>WUAM01000103.1:869589-885559 GCA_024336885.1 Actenoides hombroni | reverse complement strand
CGCAGGTGCCGCGGTGCGGGTCCGGTCCCGCCCGCGGCCGGGGTCCCGGCGGCCCCGGCACGGCCGGCGGCGGCGGCGGAGGGACCGTGAGGCGGGAGCGCCCTGGGGCCGCGGCTGCGGTACCACAAAATGCATCGGTGGGTTCCGCTCCTCTCCCCGGTGCCCCTTCGGCAGTGCCCGCCTCCGCAGCGGGCATGTCAGCATCCGCCAACTTCGCGGGAGAGCCGCCTGCCCGATGCCTTCCTGGCGGTTTATTTTACTGCTACTTTAATTTTTTCCACCTGAGAACCGCACAGGCGCTATTCTTCAGTGCACTCCTCTGTCAGGCCCAGTAGGTGACAGGCAATGAAATCTAATGCGATCGTTTTATTAACCGCTAAAAACTCAAGGGTACTGAAACGGTGCCCTCTCACCCTTCTATTAAAATTTTCTTTTGCAAACTTCCCCGGTTTCATTTAAGCGACTCCGGCCTGGAGCTGCAAGGGGTTGCAAAGCTAGCCTTCTTGCCATTTGCGTTTCTGAATTTTCTAATAGGTACGTGAAAAAGCAAATTAACAGTGTTCTCAGTGAGTTAATGCAAAGCTCCGACATCCACGTTGGTGTCTGCCGCCGGTGTGTAGCATTCTGAAGCCTAAGAGAAGCTTCCCTTGGTTTTGGTTTAATTCTTTTGTCAGGAGGCTTAAGTTAAGTAAATGTTTCCTCTTAAAGTATGCTGTTTGTTGTTTTTTTCTGTTTCTGTGTTTCTGTTTACACCTTGAGAGAGAAAACAAGATCTCGGGGCTCGGAGATGACTTCTCTTCACAAATGACTGTGGGTGTTTTGGCCACAGAAAGGTTGCACAGAACTGTGCCCTGAGCCCCTGGGTGCCCTCTCACTAACATTTGGGACAACTTCTCTGGGAGGTAGCATGTGCCTGTCTACTGTGTGCAGATCCTGCTGTGCTTTCTGTATGTGAAAATTAAAATTTTTGCTTACCAAGTTCATTTTCTGTCTCTACATCTTGGTGCTTGCTGTGTTGATGAATGTAACTGTTCAGGCTCCGCTGTTGTTCATCCAGCACTCTGCCCTCTGCCTCTTCTCCTAGCTGTCTCGCCTTTAATTCTCTTGCCTTCCACTCTTCCCCGGCTTTTTTCCTTCTTGGTTTCTCCAGTGTGTGTTATCGAAGGCTGGGGGGTGCTGGTACCTGGGAAATGCTTTCTAGGAAATAATGCTCTTCTGTGGGATCCAGGGCAGTGTCAGAACGAGCACTGTTAGCAGTTGTCCTGCAAGCATCCTGGCACAGCTTCCGGTTTGTGCCCGGTGCGTTGGAACAAACGCTGCGTTCGGGGCAGAGAGCTGATTGTTTCTGCGCTGGTGACATGCGGACGTAGAACGCGATTGCTTTGATGCTTGCAGTTATGAATCGTGCTTTTTGATCAAATCCGTATGCACAAAGACCTAAAGATGGAGCACTGAGGTTCTGAATAGAAAACATGTTTTAAAACACATGCTGAGTGTACCTTTTTCATCTTGTTATCCCAATGACTGGTATGAATCACACCGGGCTGTCCCACAGTGCCTGACATTGGTATTACAAAAATCCAAAACCAGCACTCAAGAGAAGCAACAGTGTGCTTGACAGAGGGCTTTGTCAAGACGGGGCTTGGAGATGCTTCTTCAAGATGCTTTATGGTACTTGTGAATTTGCTTAACCTATGCACTGGGAAGTGGCCGACATCCTTAAAATTACTTTGCCAGAATATCAACCCCCATATTTAAGCATCCGTCTATTGATTAAAATGTGTGCTTGGTGGAAAAGTGATAAAGAAATGGGATTTGTGCAGATTTCTGCCTTAAGAACCTGTCAGCTTGCTGAAATTGGCAGGTGAAGTTCCCCCGCGCTCTGACATGCAAATGTGTATTTACCTAACCCTGCCTATGTTGCCTGTCTCAGGGGCACGTCCAATTTTGATTTCAGACTCAGTTCATGAGGAAAATCACTGTTTAATGAAATCACACAATACGGAATCGGCCTGAAAGAAGATTAATTTTTTTCCTGTTGCTTTGTTTCCACATTACAGTGCAATTTCTGTAATGCCCAAGCAAAGTTACTATCCTTCTCAGTCCAGTTTCCCATAGTTTGTGTACATCACGTTGTTTTGCAGCAGTTGGAGAAGCTGGTTGGTGTGAATACAGTAGTCCCAGTATATCTAAATGTCTTTAGGTTAAGTACATCTGAGAGACCCTCCAAGGACTTTTCAAAGATTTTTTTCAATCTTGTATTTTAACCAAAGAAGAGTATTAATTTTAATGTGTCTTTGAGCTGTGGTTAATGGAGTGGTGTGTTTAATATATCCTTGAGGAGTATTTTCTGGAAAGGCTGCTAACTGGTTGTGACATAGTACTTTTAAACTTTTTTTTGACTTTGAAGAGTCTTTAACACGTGAATGCCCTGGTAACAGCCTTTAATAGTTATGCAAACCAGATTTTAGACACTGCAGAACATAGTGCTTCTCAAACCTACCTCTGAAAGTTGCCATATGAGGTTACAGTGGTTTTTTTAATCTTATTTTTTTTCTTTATCTCTGACCTGTGCCCAAGACTTGAATGGTGGTATGTTTTTTACTGAGTTGGACAGAGGTAGTGTGAGAATTTGGTAATTTGTGTCGATGGGAAAAGAAACAGTCCTTTGAACCAGGTGTTTAAGAGGTGTTTGGGTTGTTATTAAGTGCTGTCAGATACATGTAATAAGGAATTTCACTTGGAAAATGAAATAACATCGTACCATAATAAAAAAAAAAAAATGTTGCCACTGTACCTGTGCATAATTGAATATGAATTGCCAGCTTGGCAGGAAGAAACGATTTTGAACTGAGCTATTTTGCAAGTGAAAACATTTACTGTGCTGTATGCCCTGGCCAGCTACATCTGGAGCTTTCATTACTCATAAGCAGTTTCCTGCAGTTGTTCCACATTTAATTAAACTAGCTTATAGATAGCTTTAAAGAACTATGACTTGTATCGGTAGCAGTGAATTCAGTGGGTGCTTGCAGTCATGTATGATTTTTTGCAGCTGCTTAGAGCCCTTTACATAAGCTTTACTCATTGAGCAAAACTGAAGTTTCAAAAGCACAGAAGAATTAGACTACCTTCTGAGAATGGGCTGATCTTTGTGTAAGGGTCTTCACCTTTGAAAAGCATGCAGCAGCTTTTTGCAAAAAACACAGTAAACATGCTGCTTACTCTCAGGCTCTTTTAATGCAGGCCGAGAGCAGTGGCAGAAGGAGCTTGTTGGGGGCTGTTTTGTGTTGGGAGCCCAAAGGGCAGAGGAGGAATGCAAATCCCCACGTCAGGGCTGCTGGTGGTGAGCAGGATGCGAAATCGGAGCATCTGCTGTGGTACTAGCTCGCACCCAGCATTGCACTGAGAGGCAGTTTTGTGTCTCGGGGATGTGGTTGTGTTGCCCAGCTGTGGCCTCTGCCTTGGAACTGGGCATTGAAGGCAATGTCTGTGGGTATGTAATGCTCCTTCGTGCCTCCTGGCACCGCTGGCTTTTCATTACTGCTTGTTTCACCATAATGCAAAAATGCCAGTGTGTTGTTACTGTGTCAGTTGAGTGAAATACAGCTCTTGCCTGCTGGTGTGGCATCAAAGCATTTTCTTCGGTCTGAAATGTTGTGTATTCATTTTAAGGAAATGGCATGACAGCTTTCAGCATGAAGCTGTCAAAAGGAATCAGACGAACTATCGATAGCTTAAAATGTTCAGAACTGTAAAATGAAAAGAAAGCGTAATGTGTTTCAGGACAGTGAGGATTATCTGTTCCATCCGAGCAAAAGTTAAGCTAGGGAGGACAGCCCTGAGGATCACTAGTGCCTCTCCTCCTTATTTTCATTTCTGTAGTGGGAAATGTGGTATTTCTTCGGGAAATGTGGAGAGTGAGGCTGAGTCTGCTGCTTCTCCATAGATTGCTCAGCTGAAAGTGCTCAAGCAGATTGTATTTCTTCTTGCTTGTTCCTTCTTGTCCTTTCTTGTCCTTGTTCCTTTCTTTCTTCCTGGTGAAGTATGCTGAACTCCACCAGACTAAAGATGCAAGAAGCCAAAAGTTATTATGAGTGCCTAAATTCTTCAGTACCTGTTGGTTACTGGAACAAGGAAAGGCATCCAGTTGCTACTCTACTCAATACTAACAGTTATAAAAACTGTGATCAGTTGTTGTAAATGGAGGCAAAGTGGCAACAACCCTGTAATGCTGAGGAAAGCTAGGGAAATCATACAGCAAAGAAAACCCAGGAAACTTTCTCTGAAGTCCATTTATCAAATCTCTCCCCCTGCCTTTTCCAAATGCTTCCTCAAACTAAGAATGGTGCAGAATTCACCATGCATATCAGGTGGAAGCTTGGTGGTTTTTTTTTCAGGTTTGGAAGCAAGCAAGTTTTCTTTTGAAGAGTATTTGTCCCTGTAATATTTAAATTCTGCAGGTGGGTGCCTGTTTTGCCAGAAACAAACACAGAGCCAGGACCTACCCACCCTCTGCTGAGTATCAATGTGTTAATCCATGTGGGAGGTGCTGAAAAGTGAGTTTCTGCGTGGTGCACAGGTTTCAGAACAGCCCCTGTGTTACAGCATCGCTTTGCGCTGGGGTGGGAGTGAGGTGGGCACTGGAGGAGAGGGAGAGGGAGAGGAGAGGGAGAGGAGAGGTTCTGCCTTGGGCAAGGAACTGGGCTGCCGCTGGAGGACTCACTGTAGTTGCTGGGAGTTCACTATCTGAAGTTGCACTTAAGAAAAAAATCATCTGTTAAGATCCAGAAAACAAAAGAGATTTGAAGACAAAAAAGAATTCTTTCACCCCTGATTTGTTTTTCTTTTTGCTTCAATCTGTGAATGTATAGGTTCCATGTATGGTGACACTACCAGGTATTACCTACTTAAACATCTTTCCATCTGAGTAGCTTTTTGATGTAGATGTGGCTTCGGTAACTTTGTCTCTGAACACAAGGAACGAGGGGAAGAAAGGTTTTCAGAAAAATTTGCAGACCTGAAAGATGCAGGGAAGTTTTATGTGAGCTACTTATTTACGTGTTAAACTTCAGTCCAGTCTGAATAAAGCTCTGGAAATTGAGTCCTCACTCCTTTTAGCATACCTGCTGATCTCAATGAAGCAGCTCAAAGTAATGAGTAAAATTAATGATATTGAGCTTTTTTGGCTAAAAACGGTACATTTCTTAGACAGTGGGTCCAGAGTACTGATTTGACCGTTAAGTACAGTTTTGCTTGTTAACAGGAGCTTAATCACGCTGCAGTGCAGCTTTAATAACTGCTGAAAAGGAGCATGGAGACAACTAATCATTTTGTAATGGGGAAGGGGGGAGACAATGCATCTGCAGCTGGAAGCTGCATAACGATTTTTACAAAGTCTTAGCACTTAACAAGGCACATGTTAATAAAACAAACAAATCTTTTCAGCAACAGAGAACTAATGTATGCATTATTTAAGAAGAGTATTAGAACCAGATTAGATTGATGGACTCCTGCAGCAGTTACCTTGTTAAGCATCTTCTCTGTTGGGATGTGGGAAGGATCTGTGTTAATTGGTTACGCCATCGGAAGTCTTTTTCAGGCCACTGGTGTATTTTTGTTGTGTTGGTGTTTTATTCTTTAATGTATGATGGGATTTTGCAGATGTTCCCTTTGAAATAGAAGTGTTTTCATTTTTTAGCAGGAGAAGACCAGCTGTTGTACAGGAGACATACAAATCCTATTTACTTGTCAGCTGTTGCAAAATGGGTAGTTTTTTGGTAAAAGGCCCTCATTACCTGCTACATGTCTCAGCTGTATTGAGAAATATTTTTTTCAAAATATTTTTTCCCTTCAGCATTGAAAATTCACGATACGTGATGCAGCATCTTATTAGTGCTTGACGAAGGGACGGGAGTACAGTGAAAGCACAAAGTGAACTTCATTTGTAGGAACACTCAAATTATATAACCTCAAGGATTAATTTTAATCAAATACTTCCTGATTTTTCTTTACACTGTTAAAATTGGGTCTGGCACTTCACTGGAGCTTTTACAGTGACTCTTTAAATGGGATACAATGTCCTGTATTTTTTTTCTTCTAATTTAGGCTGATGGGGTTTCTAATTTGGGCAGATGCAGGAGCATCCCTGCATGGATACTCGCAGGGTGTGTGACTGCTGGTGTGTCTAGCTGCTTGTATTAGTGCAGTTTATGAGTAGCACTTTCAACTGTTAGAGTCTGATTTTTAGGCTTGGGAACCTCAGTCCTTCTTCATTTTTGGTAGGCCTTTAGATGGTGTGCCACGGAGTATTCATTGAACAGAAGAGTGCTCTGTGGGAGCAGAGAAAGTTGGAGTCCTGGTTGCCTTCTCCCATCAGTAACTTCTTGACATCTGTAGCAAAACGTTTAAAGCCGTGTTGCCAAAAGTGACATGCAGTTTTAGGGTATTCAGCTGTTGGCTGTCCAAACTAGGCCTCTTTGGTCTGATAATCGAATTTTGGTTTGTTTCCCTCCAGAGGAGCTGAGACTTGTCAGGTTCTAACTTTGTGCCATTTATGTTTACAGCTGGTGACAACGGCTGTCGCCTTTTGAGCATTTAAGCCCTGGCTGAATCTCACAAACACTGGGGTGCTAAATTCAGGTGGTCTAAAGCATTCTAATGAACGGAGGGGAGATGAGTGTCTCCAGGAGGCAATTCAGCTCCCCTGAGGTCTGAATCTGCAGAAGCCTGCTCCTCTGCCCTGCTGAGGGAGGGGGGCTGTGGCAGTGATGCTCAGATACCCGCTGTGCGGTTGCAGGAATCCATTCCTTCCGACACCAGCTCTGGCATTCCTCTTCCCCAGCCTGCAAAGTGTGCTTAATTAACTCCCCATCTTGCACGGAAGTGGTGTGAGTTTGAAGTAAGCAGTCACACAAAATATTTGGAGATCTCCAGGAAAGACTGGGACCAGCTTGTCAGCTGCCATGTGTTGGCATAGCTCCATTAAAGTCAGTACAGACCAGCTGAGGATTCTGGACCCACAAATGTAATTATTGTTATAATAATAGCGTCAAACTGGTAATCATTATTTTTACTCTCTCTTTTCATTTCAAAATGAGAAAATGATTTCCTCTTGGATCAGTGGAAGTAATTTACATTACTCACAATAATGGTCTACATGGAAATATAATTATTATTCATTTGTATGGCACCATCTGGGCACTAGAAACTTTATAGACACATGTGAGGAAAGGTCCCTGCCTTGAAGAGCTTACAGGCTGAATAGTAAGTATAGCTGCTAGCACTTCACAGTTGAGTCACAAGTGTAACTTTTGCAGTGTGCCCATCAGGAACCTGTTCAGCACAGGACTTCCACAAACTCTTCAGCGATTTCCACTTGCCAATCAGAACTTACCTGTTATTGGCACTATACAGCCTGAGGGTTGGATGAGTCAAAGGAATGATTAGCATGGATAGATCAAGAAAGAAGTCAGCAAGAGGCTAGTGGTATCATTTGCCTGCCCAGCTGTTTTCAGGTGGGTAAAAGAGATTTCCAGGAAGCAGAAAATGGTCTCGATGCCTTGTGGACCTGTGCCTCCTATGGAGTTTCTCCCAAGCTTTACATCAGATGCAGGGCTGAATGCTTTACTGAGTTTGAGTATGAGCTGGAAGTAAAGAGACCAGGCTTTCTAATTGTGTGGATATAAAAATTGAGCATCAGGTAATGTTGCTAAACTTATATGTGGTGTAACCCTGCTGAGTTCATCCTTATAGGTGAAGTACCAAAGAGTCAGTGCAGGACACTTAAATCATGTGACTTCTTTTTTTAGAGATGATTAGAGGATTCCTCCAAGGGATGAACTATTTATAGAATGTCTATAACTGGCTTAATTTTTTTTATTTTTTTTTGGTAATGAAATTAAACTTCACAATAAGTGAATATCGGTTTAGTAGAAAAAGTTAGCTAAAAAAGATTTCACGCTAGTGTGTGGTTGACTCTGAGGTCAGATCTTGAATGCTGCCCACAGAGACTTTTTTTTTTCCCCCCAAGCTACTGCTCTGTTGCTCTTCTGTCATATTAGAGATGAAGTGGGATGCTTATTTAAAACTATTCTACCAAGCTGAATGACTACAAACTTTAGTTGTTAGATTTGGTCAAATGAATCATGGACACTCATTTTTACTGCAGCCTTTTCTTGCCCTTCAGGTGTACTTTTTGGTTCAGTTATGTTGGTGAAATCAGAGTATTTTTCTTAGAGCTGATGCTATTCGCTGATTTCTCTGAGCTTTGGCTTTCATGCTCTTTGAATTTCTGAGAGGTCTTTCGTTCTTTAAAACTCAGTGTGTTTGTAGTTAGCTTTGTTCTTTATAATTGCCCTCTCTGATTTAGGAAGACACATGATTCAGTTAAAACACCTTTTTTGACAGAAGCAGCGATGAAGGCCATGGGTAAAGTGAGTTCCCTGAAACTGTATCCGGCCTGTTGACCCTTACCTGGGAGATGGGCAGACAAACCTGAAAAATTACATTTTCCTGGCAAATTCTTGGTTCTTCAGAAATGTACAATCACGTGTCATAGAGGCAAACAGAGTCCCTGTTTCCTGTGTTCGATCTGTAAACTTCGCGAGGTGCCAACTGGCCCCTCTTGATGAAGAGCCCTGCGGCTGCTAAGGTCATTAGTTGTCTTTTTAACTCGGGAACTTTTTCCTCCATCTGGCAGGGTACCTGGATCTGTAAGTAGCTAAATGGCCATCTGCTAATTATAAACATTTAAACTGGACTTCTGTGTAGAAATGGAGTGTTACCAGAGATCTGGACAGGGGTCATCTTGAACAGGTGTGTGAAGAAAAAATAATCTGTTATCCCGCTAATATTACCTGGTAGAAAAAAAATACTCTCATGAAAAACGTCCACTTGTTGCCTGCAGAGGTCCACGTTTGGGTAGCTGGAAATAAATATAGGCATCTAATTATATTGGCTTAGGTGCCTACAGGCTTGCTTATGCACTTAAAATTTTTTATGGATGTCTGACACAGCTGTTTAGATCTGTAAATATGGATTCAGGTGGCTACGTTAAGGCATCCAAGTTCAGGAACTTGGCCTACAGTATGTGAACCCGAAGTTAACAAGCAGAAAAGGAGTAAATGTAGTAAACAAAGCTGTTCGTGTGTACGCACCAGAATAACAATACTTTGCACAGCCTCAAACTGCTTACGTTCTGGCATTCTCTTGAATTGAGTTTAGTCACTCAGCTGCATAAATAGAAACTTGGAGGTGCTGTCTGCTAGCAGCGCGCGTGGAGCGGTACCTCAGCAATGAACTAGCTTTTTGGCAGTCTTACAAGAAAAGATGTGCAAGTCTTCGGCGCAATATTTTGATAAGTCATTGGTTCTTATTAAAATAATAATTACGGTGATAATTATAACTGTAGTTGGCTCTGACTGAGCTGCTAACTGAGTAGGGGGTGGCAGGAGGAGGATTATGAAATGTTCTCGTAAAACTGTCTGAATCCTGCTCTTTTAGCTCTGTGCAGGCAGATGAGGATGGCTGTGTCTGCGTTTCTGGCGTGTCGTGTGCCAGTGCGTGGCACTGCCCGGGAGCTGCCTGGCTCCCCAGAGGAGTGAGCTGGAGATTCCTGCTCAGTCAGCCTCACAGGCTGATCATCATCCCCACATTCGAGTTTCTAGTAAGAGAGATAGAGATCAACATAGGTGGTAGTATTTTACAGCAAACAGTGATAAAATGGTGTAATAAACTCCTGGTTGTCTGGCTTTCTATAGTGAGCACTGTGATGTTCACTGTGTCCACAACTTCATGGCAGGATTATGTCATTTTATTCCCAAACGCCCAGATCAGACCCTGATAATACTGAAATCAAAGAAAAGCTTCCATTAGCAGGTAGCACTCCAGCTATGATGACACTTTTCTAAGCGTTGCTAATCTAATTTAGTATTAAACATTTACACTAGCCAGGCTGCCACTGCATGACCCCTTGTGCTAAGTGACTGCAAGTGATTAATGACTATTTATTAGAAAAAGATGGTCTCAAACATGCTCATTTTCCAGACAGTGTGAACAGCGATTTCCTCTCCTCGCCCCCAAGCCCCAGTGATAAAATAGTCTTTTTCTGTTTGTTTCTTGTTAAGGTTGATTTTTCTCACATCTGAATATCTAATAAAGCAAACAGCACTGGACATGGCCTCCCCCACCTCCCCTTATATGAAACTGCAATGGGCAATTGGAGTGTGAGTTGTGGGATGCTCGCCCACTTTGCTTAGGGCTTCAGTGAAATGCCTCATGACATGGGCAAAAGGAGAAGTTGGGTTTTAAACTGTAGGATGCTTTTCTGTATGGGGAACAGATGGAAGAAAGTTAGGGACCTCTGGGACCACAACCAGTTTGAAAATTGGATAAATCTAAATGAGTTTATCACACTTTCAGAGCACAGGAGTTTTTGAGAAGTGAATCTCATCATGAGTGGTCATTTTGAGAGGTAACTGATGCAAAGAAAGAACAAGATTTGTTTGGTATTTTGGGTAGCTTCACGTAGTCTGGGACTTCTGCTGTGCACTTGCAGTGGGACCCAAGGGTTTATGCACATATTCCACACAGGAGAATTAGACCCAAAGATATTTTATGTGAAAGCTAGGTTATAGGGTTTGTTTGCCTCTACACAGCGAAATATATAGCTAAAAAGTGCTTTACTGGAGTTCAAACAAGTTTGACACAGATATCTAAGGCGGTTTGGGTTTTGTCCATTTTAGTACCATCACAGTCTGTCAGAATAAACAATGATCTCATGCTGTCAGAATGTTACCAATAGGTTATTTCATTCTGGAGTTTAAGTCCTGTAGGGGATTTTTCACTTTGAATTTGCACTAATGTGAATGTGCAGTAGTTCTTATATCAAGGACACGTGAATGCCTGTAATTGCAGAGGAAAATAGACATCTTGCTGGTCAGATGACTCTTCAAGGACTCCACATTTGGACAATGTGGACACAGCAAAACAACTGATGGAGCATCTTGTTACATTTGAAGTGTCACTGTAATTTTGCAGTGAGTGTTTGACAGTCATGTACTATGCTCGAGATACTTTCTGTCTGTGGAATGTGTGTCATTTGGAAGGGTAAGTGAAAGGAAGCCCTTGAATTTCATACTGTCCTGGAATCACCTTCTGGGTTGTGTTTCCAGTTTAGTTACCAGACCCAGACTGGTTTTGATCTAAATTTGCCACCTAAACAGATCTTTTCAGTGCTTTGAAGCCTTTGGTAGTCAATGAGCAAGGTGCTATTTGTTTTGCTTGTTAGTAAATGTTTGTATTTTGTTGTTATTTTTAACAGTCTTGTGTGCTAACAACCTCCTCCTCCTTGAACAATTCACTCCTGTTTCTGGAGGTTTTCTCAGTGGTTGCAGAGGCTGGTTCAAGCTCTAGTTTGAACTTGCTGGGAGTTATGGTGTTGACTTCTGGGGCTCAGCTGGGACTATGTCGGTAGCACAGTTGCTTAGGAGATGGATTAATGTAATTGGAGAGGAAAGTACTTCAGGTCTCTGTTAGATACTTGGTAAATAGTTATTCTGTGATGGAATGCTGTTGCTCCTTTGAGTAAATTGGTGTGGTTTTGTTTTCCTTGCTTGCTGTTGTTGGTAAGCTAGTTTTCTTCCTACCTTGTAGCTGTCCAGTTTGAAAGACTGTTTCCCTGTGGCTTAAAATAAACCCTTCTGCAGCATTCACCTGTTTTAGGCTTCCTGCAGCCAGCGAAATATATCCTCCAGTGTTTAAATCTGTTGCTATGGTTAGGATGGTTGTTTCATAGTGACATAGAGATGCTGTAGGAGTTTGATTCATTTCTAATAGAGAGTTGATGGGGTTTGGGTTTGCCCTCTGCCTGTTTAGTAGGGAAAAACAGATCCAGTGAGCAGTTTTGCAGTTCTTATGGGAACAGGGCCATGCATGCACAGGTGTTCTCCAGTGGACAGATATTTGTGAGCCTCAGTGCCCACTTGGGTGATTTGGTCCAGACTGACTGTTGCTTTAAATCTTCACATTTAGAGTTAGTTCAGACTTGGATCATTATCTTGCATAAGCGTGATGTGTGAGAGATTATTGTACAGGACTTGGCTTTGAGACACCTTTGCTAGCTAAATTTCACCTTCTTCAGTCTACTCATGTTTGCTATAGGATGAAGACATAGGTGTGCAAGAGTTGAGATACAGTACAATAAGAATAACCTGTAGTTGTTCAAAGCCACCAGCTGTCTTTACTAGGAGCTGGAGTGCAGAATCACATGTAAAATAAGGCAAGAATAAGGCATGAATAGGATTGTTAGGGGTTTTAGTGTAGGTTTTGTATATTCATTTGTTAAACTGAAGTCTTAAAATAAAGGTTGTTCTGTTGTCCTAAAGTGTTTCATGATACTGAAAAGAAAAAGGAAGTATTTGGTAGCAACACTTCCTTAAGTGAGTTTTACAAATACTAGTTATGTAAAACCTAAACCTGATATAAATCTGATATAATTATTCCTATTAAGCAGTAACTTAAAATCAAAATAGTATACAACATTTTCTTGACTTTTCATTCCTGTTGTGTGTTCTGAATGGAGATTACCTGTGACAGGAGAGATTAATGTGGCTAGGCATGTACAGCTTGAGTTTCTGCATGTTTCTGTTGGCAGTGGTGGAATTATTTAACAATCGCTGTCCTTTTTTAGTGGTTTTAGGAGTGTTGAAACTTGTAATTCAGGTTGTGTTCTTTTAGTATTCTGATGGCCTTGTTGGGTCTCTTCTTAGCTGTGTGATGTTAATGATTTCATCCCATGCTGCATTCTTACAGATGCTCAAGCACGACGACTGCACGCTGAGTTTTGCGTTATGCTTGATGTGTGAAAATATTACGTTGATGAAAGGCATGTTAAATCCATCTGTGTTGCATTATCTTTTACCTCTGACAGTCTCAGTCAGTTCTTAAGATGTCTTCTGCTTCAGTATGTGTTTACTGGTGGACGTCTTTGGGCCAGCTTTGAAAGGGATGGGTCGGGTTTTTGAATGGGTTTAACATGCCTGCTTTGTGTTCAAGTGGATTACCTGTGTTAGTATTTAAATTAAAGGTATTGGTCCTTGCTTCAGGAGATATCCAAGTTACTCGTGCGTGGTGGTGTGCCTGGGATCAGCCGGTGTTGTGTTAAACTGCAGACGTTTGTGTTGAAGGGCTGTGTTCTATTCTGATCAGCTTGTACAGTGCACCACCTTTAATGGCTGTTCAATGGTGTTTTTAATGGTTGGACTCGATCTTAAGGGTGTTTTCCAACCTGAATGATTCCATGAGTCTAACATGGCTGAAAAGTGACCCAAAACCTTGTGGCCTAGAAGAAGGGTGCTGTGTCTAAGGCTTTATGGCAGCAACTGGATGTAGATTCAATTTCCAGCTTTACGAGGTGCTGCTTGTGGCCTTCTCGTGGAGGAAGAAACTATGGGGCTGGCTGTTTCTGCTTCTCAGTAGTCAAACAGAATGACTAAGGCACTGGATAGAGGGCTTGGTTTGTACGTACCACTTCCTGGCAGACTGCAAACATGAGTACTGAAGCTGCACTGGGAGGTGATGTTTGCCAGACAGCCTTGTCTATTTTTGCAAAGGTGACTGTCCTGGGTAGACCAGTCAACCAAAGGAGCTTGAGGGCTTAATGGGCATTCATAACCTGACAAGTGACTCACTAAGGAATACAGAAAGGAAGCTGTATTGGAAGAAAAGTGTAAGGTGTTGGGTTTTTTTGCCACAGTACCTGTTGAGAATTACCATGATGGGATAGAGTTAATTTTCTTCCTAGTTGCTCATATAGTGCTGTGCAGTGCTGTATAGTCCTTGGATTTAGGATGAGAATAATGTTGATAACATGCTGATGTTTTGCTTGTTGCTAAGTAGTGCTTATCCCGAGTCAAAGATTTTTTTCAGTTTCCCATTCTCTGTCACGAAGCAGGTGCCCAAGAAGCTGGGAGGGAGCATGGCTGGGACAGCTAACCCCAACTAGCCAAAGGGATGTTCCCTGCCCCAGAATGTCATGCTCAGTATATAAACTGTGAGGAGCTGGCTGGGCAGGGGCAGATTGCTGCTCAGGCACCAGTCAGCGGGTGGTGAGCAATTGCATTCTGCATTGCTTGTCTTTTCTGGGGTTTTATTCTTCTCTTTTTGTTACACTTTTATATAAATTTTTTCATAACTATTATACTATATTACTATTTATTGCAATATAAATGTATTTTCATTACTTTTATTATATTTTATTACTGTTACTTTATTTTAGTTATTAAACTGTTCTTACCTCAACCCTGAGCTTTACACCCCCCCTCCCCTAGTTCTCCTCATCCCACTGAGGGCTGGAAATATGAGTGGCTACACGGTGCTTAGTTGCTGGATGGGGTTAAACCACAACACGTGATTAAGGAGACTGCATAGATGTACTTTGCTGTGACAAATTCTTACTCCAATACCAGTGCAAAAAGAGGCTGTTTTATACATCTTTGGTACGTTAGGTGTGTGCCCACCATAACCCAGGTCTCCCAGAAGCAGACAAGTTCTTCTCTTTGTTTCAGTTTCAGAGCCTTGGATTTCTTTAAGCCAAAAATAAAAATGACTGTTGACAGACGGGTTGCCAGCCATTAACCTCCCCGGGTGGGTTGTGCTAGCATCTTTCCTGCCATAAGGAAAGAGACCCTCCTGCTTCAGCTGGTGGACTCTGGTTTGGTGGGATGAATGGTCCAGGTCTGGGCAGTGCTGGTAACCTCTTGCCAGTTAGGTTTTGTTATTAGTGTCGTAGACTGGGGTTCTGCCTGGCTCACCTCACAGCAGCTCTTTCTGTTGCAGAGCAGTTGGTGGGAGGGAACCTATTTTATCTTCTTTCTGCTGCATCTCTAATCAGGGTAATTTTTTCACGAGCTGCACCTATCTGTGGCCTAAAACCTGTGCTCAGTGTGGAGGGACTCAGTGGAAGGCAACATTTCCCGCAGCCTGGCGTTCTCTTGGGCTGCTTCTCTCTTGTGCTGCTTCTCTCTTGGGCGTGTCATTTTTAAGGTTTCAGCACTGATATTTATGAATGGCGTATTTGTGAATTCCATTGGTTTGCACCATGTCAACATAAATATGAGTATCTTCTGACCGTACCTAGTGTATTGCAAGCCTAATATTTCTTGTAGGATTATCAGTCTCCTTAAGGAATCCTTGTGTGTGTATGAAGAGGGGAAAAAACCCCAAACTTAAAGATCTTTGGCTATTCCAGCTGTTGAGTTGTGAATGAATGAAGAACTAAATCCTTGAGAGGAAGCTTTTCTGCTATCCCTGACGCTCTAAAGCTAGCTGAATAAACAAAATGAACACAGATGTTTCCTTGCTGGTGATACCGTTCGTAAGACTACACTGCTAAAGGCATTACTCAGCTGCAACTTGGACTTCTGTGAGCAGAAATCTGTTGACCAAACAGTTCGGTCTTACTCAAGAAAACTTCCTGCAAAGTGGAAGAGGCTTGCTGAGTAATGCTTTCTGTGTTAGCGCTTTATTAGCCACTCTATGAATTACCCAGCTGTGTTTAAACTAGCCATAAAGCTGTTCTCTTACCACGTGGCAATGCTGCAAGGACACTGCGATGGGCTCCTGGGGTTGTGCCCGTTGCTGGAGGAATGTGCTGAACCATGTGCACAGACCTTTGCCTGCAGTTCTGGGGAGCAGCTGTTTGGCTCATACTTGAGTGAAAACAGACTAAAAATCAGAGTTGTACAGAAACCCTTTACAGGTGTTTTAATTCTGGCCAAACCCTGGTTGTGCCAATTTTAACAATTTAGTAAGAAGATGTCTTCATACAACAAAAGAGGAATAACTGTGATTTGGTTGCAGTCTGAGTTTAGTAACAAAGCAAACCTTTGCTGCTGAATGTGGATGCTGAAAAGCTGCTAGCAGAGGGATTTTCTCAGGTTCTCACAATATTCAGTGAGAGTCCTGCCTTTCT
>WUAM01000103.1:823495-869489 GCA_024336885.1 Actenoides hombroni | reverse complement strand
GTCACTGGTTTCACTCGAATTTTTCACCTGTGGCAGGAAAAGCAGCAGTGGGAGAAGCAGCTCCTCTCTGTCCCGGAGTTGGCTGCAGCACCTCAGAAACATGCTGCAGCACCTCGGAAACATGCTGCAGCACCTCAGAAACATGCTGCAGCACCTCAGAAACATACTGCAGCACCTCAGAAACATGCTGCAGCACCTCAGAAACATGCTGCAGCACCTCAGAAACATGCTGCAGCCCTGCTTTCCCGAGCAGCTTGCGGTTTGCTCCGGCGAACTGGCTTGTTCATCAGCTGCGGCTCCTTTCTGCCCTAGCGTGGAACCCTCAGCTGCTGTGAAATGTCACCGGCGTGGAGGGGCCGAGCTCTGCAGCATGTGGGATCGCACGGCGAGATATTACACGTAATCACCAAAGAGCCAGAATCCTGCTGGCACTGAGACCTTTCCACCAAGTTCTCTCGAAGTTTGTGTTCCTTACACCCCCGCCGGTGTCAGTGTTTTCTTTTCCCGTTAATCACAGGCAGCCCAGCTCCTGCTCACACAACTCCAGTGCATCTGTGTCTACTCGCTATAGGCACAGCCCGCCCCTCTGGGCAGCAGTGGGCAGCTGTATCTTCTCACTGCTGGTGGAACTGCAACACAACTGCATCTCCAGCATCGCTGTGGGATCCACCACGCAGACACTGAAGAGCTTTTTGGGTCCAAAGTATTCCCAGCAAGCCACAATGGACCAGTTTGCTGCATTCCAGTCGCCCTCCTGAAGGCACCTGGATGCTGCCAGAGATGTCTTCTTCCCACAGGCACACAGTAGCCTCCTTGGGTTTCACAGTTATTCCACTAAGGGTTCTGAACTTTTTTTTTTTTTTAGGAAACTAATTCTTAGATGCTCTAGCACTGGACTCTTTGTAGATCCCCACGGGTTTTGGGGGGGGCTGTAACTCCAGGTTTTAAGCCTGAGGGGGACACATGATTCTGTGTGTCAATTCCCTCAGCTACAGCCCTGCTGAACATCCACAAACACTCAGAGAAGCAAATTAAATGTCAATTACTGGCATGTTGATTCAGAACCCTCCATTCTAGCAAACACTTTAACAAATCTGAGCCACCAGTGCTGTCCAAATTGATATGGGCGTTCCCTGTTGGATTTTTTTAATATAGCTCCATGAATTCCCAGTGTTCAGAATTGCAAATGAAAACCAAAACTCTCCCATTCATACAAAGGCAGCTCATGTGCCCAGGAACGCCCATGAGCCGCGCGGCAGCCAAAACTCTGCTCCCTGCCTGCATCAGAGCCTACCTTCCTAGTTTCCAAGGCAACAGCAGAGCCCGGGTGATAAATAGATGGATGGATGGATAGATGGATGGATGCACGAGGAAGGCGACAGGAATCCCACAACATTTTCACCCCTGTCTGTAATTTCCCATTGTATGAAAAAGCAAACACAGGAACGTGGAAGCTGCTCGAGCACACAAAATGTCTGCCCCTGGCTTTGGGCTCACTTAGCAGTGAGAGTGGATGACGTCATGTGTTGCTCGGGTGTGTGCATCAGAGCCTACAAGACTTTTAGAGTCTTTCTGTTGGTGGCTGAATGAGCAGGCTCTGGTCATTAGCTTATTGTTTGCCTTCTACCTGGTAACTACAATATTCCCACTTGATGAGGACTGTCTCAGGTGACCTTTGGGACCTGCTGCTTAGTCACTTGAAACGCGCATTAAGATAGAAGAATATTTCTGCCAGCAAGAGGGTGGAATGATTGCGAAGGTATTTTAATTCTAGCAATAAAATACCGAAAAGGAAAACCTAATTTTATTTCAAAATTACAACCCACTGCAGGCACTCGAAGCAATTAAATACTACAACGCCGAGCACACTTTTGTGAATGAGCAAAAGCAGTTCCTTTGCAGAGCATCTTGTGTTTATTGTACCTGAGGGTTCACGTGTTTGGCCAAGAACAGAGGAGGAGATGGGATAAGAGCGTGAGAACAACACATTACAAAGCAATTTAGGGCACTGTTGATTCTGAAATGACCCACATGGCTCATTTTGAGGGAAGAACTGTTTTTTCGTCAACATAATGCTTCCTCCACACGCTGTGGTTTCTCTCGTGAGCTTACATTATAACCTCTGAGAGTCAGGAACTTCTGTGTATGTGGTTGTACAAGCAGAACCCCACTCGCCTGCCTCCCAAAGCTGCCATAATAAACACAATCCCATGTTGCAAAATGACTCCAGTGTGGATGCTGAAAAGCTGCTAGCAGAGGGATTTTTTTTTTCAGGTTCTCACAATATTTGGTGAGAATCCTGCCTTTCTCACCAGTGTTATGAAGAACAGTAGGATGTTTTTTGTAAGCTGGACCAACACCTGGTGTTTTGCTAAGTTCTGTTTATGGTACGTTGGAAAAATGTTTTGAAATAGGTGTTGTAGGACTTTAGCCAATCACCCCAGGAGATGGGTGATCACTGACCAATCGCCCTATGGGGCTGGGGTATATAAAACAGGGATATAACTACACTGATCAGACTGCCTTCCTGCCTGCTCTTTTTCCAATTATTTTCCTTGTTTAGGCTTTTTTTTCCCCAAGATTAAGATCTTTATGTTTACAGAACAGAGTTTGATGATGTAGGTGGGCAGGGAAGCCAGAATGCCTAATTCTTAAGTGAACCTGAGCCACAGTGGTGGATGTGTGCTGGGAGCAGAGGAGTCTCCCAGGATGCCCTACTCTTGGACAGCCTTGGCAGCTCACCTAAAGCTGAGGTCATGGTTTGTATGGTAGAGCAGGTGGATGGAGAGGCTTTAAGGCAAGCGTGAGAAATCTGACCGCTTGCACCTGCTTGACATTACAGGGTCTGCTATTGTGTTTTAAAAAATAGTTATAAAAAAGAAATACTACTTTCTTGGCACACGTATGTGAGGACTTCTGAAAGAATTATTAAAACATGTATTTCAGGAATTTTAGAGGTATCAGTTACGACTGGAAGATAACTTTAGCCACTTAGCTCGTGAACTGATAGAAACAACCTGTGTGGGATGATGTTGTCTCAGAGCTGCTGCTTTCTGTTACTACTCTATTAACTCCTGACTCTTCTTGCTAACTCTGTTGCTTTTATCCCCAACTCTCTTCTCATTGAAAACTTACTCCTTTATTCCCATGTCAGGCTGAGCTTGCTGTTGCTGCTGTTTCTGTTAGCCCAGGGCAGGGACACATGGAAACATTCAGCTCCATGTTCAATTGCTGCACTGTGGCAGGGCTCACATATGGGAGTGATTATATGAGGCTGTCCAGCACTTTGCCAGACTGGTAGAGGAAATGCTGGATGCTTGAAGTTCAGCCACCCCTCGTGCCACACACTAAACATCTGATTCACCTGCGGGACAACTCCTCGCTAGCGCAGAGATGAACTTTCTGTTTGGATTCTCCCTCGGCGCGCCATGGAAACTTGGTTTCATGTCCATGTCTGTGGTCCCTTTCTTCTGGTATCTTTTTTTCTTTCTAAAGCTCAGATTTTCCTGCTCTACCTTTCATTTTTTTTAATTCTCACTGATGTGCATCTCTATTTCTGTTCCTCCCTTTTCCGAACAAAGAACATTTCTTGTTTCTAAGCATTTGAGGAACACGGTTTTGTTCCCTTTTTGCAGAGATAGACCAACTTTGATCAATTACAAAAGCAAATGGTTGTAGCAGTTCACACTGTGCACTTCTTGCATACTTGGTAGAGTGCCTTTGTAGCTGGTACTTTGCATATTGCCTCTGGAAGCACGTTTCTGGCATGTAGCTTTTATTTGTACAGCCAGAGACCTTGGCAAATGCTTCATGTTTGATATGAATGCACAGTCCTTTTAGATGTTGGATAATATAAGAACTTACCAACATGAGAAAGCGATGGCAAAATAGGTGAAAGTGTGACTTGAAACCTTGGTAGCTCACCTGATGCTAAGTCCCCACATGGGCACTTTGATTCCCCGTGTAGGGTGGTGTTCTGTGGGTTTGCTTGATCCACTCCCAAAGCTGGTGAAGTTCAGCTGCCAGGTGCTTTTGCCATGGCTGAAAGCTACCACATGGGAAGCAGGTGAGAATTCGTTGCTCTGGGCTATTGACCCAAGTCCTGAGTGTGTGACTTGTTCCAAAATATCAGTATTTTTTAACTTTTATTCTTTATATAAATTAAGCAAAGAGCAATTAAAAGAAGAGTATATCTTCAAAAAAAGTTGCTGTTTTTAAGCATGTTCTTCAAGAGTTATTTTAAAAACAGTATTTACAATAAGTTGTGTCACGGTCTGGTCTCACTCAAACCAGGACATTTATATTATCCATGATTTTTCCTCTAAGTGAAAAAGAAAAAAAAAAAAAGGTAGTTTTTTTATCTCCATCTACTGTGTTACTATAGGTTCCTCTTTGGATGACAGCTGGAGGGATCTGAGGTGATAGGAACCAACACAGACTAGTACTAAGAGGCAATTCATGGCCTAGGTTGTGCTCACATGGGGGTTGTTCTAACTGCATCTGTAATGCAGCCTTTGCTTACTTTGGCTGATTGGTAATGTCTGACTCCTCATTTGCATCTCATTTTGCATCGATGGCATTTTTTCGTCATGGCCGACACTTCTGTGTAGAAAGTCAGTGGAAATCCTGTGCCAAACTCAATATTCAAAGGTCCTCATCAAACCAAGTTACAGGGGTGAAAGCAGAGCAAATAGGGCAAAGGAATTTGTCATGGCTTTCCACTCCAAGGTACGTTTTTATCCTAATGTAAAAAGCACATTTGAAAGTCTGCTCAGGAGTGGAAATGTGAATAATGGGGGACACCTCTGTTTCAGCCAGTTAGAAAAATTAGGTTTGACAGTAATGATGGCTGGAGGAAAATGTATTGAAGTGGCTATCACTCAAGTCTTGGGGTCCTAGGTATTAACGCCTTAGGAAATAGGTGCTGAGTCCATATTCTTTTACTCAATCCAAAGGCCATGAGAAGGCATGAACATGCTTCTGAGGCTGGGAGAAGTCTGCAGCAAACTCTGAAGAAATGGAATAAAACGTGCACTTCCCCCCCCCCATTTCCCTGGAAATTGCTTCTTTCACTTGTGTATATTCTTTACGATACCAGCTGCTTTATAAGAAGCATCTTTCTGTGTTGCTTTTTGATACTAGTAATAGGAGGAGGCTGGTAGTTACTCATATGGACGTTAAAAAGATCCAACAGAAACAGAGTACAACACATTTCTTATCTAAAGTGCTGTAAAATAAATTTCAGCTTTGGATGGTTGTGCATCTTCTCAAAGAGCACTGTGGTTTGTGCCCTGCAAGGGGGGCATAATATAGTATGGTATCATGGGGAAGGTCCATATGGTATCTGAAATAGCATATAAATTATCAACAGTCAGAGCAATTATATGTGGAAGCAATTTCTTAGGAAGATGGTGAATTTTCTGATGTTTCAGCCTCTTAAAGTAGAGGCTCTAGGGTAACGAGAACTTGGTACAGGTTTCACAGGATAATTTTCTGTGGCCTCTGCCATGCTGGCCTTAGTGGGACATGTCTGTGCATGTGGTGTTTTGGAAGGTCAAAAGGGAGACAGAGGTAGTGGAGTCCAGGCTTTAGGTGAAATACTGTCCTTGGATAGATCTCCATGTGATTCATCCACATCACTGCACAGGAGCTTTTAACCTAGTGCTAGTATTTATATTAGCTAGGCTCAAGGACACCGTGCTGCTCTGTATTTCTAATTTCTACCTTTTCAAGACCACTTAGAGTTAAATTAAAATGAGAATTTCCATTATCCTTTAATATGTAGTGTCCAGTGTGAATTCTCAACTCCTCTGAAGCTGGTGGAAAAATTCCCAGTTAGATTGGAGGAGTCAAGATTTCCCCTTAAAGCTTGTTTGTGCCAGCTTTAGCCTTTGAGTTACGGACTCCTGGTGCAGTTGTAAGACCTGCAATATTTAGCAGTGCTCAGCAGTGACTGACTGCAGTCAGTCACCTGGAGCATTTCTCCCATTTGACATTTCTTTTCTAAGCTCAGTTGATGTTTCCCTTAACATTCCTTATTCAAAAAGAAGTTCAGTTTTGATTCACGTCGCCAAAGAGGCATTTCAGATTCTGCCCTTAGCTAAAGCAGTGTGCCGTGCTGTGACATGTATACGATGGCAGATGTATGGGCATCCTGAGCTAATGTTTAGGGTTCTTTTGCCAATGCAAAGCATTTATTGATTTTTTTTTTTTTCCTTGCTTATGTATATCTCCCTGAAATGGACTTGTCCTAAATATGGCATAAACAAATACATTTTGTTGCATAGAGGAAGACAAGGACACTACACCTGTGAAGAGTGAATCTTGAGGGAAAAGAGCTTCAACAGATAACAAGGTGAAATTTGTACTTGTACACGGCTCAGGTATTTGGAGACTCCAGGTTGTGTGCAGAGTTGTGCTGCTGTGACAAACTAGCTTTTTGGTTCTTAACAAAATTGTGATTACTAATCTTTTGCAGCATCCCAAAGCTGTTGTCACGTTTGGTTTCAGGTTGGAACTGTGCAAAGCCTTCTGGTTTTTTTTATTTTAATAAAGGAACATATTTAATTTTCCTACCCTTTTAGATGGGAAGTGGTGTCTGCCTGCTACTTTTTTGGTTTCTTTTTCTTGTAACTTGTCTTGGGGATTGTAACAAAAACTGCCAACTAGATTTTTCCTGTTTGCAACATGACAAAGTACATCCTTGGCACAAATGCTGTATAGCTGGAACAGAAAGCACAGTAAGAGAAAGATTTGGAAAGAATCCTGTCTTTATCTAAAACAAATGTTGATAATCTGGTGACCTTTTTAACAGCATAGAAGTGTGATATCTTGTTACTTATTTGCAGTCTGCTTGGTTATTGAAGTTGTCAGTGGGATCCTACCCATCCTGTGGCAATTTCTGGGTTTCCCCCCCAATGTTTATGTTTGTGTCATCGGGAGTTTGGAGCATAAACAGTTCAGTTGCTGCAAAGGAAAATTATGTCTCGTTTATCTTCTAGAAGTTACCAGCAAAACAGTTGAAAATAGGTGAAGAATTATAAATCTGCAGTATAGTCATGAGCAGTACCATTCTGGAGCTGGTGGCTGGGACACTGCTAGAGCACGTTGAGTTGTCAGGAAATGAGGAGCAGCATCCGGCCACAATAAGGTGTTGACTGAAAAAATGATTAAAAATAAATTTACCATTTTAATTGTTGCAAAACAATCCAGGGTAGAAAGGCTGTAGTCTGTCTGTTGTGAGTCTGGTAGTCTTGTATAATACATGCTTCTGAAAAACCTGATATTCTCACTTTTATTTACCTATAGTGACTCAAGAGAATGCCCTTGCTCCCTGCCCCCAGCTCTTGGGCCTTGAGTCCCTGTCCCCTGCCAGCCATGTTCCCCAGCCCACACCCAGAGCCAGTGGGTTGCTGGTATGCCATCCTCCTGATCCACTTGTTGGATGCGAAGGATTGCTAGGTCTCTGCTTAAAATCCAGGTTAAAATCTAGGATTGAGAAGCTCATGAGGAGAGGTAAAGAGGCTTGGCTTTCAGTTTATGCTTTGTGTTCTTGCACAGCAAAACCCCAGAAGGCCAAACAGCAAAAGTCTCATTCCTTTTTCTTGGGGCTGCTTCTAAACTCTGCTTCAAAGGTCTCTCAGTTCCTTTATTCCTCAAGAGTGATTCTTCTAACAAGACCAGCAATTCTGTGCATCACCAAGAAGATAACTTCTTCTAAAAAGCTGTTTGAAAATATTCTTTGTCAAGAAATAATTGATCCTCCTTTCTTGGCTTACCTTTTTCCTCCACTTTTAAGAGATCTCAAGAAGTGTGTTCCCTGTATATATGAGTTGCTTCTTAGTGCCAGATCAGCATATCATCATAAAGACGAGATTTGAGTATCCTCTTTGCAAGGAGTGGTTGGAACACGTTATGGTTGAGGATGTGTAGTACATGACAGAAGCTGGTGACCTCACTTAAAGACTAATCAGAAGTACCACTGCAGATATAGGGATGTGATGCCAGTTAAAACCACACCGGAACTGATGCACAAATTCTTACTTGTTTATCATTTATGCACCTCTATTTCCAGTTGCCTGTTGGCATCTTTCTATCTTGAAAAAAATGAAAGGGCAGGTGTGGTAGCAAAATGTAACGTACAAGGGCCTTAGAGCCTTCTCTCAGGAAGTAAAATGTGATTGCAGTTAGCCAAGCACAACATTTTATGCCCCAAATTAAGTCATGTAGTAAACTTGGAGAAATACAAGATGACATAGCAATGAGGTGCTGACTTTGTTAGTTTGTCATCTGGCAATTTTTCAGAAACTACCCCTGTATTCATTATTTATTCACTATTGTAGTGGTTCTTGCTCCCACCTTACAGTTGGTTGTGTCTTCTTGAGAGTTTTAAACAATAATTAAAATGTTGTATTTTAGGGTAAGAATATATACTGAATCAAACACTATGGATAATAAAGCAGCCAAAGATGGCTAAATCAGTACTATGTGAGGACTCTCTAGTTTTGTAATTTCAAATTAATTCATAGTCTTAATTATTTTTTGATTCCTAAAGCATTGATAATTTACTAAACATTGAATTTCTGAGTCCTAGCAATAATTTCAAATAAATGTTACAAGTTGGCAGTTCAGGATCTTTAGTGAAGTTGTCCCAAAACCACTGCAGTAGTTTTACCTCGGTCAGATTAAATATGGAGTGATCTTTGTGCTTGATTCCTGTGGAGAAGTGAACTTTACACTTAAGCCTCGTGAGGAAGACTATATACCAATGACTTTTGTTCCGCACAGTGCAAGAGTAGCTTCTCCCATTGTCCCATGTCTCCTCCTGAGCTCAGAGGATGTTACGCTTTATTACTGGGAGTGAGAGAAAGGATCAAACAATGCTGGGAGACCTCTTGACTCTGCAGGGGTAATTCTGGATACAGGGGGACAGGCCTCATAAGTTTTACTCTTGCTGCCCTTTTTTTTGTAGCCTTCGCTGGCCTCTCTGCCTCTGTTTCTTTCTGCATTTAGTCTTTTGTCTCTATGGATGTTGTAAGTTTTCTTTGAAACAGGAATGTTATTTTACTATATGTTCAGCACGGAGAGGCCCCACTCACAGGGGGGCTATTAAGGGGCTTTTGTGTTACATGTAAGGATTGGTCCATATTGTAAAAAAGGCAAACTAAACAAACCAAGAGAGGAGAGTGTGTGTGTTTTTGATTTGAAGGCAGATATGTGCTTAAGTATCTGTTCAACTTTAGGATACTGAAGTGTGCTACAAAAGAAATGCTTAGGTGGAGCTTTCCACGTGTTTCAATTTTTCTTTTATTTATTTTCTCCTCTGCCCCTCTGCATCTAAATTGTCCAGCAAAATGCTGTTCCAAACCACTGTTCTGCTATTTTAGCATATGTAATTTGTCCTAGGACTTCTATGAAACTATCATCAGTGGCAAACTGTTTTGTTTTTTTCTTCAAGCTTGTGGGGTTTTTCTGTAACTTGACTGCAAGACCCTTAGATCATTATTGTGGTCTCCTGAAGTTGTGCTTTGTGTTTTACCTTTGCATTCTTCTATCAGATTCTCCTCAGAGCTCTATGTCACCCTGTTTGTAGCCATCGTTCTAGAAATATTCTACAGTATACTGTTTACTAGGAATTTTGATTCCTCTAGTGCTGCTTGTCTCCCAGCAGATTGGTTTGCAGACACAGGTATGTGTTGCTGTTTGCTGTTGTCAGAAATGCAGAGTCATGTTAGAAACACTGCAGCATTTTGTTGCCTAATTATGACAGTAAAACCAGTCCTTGAACTGCAGGGATGGTAAACCTGTTAAAACTTGAATTGTGCCTCATTCATCTCCCAGGGCCGTACTAGTCTGTGAGAAAAGAAATGAGTTCTGAAATCTTCTGCTAAGATGTTCTTCCTTTAACTTTCTGATTATTCATCAGCTTGTCAAACTATTCCTATTGCCATTTATCCTTTTGTTTCACAGATCTCAAGTTTTGATTGATTTGCCAAATTTTCCTCTTTTGGAAGAGAACAAGTTTGGGAGCTCTGAAACAGTTGCTATAACACCAACCCCTCCGAAATGCTGTGGATTTGAATACTAATTCAAAGAAAAAATTGTTGGGAACATTATTTTCCTGTTAAATGCCGTTGCATAAAATTCTCAGGGTTCTCACATAAGCATTTAATTTCTAGAAACAAAGCCCCGAGCAGATGCTTTATCTAACTCATTTGGAGTTAAAAAAAAGAATTAGTGCTCTCTTTGGAGTGAACCTGCAGGAGTTTGGAAAGTTGCTCTGTTAATGTGATTGATTTTTACTTCAAGGATAAATCTTTTCTTCAGCACCCAAGTGCAAAGGTTCACAGGCCTGCATGGAATAACTAAGCATGTGTGTGATTTCAGTCTTCAGGAGGCGAAGGAACAGAGTGTTTACAAACAGAAATGCCTGGTCTGTTTCTCTGGCGAGCAAGCGGTCTGGTTTGCAGTCCATCAGGGAGACCCTTCTGGGAGGCTTCATTTCAAGATGATGTCAGATGGTTTCTGTGGACAGAGGTGTGCAGCTCGTCCTCCTCCTTCTGCCGTGGTGGGTTGCTCTGCATTTGGTCGGTTTTTTACACGTAGCGCTTCCGTCGTCCTGTGAAATTACAATACTAAATATCGGCTCATCCACAGCCTCTCAGAAGAAAAATCCCAGCGCTGTCACAATCGTGTCACTCCAAAGCCCCGCGGCAGAGAAGAGCAGTGGGAGCCCGTCAGCGTTCCAGCCGTGCGGACCTGCCTTGGGCAGACCGTGCCGAGGGGCTCTGAGTGAGCCCCGGTGCCAGGCGCCGTCGGATGGCGAGGGGCTGCGAGCGCCGCTGCTCGCGAGCTGCAGCAGCGTGCGCCCAGTGCCGCGCTTCGCCCGGGTCAGCGCGCGGCTCGACCGGACATCAGTCCGCAGCAGCTCTGCGGGGATGGCCGCTGAGGCAGCCTGGTGTTCTCGGAGCGCGTGCTGCGGGGAAAAAGGGGCGGTAAACGGTGTTTGCTGTGCTCCTGTGGGAGTGGAGAGAGCAGAACTGTTCAAAACCAAATAAATTTGCCTTTTCTTGTTTTGTGCCAAAATATTCTAGGCTTAGCTGATGTAAAAATAAATTAACTGGGCTTCGGTGAGTGTGTGGTTAGGCTCTGTCTCCATCTCTATCTTTGTATTTATGAAGCGTCTCAGAAGTGTTGTTAGCCTCATCTGAGGTGAACAGGTTGTGCATCCTGCACACTTGCAGGTGTTGTTTGTACTCTCCTGTAAGTGTGCTCTGAACGCTGCAAACAGTTTCTGTGTTGGGGATAGTTGTTACAGGCTATCATTGTATTTGTATTGATTTCTCAGTTGCAGGCTTGTATATAAGGCGTTGGTCCAGAGTCCCACATTTGAATATGCAACACTTGCTCCTTGCTGTGTTGGTTGGGAATACTTCCAACGTTGTTTATCTGTTTCAGATCTCTATTTCACACTGTATAGGTTGGTGTAACAGGAGCCTTCCGTGCTGCTACTTAGGTAGCAAAAAGATGAACACTTAAATGTGAGTAAATGATAAAGCGGGTGTTTTATTGGGTGTAGGGGAGCTGTTCTGCACTGGAACATTGTCATTTCACCTGCCTGTTGAGAAAAGGATGGTTTTCTTACACAGCTTTTCTCTGCAGTTCTAATTCATGTGTAGCTGAAAGCCTCGTGCAAAGGGATTGTAAATGCTATGCAGGGGATTCCCTGAAGAAGTTGACGACAAAGAAAGCAGCAGTATAGGTTATGGGATGTTCATTATGTGTTTGGAGGTCTCTTTTTTAAAATGGGAATTTTAGAGGTGTCATAGAACTGCAGATTTTGAAATTCTGATCCTCTGGATAAGGTAGCAGGGGTATCTTCAATGAAAATGATGTTGGAAACAGCTAGGACAACGTGTTTCCTAGTTCTTGAAATGATTGATGGAAGGAGACCGAGCAGAAAAGCAAACAGCAGAGGATTATGTTTCAGGGCAGAGCTTAAACTTTTGGGAAGAGGAAGATTTTATTTTTGCTGAAGTTAGTGTTTGGTACTTCACTATGCTCTGCCAGCCCCTGCATAGGCCCTGGTAGATGCTCAAGGAGAAGGGCTCACATCTGTGCTTCCTGTAAAAATCTTTCTCAGCCTCCCACTTTTAGGCTTACTATCTTACATGATTTTTCTATCTCTACTTCTGTTTTCCTAATTGCTGCCTGGATGTTCTCACTGTTCCTCATCCTTCAACTGCTGGTTTTTCTTTTCCCCTGTAAATCCTAGCAGCGGGTGCTAGCAGTGCTGTACTTGTTGCTCTTGTGCTTCCTGTTGAGGGTTTCTGTGAGGAGCCCCAGCCCAGCTTTTGCTGGGTGCTCATAGCAACCTGTGACCGAGGCACAGCCATGGCTGAGCCAGTTCCTGTTTTCTCTAGTGCTGCACAGATGCCCCAGAACAGCGTGGCTGTGGGGCCAGCGAGGGCTGGCACGTCTGTTCCGCTGTTGCTGGGGGAAACTGGGACCAGCAGCAGCACACCCAGTCAGGAGTGTTAAAAGGACAATGTGTCGGGCAAGTCACTGTCACAGACCCCTGGAAAGGTGACTCTCACAAGCCTTGCTTCTGCCTTCTGGAGGGGCACACATTTTCTGTGGGGAAGTTTCTTAACGGTTGTTGGCAAATAGTGAATTCTTGAAACCAGTAATTCTTGCACAAAATAACTGCCTTGTATCTTCAGAGGTAATAAAATCAGCCATCATCTGTCTCAGCCAGCATCGTCTGTAAGGAATTTTGCAGATAGACTTGATAGTGTAGAAGATCTAATAATTTAGTTATTTGTTTTCTAACGGAGCAGTTGACATTTGAAAATGTTCTTTTGCTGTGAATAGCACACCTGGCTTGTGTGAAAACTCTGTGTAAGATTTTGAATAACTGGAGACCAGAAGATACACAACTGCATTGCCACCCTCCTAACATGGTCATTGTCCTTCGTTCTATCCCATTAGTTACAATGTAGTCTGAATATATGGTACCTAGTAATAAGTATATGTGACTAATATGTGCATTAGATTGACAGAGTAGGATTTTTGATGTTCTTAAAGTAGAAAAAAAAAAGAAAACAAAATTTTGTATAGAATTTTCATAGAATTAAATTTAAATTTTTCAGCTTCTGAAAACTTCAAAGCGTCAGACTTGGTTTGTGCTGGAAGATCCATTTTCTGCCCGTGTCTGTAAACAGTAGTTGAGAAGATACATACTTCAAATCTTAACAGTAGTGTCTGAAGTTTTGTTTCATGATTTCGCCGTGTGGAAAAGCATAAGACACTGTCTGTGTTTTTACCAAATGGAAGGAATTTCACCAGGAAGTGTCTCCACTCCAAATATGTTCAGCTTTTCTTTACTGCAATCAATACGGTTATTCATGGATCTCTGCTCCCAGCTCACTGGTGGCTATATTTAACACATGTCATTGTACCAGGCTACATCATTTTAAGAAAGCTTTTTATTGTTGTACAGATGCGTGTTGCAAGGAGGCCAGTGTTGTATACAGCCTGAGTGCTGTATAAATCTGTCTCCTGCTCCTGTAAACATGAGCGGGGTTGCTCTGTGTGTGTTGGGTTTTGCTGATGGTTGATGTCTGTTTTAAATTCCTGTAGTGGCTGAAGCCAGCTCAGCAGATCATCCTTGGTGTACATTCAGCTTTGCATAAGTAATTGCTCAGATGATCTGCATAGTTTGTGTAGTGCTGAAAAGAATTTTCAACTGCTGCTGCTGAGACCTATGGCATTATATATCCTGTTGCGATGTCGTGTCCTCTGATAGACCAATTTTGGGGGTTTGTTTGGGTTTTTTGGTGTTTATGGGGTTTTTTTTGTTTGTTTGTTTTTTCTTTGTGTTTTTTTAATTTGTTTGGTTTGGGGTTTCTTGTTTGTTTTTTGTTTTTCAGGAATTTTAAGTCTTCTGAAATGAAATTACTTTAACTTTCAGTCATTACTTTCATCTAAAGGTCACCTGGTTACACAGGCACAGTTAGGAGCATCTCTGATGTTTTTATTGACAGGTATGAACCAACATGGGAAAAGCCAATAGTCTGTATATTTTTTGGTTTTTACTTTCTCTCATTTGTTACTTCTAGATGATTTTCTGTTGAAATGTGATGCTAGGCAGTGAAGTTACAGGATTTAAAGTGAAGACTGCTCCCAAGGTGAGCTTTGAGATTTCTGGGGTACTTATGTGGAACCAGTGCCAACTACCCATGGTTTTTAAGAACTTCAGTAAAGACTGAAGATCTTTGGCACCATCCAGAGGGCATTTGGCACTTTTTAGTTAGGTCCCAGTTGAATATTTGTTAACACTTGTAATTTTGAAGAGCCTTTGACACTTATACATATGGATACCGTTAGTTTTGAGTGAAGTTGGCTTATTTTGAAAATCCCAACTGTGTCCCCTTCAGTGCTAATACTGGGATCACCAGTAGCTTCTCTCTCATGCTGTGTTGGGACCCCTTATTTTCTCACATGCATTTTTCCTCTTAGTAGCCATCGAACATTACCCACAAGTTTTACTGCTCCGTTCTACAAAAATGGCACGTAAACTAACTAACTAAATCAATCTGTTGTGTTGCATGTTTACTCAGAAGATGCTGTTGTGCGTGGGGTCTGGGGCCAACACCTAATGCAGTTGGTTTAGGTTTGGGATAGGTGTAAGTGTTGCAGTGCCCCGTGCTGTGTGCTTCCTGTGGGAAGATGAGGGTCAAACATGGGCCAGCTGCTTGGTGTGCTCAGTGGGCACGCACTAAAAAACACCAGCAGAAGCTGTGACTGGGGGGGGGGTGTGTGTGTGTTTCAGACAGATGTTTGAGATGCACATAGTTACCTCTGGAGTGAATATCAATTATGAAGTCTGGAGCTGGTAGACATTTGACAGGTACTTTTGGTCTAACTTGGTTGATTTCCACAGTGCTGTCCTGACAGGATGCAGCTTATGGAGGTAGAGAGCAGGGGCTGGTTGAGAAACAACTTTGATTACTATGGTGAAATTTCCACCCAACTGTAGAAGTTATGTTCATTTTTTTATTACTAAATTTTACACCCCTACAGTTATGATGTAATAGGCCAATCAGGAGTTATGTTTATATTAATTTCAGGTGTCAAGGTGTCATTCCTTTAGGGTAAAGCCATATTATGTGATTTTGAAAAAGAACTTAAATGCAGAGGTAATCACAGAAGTAATTTTCGTCATTTCAGTTTCTATGTTGCAAACGACAGATTGCAACTTGAGAGAAAAACAGGGTTGCATCCTTTGTGTTTTGTTTTGAAGTGATGTCACACCTGGTCTTGTGGTAAGCCTTTGAACTTTGAAAGTAAGAGAGGTGAAGGCAGTGCCTCTTCTCCTTCACCTCGGGTGAAAGAGGTGCCTCTTCTTTATTCCATGATATTTTGCTGAGGTTGGGCCGTAACGTGAATTTGAAATATCTCATTTTTTTGCCATCGAGTTGTTTTAGATTGGCTTAGGCTGGAGCAGTTCACTTCATACTAATGCTGGAAGTCTGGCAAGATGACACCATAATACCAGCAGCAGCGGCAGCAAATGTTTGAGATTGCGGGAGCAGTATTACTTTTCTTTGCTTCATTGCATTCAAAGCTTGCAGCAAACTGGCAAAGGTCAGACACCTGCTTTCTTTCCTTGGACCTCAGTAGAGGTGTAGTGCCATGTGAACGTGCCTGGGTATGTTGCCGTGTGTGCTGAGGAACCTGCTGCAGAGCGGTACGCCCAAGGCTGCATCGAGGAGCGGTGGCAGATCTAGAGTAAGAAATCAAGACCTCTGCTCTCATTTGTCTGGATCCATGCTTGCTTTACATCAAAGATGACATATATCTCTCCATACCATCCACAGATAATATTGCCTTTAGCCTTTGCAGGAAGACTCAGCAGGTTTTTATAATACCCAGTTATTTACCAAGGGAATGTAAGATGTGTTGGAGCTGCTGGCGGGCTGCTAAAATTGTGCTGCAAGGGTGTAGCCAAACGTTGGAACGCTGTCAGCAGCTGATGTGTGTCTGCAGGCATCATTCTTCTTAACTCAAACCAAGTCACCTTTCCTTTTCTGGGTTGCTGTGCCTTCTGTCCCAGCCTGGCTGTGATCAGGGGGATGGGTGAGGCAGCCCTAGCCCATGGCCTGAGATCTCCCCCAGGGGAGTCTGCTGAATACAGCTGCAAAGAGGAGAAGACCTCTTTTGTAGGAGCAACTCAATTCCTCTCATTTTTAACTGGATCACCTAAATACTATTGCCTAAACTCTCCCCACTGTTTTTGTAAGTAAGCAGACTAAGTCTGAAAGTGGAAGTACAACTTCTCATTTTACACTAATCACAGCTGGCTGTGGTCTGCATAGTGGGAGTAAATTAAGCTCTGTGGACAGTGCTGTGTTACCTCCCCAACATAAAAGGATACATCAGGCAGGAATACTTATGTACACCTTGCAAAAATCCCAAACAAGCCCTCTCCCACTATGCACTTGGTGTAGGTTGGCTTAAGTTATTAATAAAATTGCTTATTCTTGTTATTTACTGATGTGTAGGCCAGTGATTGGTATAATTTTGTGAGCTGCACAATCCAAATTGTTCTTGGCCACAATTTGTAACGGCAGCGTATAAAAGTTTTTAAGGATTGATGTTTGACCTTGAGCTGGCTTTGTGGCTGGGATGGCCGTGGTATGCGGGTTCATCTGTGACAAGTGTTACTGCTGGCTTCCAGCTGTTGTTGGAGGATAGGAATAATAACGTGTTAATTGATAGCCTATGAGTAGTCTACTTAGCCCTGTTATTTTTGTGTGAAGCAGACGAGAGAGCTCTTGTGTTACATATTAAAGTGTACGAGGCCTTTGCTGCTTTTTTTGCCGGAGATCCTTTCTACCAGTTTTTAGTTTCAGAGTACTCTGGGGTGGCATGCCTCAGATTCCACTCTTCCTGATATTCACACCCTGAGTTAAAAAGGCTTGATAAATTACGTTGCATGCCTAATATCACTGTTTTCTCTTTTGCATCAGAATAAATATTTTAAGCACTAGACCAAGCAGGATGAGGTAGCTCTTGGTCTGCTGACTAGCCTGGGTTTGCCCTTGGTCCCTTTGGGAGCTGAGCATCAGAGCAGAGCAACGTGCCTGTCTTTTGCCCCACCACACCAGGTGCCGTCAGTGCGGATTGCTCCCATTCGCATCCCTCTCCTTGCACTGCTCAGGAGCAGCTGAGGATGTTTCTAGTTGCCTTCTACTGCTCTTTGCAACTTGTTGCAAAACTCGTCCTGAGCTTTGAGCAGCTGTGAGGTTGTTTGGTTTGCTGTTTTGTTGATTTTTTGGGGGACAGTCCTCTTTCTGGGCTTATCTGAGGTCATGTGATGGAAGTACATTTTTACTTTGTGACTGTATATAAGAATACAAAATCAAGTGTCAGGATACATGGCTGCAAGAGAGACCAACAAAGAGAATGAGGCAGATGCCAGTGCTTTGAGGAGGGAAGCAGCTGAAAATTTTGTTGTCTGCTTGACTTTTTTCCCAGAAATATAATTTTTCCTCACCACTCTCGGAAGTGGTGTCCTATAGCGATCACAGTGTTTCCCAGTTTAGGAAGATTTGTCCAGTTTGCAACATGTATGGGGATTTATGGTTGCTTTACCTAGAAATTAAATAGTACTGCCACTGACCTTTGTTTCTGCAAACACAATATTTATTACAGGAGGTCTTGAAACTTGCACTTAAATGGTTACCTTCGTAAACTTTGAACTCAGCTTGGTATCTGGTCAGGACACTTTTGAGATATAATCATGCAAATTGCTGGCGAGTGAGAAGGTCAGGTATGTAAATAATGAGCACATTGATTAGCCAAACCAACAAAACTCGTTTGTCAAATATGTTTGCTACTATCAATCCATTCTCTGGATGAAATTCTAGCATTGATGGCAATTGGTGACTTGTCTGATGTCAGCTCAGAAATATTGAAGTACACCATCATGCAGAATTATAGGTCTGGTTGAATGTATGTCTGGTTTACATTGTGAACTCAAATGGGCTTGGCTATTTGTGTCCATCAGAATGCACTTGGAAGATACCATGCGTGAAGCATCTTATGGTTACACTAAAACTGTCCATGGCCTCCTAAAAACTGAAAAACAAACACCTGGGTTCTTTCATGAAGCATATGCAAAAGTGAAAAGTTTTAGGTAGTATTGTGCAAGAACTATAGATAAAGAGTGTGTAAACGTAGTGAGAGGACATGGCAGATCTTCAGCTAGTGTCTCAGGTGTAGCTCTGCCTCAGCTGCATTTTGAGCAGCTGGATCTCTCTGTAACTGCTGATTTCAAAGCCAGTCCCAGCTTTCTTTGCTCTACAGGCGTTACTGCGGGGGGTTCAGTGCATTAATTTTTTGCCAAGAAAAAGGAGAGCGAGGCTCTATAACTTTCATAACTGCTTTATTTAAAACCTCATAATCATTATTCATTTAATTTGGCCAAAAGCCTCTTTACTAATCCCAAGCGTTAAGGTGTCACTCTGGGCTCTCGCAGGTGAGCAGGGTCTGACAAGGAGCCCTCTCTCTGCCCCTGCTTCCCTGGGAGGCTGCCTGAGCGCGGGCTGTGCGTTGGCAGGCCCGCTCAATGCCCTTCTTTCACTGAAGTGTAAAACTTGGCTGTAAGGCAGGTTTGGAAAGACACACTGCCTTGCTGTTGCACAAAGAAAATTGTTGCTCCTTGGGGAAACAACCCAAGTTAGAGCTCTGGTGCCAAATGTTATAGGATGCCGGCGCAGTGAGCGTTTGCATTCTGAGAGCTCTCTGCCTTGCCATTGACAAGGACTGATTGTGCAGGAGGAAAGCATTTGCTCTGCTTGCAAGACCTGTGCAGCAGTGAGCAGAATTGCCATTCGAGTTTATTCCTTGTCTGATACTACTTTTTTTTTTCTCAGATACCATCAGCTGGCGTACTTGGCTTTAAATTGGAAGGGATTAGTTGGTAATAGATTGCTGTAAAGTGATATAATAATCTCTCTGTTCAGTAAAAGTCCGATTCATATGGCATTGTTTTCATCCCAGGATGTACATGTGAAAGGAAGGAGCATTGTAATTGCTTCTGCATCCCATTCAATAAGAAAGTGGATTTTGGAAAAAGTAATGCTAAAAGCAAAGTTGCTGAGTGGTTAAAGGTATTTATGAAGTGTTAAGCATTTTACAAAATACCCTTTTTTGGCTCCTGAGTAGGTGATCAACTCGTGTTATTGCATGGAGAGCTTTCTTAAAACTGTATTTCTATCTTTTCATCAGAAATCAAGCTCAAGGCTTTTTTACTGCCTTCACTGAGTTTTGGAAGGCACAAAGGGCCTTTTCTGGTGAATTCAGGGAGAGGTTTTCAAAGCTGTTGTGATGCAGAATAGGAAGGAAAATAATCCAGTCCATTGGAAGTTTTGTGAGAGCATTGGTTAGAAAATCATCACAGTCTATCTTCAGGTAGAAAGGGTGTGGGCACCTTGAATGCTCAGTTTCTGCACAGTAATGCTCTGAAATGAAGATATGGATGGAGCAAGGGACTGGAACTTCCTAACGGTAAAGAGGCATTTTGGGTTTACTGGAAGTAATGCTTCCTTTCTCCTACAATGTCTTTTTCTCTCCACTCTTGCTGAAGCATGTTTCAGTGAAGTACTCATCAATTACATGTCTCAGACCTTCCTTTGTGGTACTTTTTTTTTCTCCTTGTCAGTTATGTGCAGGTCTGTGCTGTAATTGGCAAGTAAACTTTGCGAGTTCTGTAATAACTCACATTGTCAGCTCAGATAGGAACCTCTGATCAAATTACATGGCAGGTGTTAATTGCTAGAATTGTACCCAGGATTAATGGAGATCGTTCATTTAGCAGGTTTTACAACGGCAGTGTCTGTTTTAGAAAAAGTAAAGACATTGGAGAATAGAAGTACTTTACATTTTCTAGCAGCACCTGAGAGAATCACACGTTAAATCCAGATATGAAATGAAGCCGCTTTATTGTCTGAGTGGAATTACATCTGCTCATACTGGCTTTGACTAAAATGTCTCACAATAAATCAGTGACAAACTCTAGCACAGAATTTGTAGACTGTATGGTCCAGCACTCCTCTCAAATGTTTTCTCGTTGAGTTTAATGACTCGGTTTGACTCTTCCCTAGATCATGTTTTGCGTTAGCAGTTTTAGCATATGTATATCCCATAGTGCAGGCAGAAAGGGCTGTACTTCCATATCCTAGCAGAGAATTTTCCACAGTCATATGGGAGTGTTTTCCATCCCACCACCACCCCTTTTTTCTTTTTCTTTTTTTCCGACTCTTACAACGTGAACCTGCACTTCCCCCCACACCCCCCATTTCCAGGGTACAACAATTTATATATACCTTGCTTTGAAATCTCCCTATTTTGCAAATGATCTGACTGCTGTGGCTGAAGAAATCGTAAGAAGGAGGACTTAACCCTCGTGTAAACTACTGCAGAATCTATTTATTTATGGTGTGGGAGTAACTTAGTGACTTTCGGGTATACACACACATCTCCTGTTCTTAAATCCAACTCTGCATTTTTTATGACTTCCAGAAAACTGTGGCCAGGATTAATATGAACCAGAGCACCCTGGCCTCTGCTTCTGGCCTCCTAGTACAGTACTTGGAGTCACCTCACTTTTTAATATTGTAACTCCTTCTTTTTAGGGTTCTATATATTATTTTTCCTCAGCTAGCAATCCAAATCTCAGAGGCTCATTTCCTTCCTTCCTTCCTTTTTCAGAAATGACTTGTCTTTTTTAGCTGAACTTGACGATAAGGCCCAGGCATTACTATTTAAAGACCCTGCTTACCACATGTTAAGGAAAGGCATGGCGTTTCTTAACCTTCAGTCCATTAGAACAGCTCTAAAGCACTGTGTATTAATTATGTTTCTGCTTAGTGTGGTACAATGGTACTTCTTGCTCACTGAGAAGACCGACTGCAGATAGCATGAGCTTCACTTCAGGTGCCCAGGAGAGGTTTTCTCCTGGTCATTAAGAATGAATGAATTCAGAGTATGTGTTTGGTTGCTTTCAAAGACATCTGTTTAAAAAAAAGCCACTGACTGCTGTTCTGATGATCCTTTCTTTACAAACACCACCTCCACCCCTTAGAAGTCAGATCTGGTGGCTTGCTTCTTTTTTGTCCAAATAAAAACATATCCAGAGCAGCCGAATTCTCAGCTGATCTGGCTTAAGCAGTATTAGCTCATATTTGAAGTAGAATTATGGTTTATTGCCCCTGAAACTTCCAGCTTCTTTTCAATCCAAATAGTAAGACTACATTAAATGTTTTCTTAAAAAAAAAAAGTAAAAAAAAAAAAAAAAAAAAAGTCTTATTAATAGTCTCTTCCAAAAAAAAAAAAGCTATAGCCTTAGAAAGAACAGAACATCCTTGATTTGATTGACAGATTTTGCTGTGGAAATTTTGTATTTTAAGTTGTTCAGTAGAAAAAACTTGCTTGTGATCTCTGTAAAAATAAAATTACTCTAGGGGTGAGATAATGTTGAAAAACTGTGTTATTTTTCAAATATAGGAAACTTGTCTTTTGTAGTTTGAGAGGTGCTTGATATACATCACCTTTACTCAAAGGAACTGTTGCTCATGGAAGCTACTGAGAGAATAGTTGAGGTTTATTTCCTCTTAGATAAAACTGAATTTCCTATCTGCAGCCTGGCAGTCACCTGTCGCTTGCAGAATAGTTAGAATGAGAAACACCTTTGATTGTTACTATTTTGTTTCTGAAACACTTGCTTCTTGCATAATATTGCCTTTAGCAGTATAATGTTCAGTAAATTATCTGCCTGTGTCTGAGAAACAGTGTTTATTTATGCTTTAGATTAGTGATGGTATCCTCAAGAAAAGAGATGTTGTATATGTAGCAATTTTGATTATTTGTTTATTTATCTTGCTAAGTCTGCATAATCACTTTGCAGTCATCTCCAAAGGTGCCGGATTTGTACCAGAAAATGGGAAACTTTTTCTTAACCTTGAGTGAGAACCTGTTCTGCAACATCCTGTTAGTTCACAGTTTCCATGTTGCTTTAATGTACCGTGTCAGAAACTGAAGTATATGCTTACTTAGGAAAAGTGACAGCTCTTCCTGATCCAGGCTGCCAGGAGGATGTCAGGCTTGTGTGCAGTTAGCTTCAGATGTGTTGTAAAGACAGTTCATGGTTATTGGGACAGTAAAACAACTCTACATTTTTCTCTGTGAGTGTCCCACAGCAGTTATGTGCAGTGCTTGGACAGTCAAAATTTCTCACGGTAGCTGAAAATAGATTGTTGTGCATGTAGGTATAGAGCAGCCTCTGTCATTGTGATCATAACTCACCTAGTCCTTCTAATCCTTACGTTCTGGTAACTCCTACCCTTTCATAAATAAAAAGCAAACTATGGGAATAACCCCACTGACACTGAAATTCAGCCTGGCAAAGGGAGAATGGCTAGCCACAGCAGGAAGCCCACTGAGAAACTTGCACTTGCTTGCTTGTTCTGTGGAAGGGGCTCAAATACAGATGAGTGTCAGTAGAAATCTTTGATAGCCTTACGTGATGATTTCTTGCTTCCAGGAAATAAAATAGAAGAGTTTATTTTTTCCTTTGTGTTTTGTCCCGAGGGATGGTAGTCCAGGTAGCACAGCCAGTGATTTCTTTTCACCTGTTATGTTTCAGAAAGAAGAGAATGTTTGTGTGTTGGCATCTTCTTCTGTTAAAAATAATGCTCAGCCTGGAGTTTGTGGAATGTAAGTCTATGAAATTCTGTCCTCTGGGAGTTTGGGATGAACTGGCTTTGTCCATCCTGCCTTTAGTTCTAATCAAAGTTTTCTCGTCTGGCTAAGATGGGGACTCGGGATGTTGGAAACACTCTTGAAATTGGTGTAAGTCACTTTTGCTGTACTGTCACATTTTATGTTTCCACTGTGGTAATTCACTGTCCCAGATATCAGCACTGACTTGCTGGCAGATGTACAGGGCCCAGTTTTATGGCCAAAAAGGCAGACTGAGTGCCAGAGAAAGAGGGCTCTGTGCCTTCATGTTCAGTGATACCATCTCAGCGGATTTCTTGGCTATGAGGGAGTTCCTCTCTGGAACAATGCTGTGCTGTCTGCATCCCCTCCGTCTGTGTGCTGTTATGAATGCCATGTGTTTTCTTCCACAAATTGAAAGGAAGTTGTAGTTTTACAAGGACCTGCTTGCTTCTCATTCCATAAGGAAGAAGATGGAAATTGTTTTGGTGATGTTTTTGTTTTTTTTTTCTTTACTGGGTGAGCAATTATATCATAAAAAGGAAATGGTTGCAGTCATTAAGATGAATGTGCCAAAATGTTTATCGAGCTCCTAATGCCACAAAATCATAGCATTAGGGGTGAAATGGTAACAACAAGTTTGCCTTTCATCTCAATACTGTACAGATTTTTTGTCATTCAGAGGAGTTTGAATAAGAGAGTCAAATTCTTGAATGTAGGTATAACTCTACAACAGAAACCTTGGGTGACCAGTGTGCTTGTAAAGGTATATTTTTGTACAAGCAGATTTTCCAAATTGAGAAAAGCTGTGGGTGTTGAATTCTACTGTTCACTTTCAGAGGCGATTATGGAAGCTGTCAGCCTGCACGCTGCACAGTTATAATTGTGTGTGCAGATGAGCTCAGTCCAGGCTCAGTAACTACTGCTTATAGAGTGCTCAGCCCAAGACAAGACTTAGAAAGGAGCTTTTGCCTTTGGGTTGTTCTGCTTACACTGTGTTTTTATTATTCCACAAAGGTACAGCCTTTAAAAATGCAGTCAAGTCAGTAGGAGACCAAGGAGAAATAGGTTCCATTTCAAACAGAAATCTAAAGCCAGTTTTAAATGCTTCTGCTCCAGCGATGTCTGGCTGTCTCTGGCAAGATGTGTGTTATGCAAGAGCTTTTCATCTTAAAGCAGGGTACTATAAGGTTTAATTACTGTAGTTTCAGGCTAAATTAAATGCCTGTTTTTGTGCAAGATGTGACTCTGTTACATGGAAGTAATATGCCTCTGTGTCAAAATACGCGCCTATCCTCATGGCATGTCATCTGCCCTCAGCAGAACCTCAGAATGCTGTAGCTCTGATCTATTTAAGCAGCTATTATATTTATTTAGATGTGCTGTTGTAAGATTTACAAAGAGCCTGTATTAGCCCATAAATTCAGCCTTCAGCCTGCCCCAAACAAGATATTACAGAGGAAGACCTTTTGGCATTGGATCCTGGATGTGACAACAGTGTACTTGTTTATATGTCTTTTTTTCAGGCTGCATTCAGAGGTGCTAAAAGTGTAGACAGATTTCAAATGATGATTTAATTGTTTACAAATGAGTGTTTTCTGCAGCATACAAAAGAGATGAACTAATCCCAAAAGGCTTTTTGATATAACTTGAACAGATGATTTCCTGACATTGTTATATATCCTGGTTTAAGGCGATGAATAATTAGCTATTTAAGTTTAAAAAAAAAAAATACCTTGAGAACTAGATGTCAGCTGAAAAGCTGTCAGTAAATTTGGAACAGCTTTGCATGTCAAGTTGATTATAGCAATGAATAAAAGGAATTACAGGAAAATGAACCATGCAATGTGCAGTTTCTAACTTCAGTCTCCCCACAGTTTCTCCCATCTCATTCTCCAGATTCCTAGGGTGCTTGTGATATTACCAAGCTGTGGAGTTCCCTTTCACAAAATCCTTTACTGTGGGCAACTCTTTCCTGCTATTTACACATTGCTTCTTCAATGTGCAGTCACTTGAAACTTTACATTCAAGAATTTCCCCCCCTCCAGACCCAAGTGCCGTTAATAGCATCTTTTGTCTGACTTCCTGAAATATGGAAAGCCACTTACTGCACAGCTTCAGTTTCAGGCGACTGCCTGGGACCAAGCAGCTCAGCTGAGAGCCGTGGGTTCTCCTCTCCTCCAAATGAGCGAGCTGCCATGGTTATCCTCTGGTGACAGAGGCTATTTCGTGTTTTTCCAGAGTGAATTGGATGGGCATATTCTCTGTGCAGTTAGTAACAGAGCAGTTGCTAGGTCTCAGCAGAATAGTTTGCAGGCTTCGTGGGATGGTACTAAGTGAATTGCAGTAAAGAGTTTTCAACCCTTTTTAACAAGAGCATTAAGTTGTTTTTGAAGATCTGAACCATGCCTGTGGCTGTGCATAAAGGGCTCTGTGGACACACAGGCTAATGGGAGTTTTACAAGTCTGGTTCTTTTAAGCTAGTGGGACTTAGTTCATGTTCTTTGAATCATTCAGGTTGAAAATAAAATTGTGCATCTGTATTACAGTTAGAAATTTAGATAGGCTGCATCTCCTGACACCTAGACATGTGGAAGCAGCACTGACTGCAGTGCAGCGAATGAAGGTGCTTTGGCAGGAGTTGGCGAAACTCGGTATTCACCTTCTTATATCAGCAGGGACACCTAAACATGGGTGTAAAATGGAGCTGCTGTAGGGCCATCTCATGTAGATGACAATTGCAGTTTGCCAACACAGAATACCTGACTTGATATGCTGAAGTGGCAGACTTTGCCTTTCTCCCATTGTCACGGCTGTAGTGAGCCAAAGCACTGCTGGAAACTGTTCCAGAATAGGGGGAGGCTCTCCTGGCAGAGGCAGCTGTGCTGCTTATGAAGAGGTGGCTTACAGAAGATAGATTGCAGATGGTCTCAGAGCAGTGATTTACAGAAGAAAGGGTGGGGAAAAAAAATACAAGAAGGAAAACCTGGAAATTAAGGATGAGGATGGGAAGTTCCTTGCTGACTGCTGCCCTGTTCAGACAGTGAGCAGCAACGAGATTGCTCTGCACTGGGTGTATACTCTTTAAATGCTTGATGTGGAGCAAGGTTTGTGTAAGAATGCTTTAAAATCATTGGAATTGAGCATTAATAAACCACGTGTCCCATTTTAGTACAAACATGTTGCCTCCAGCTGATCAGTTGATCACATGAACGTGTTGCATGTATAGTGAAAATAGATGATCATTTTGGGCTGCAGTGATTTTCACCCTGATGCAGCGTAAATACAGTAGCAGTGTGTGCCCGTACAGTGACACCAGTGTGGTGTATACCAGTATAGTGACACAAAACCACACTCCTACAGTGAATTACTAAGTACTTGGCTGTTTGTGAGGGGCTTAATGGCATCACATGAATGGATTGGTAGCTAAATGAAGGATTGACTAAGCTAATCTCTGTGAGAATCCTCTTTAATGAGTTAATGAGGTGTTCTTATGGGCTCCCTGCACACACAGATGCTAATGAGAGTTTTTCTGACTTAACAAGTGATGAAACTTGGATCTGCATCCAGGGTGATAATAAAAATGATGGATAGGTTCTGTTATTTGGGAAAAATATGTTTTAGTTCTGGCATGAAAACTGCAGAAGGGAGCCAAAACTACCGTTCTACCTGCATATTCTCTATGTTTTCTTGTAGCATGTTGATTAAACTCAAAGCCTGGTGCTAAACCTTCAGTACTTCTAAAGCTGAAAATCAGCAGCTGTACTTAAAATTCTGTATCTATTTCATCCTTTAAAGATCAGCATTACCAAATGTTGAGTTCAGAAATTGCCCAGGAGGACTCACGGTTTTTTGCTTTTGTTTTTTTTGTGTGTGGTGTTGTTTGGTTGGTTGGATTATCTTTCCTCTCCCCTTCCTCTCCTCAAAAATGGATTGTAGTAAGTTATACAAAGAAGTGTCTGGTCCTAAATTGATTTATTGGGGATTCTATTCCACAAACCCACAATTTTTTAAGCTTTACTAGGGAAATGGGGAAACCCAAGCTTGGTGAGATTGAGGGAATTATGGTACTCGTACCGGTGGGATTGCTCGTTTTCTGGCTGCACCTCACTGGGAGGGCTTGCCCTTCCTCCTGTTAGACAACTCCTGCATACCTGACATCTGCCAAGGAGTGAAGTTTTGCAGTGCATCTCATTTGACTCTCAGAAAACAGAGAAAGTTATGTTTATTTCCAGGGTGGCCAGTGGTGGGGAGGTGATGCTGTACAGTGCGTGGGGCTGTGTGAGAGGGGCGAGGAGGATGGACGGCAAGCGGCTGTAGCTGAAGCGGGTCTGGTCTGCCTGCCAAGGGTCTGGGGACAGTACCCTGATGCTGGACGTGGCCTCTTCTCCTTTCTTGCATCCATCAGGCACAATCTGACTTTAATGCAATCTTCAGGTTTTGTTAGTGTGCTTTTTATCCTTGTCCCGGGTCGTCATGAATTTGTTCAGTGCAGCTTCCCCTCAGCTCAATACGGTGCCATTTATCATTATCATTTGTTTAGAGTCCTGCAGCCAGTTCTCGGTTCCAGTGCTGTGCACTGGTCCTTCCCGAGTCTTTTTGAATTAATTTTTCAATTAGGATTTCATGAGACACGGTATCAGATGCTGTCCTAAAATCCAAAAAATATGACCTCTGCTGTGTTCCTTTAATCCGCTCTGTCTGTAACTCTATCAAAGAAAAAATAAAGCAATTAAACTTGCCTGGCAGGCTTTATTCTGTATAAAGCCGCACAGGCTGCTTCTCATTCTTTTACCCTCAAGATTTTTAGCTGGATTTTCTTAATGAAGGTGACTTCTCTTTCTTTTCAGTGTATTTTTTATTTGTTTGCGGGTTTTTTGTTTGCTTTTGTTTGCTTCTTTTCCCCTTTTCTCTCCTAAAAGACCTGGGGCTGTGTTCCCAGCCACTTTTCTGTCCTCAGTTTATTCTTTTTGAAAGATCCTGCCCATGAGAATAGCAGGATGGAAAGGCTCAGGGCATGACCCAGGCTCTGTGCCAGGCTGCACCTCTCACCGGAGGGGCCCCGAGTGATCACAGAACGGTGCAAGATGGTGAAGAGCTGAGCCCAATGCTTGGGGTGTTGAATGACTCTCCAGCATGGCTGTCAGGAGTAGCCAGGCTTCACTCTGCTTTGGCACCAGGAGTGGCCTGGGTGTCTTTTCCTCTGTGCAGGGCAAAATCTAGTGAAAATGTGATTGCTTTCTTTTGTTGTTATTTGGATTATATTGTTAATATGCAAACACCATTGAAGCTTGCCCTCCACCCTATTTCTTTCTTTTCGAAGTGTTCTGATAGGGATTTCCAACTTGACTAGCTTTGATAGCTACAAGTGAAACATGCAACTCTTCTGCGGACTCGCTAACTGCTGTTCACGCTGTAGCAGTGCCTGACTCAGCTTTGAAGCTTGTCATGCCTGAAGTCCATCCTCTTTCGCTGTTCATTTAAGTTTTGGACATGTTCCTTAGTGTAGGCTTTAATTTTCTTCTGGTAATTTACTAGTCTGGAAACTAAATGAGCCTGCTCTTTGAATTTGGTCATGGCTTTCTTTCTGATTTCCTGCACCATGTCCTGTCTCAGATAATACACAAGCAGAATGATTTGATATCATTCACATAAGAGAGAATAGCTGGAGCAGTTGTCAGCTAAGACAGTTCTTTTTTCCTTTAAATGCTATGCTTAGACACAGAACTGAATTAGTGTCTCCCTCCATGTGTTTTTTTTACATGTAGCTTTTTATAACACTTGGTTACTTTATAAATATAGACTCCTCTAGCTCTATTATAAAGTTGTGAAAAATGTTGCCTAAGGACATATATCTTTTTTTCTTTTTTTTCTTGTGCCTTTCCATCACTAGAACTACAAATAACCCACATCTGTCAAAGTCATACACAGGCTGTACCTCCTGGGGTGTCCTCTTGAACGATTCTGTGGCATCATCTGCTGGAGAAGTGGGCATGAAACCATGTTTCACAGCAGCAAGGAGCTTTGGGGCTTTCAGAGATGAGCTAGGTCATGGGGGAGAGAAATGTCTTTTTCAGTATCATCTGGTCCACTTTGCCATCTCAAAACAACCTGGTTCTATCGATCTGTTAATTAGTATTCCTCATCTTTTTACACATTTGCATTTCACAGTTGTTTGCCGTTTGAAACAAACTGTCCAGTTTGTTAGGACAACTGAAGTACGCAGCAAAACCACTGCTCCTGCCAGCTCATAATAAATTATTAAAGAAAGCAGGACAGTTGACCCGTGTTCTGAATCAGTCAGATGTATCATTCTTAAGCACAGATTGGAAAAGGTGGTGTTGCAGCAGCCATGCTGTATTGAAGTGTCAAGGCTGAAAGATAAACCTGCCCAGAGTTAATAAGTTAAAACATTAACTGTCTCCCAGCTCGTACCTTTGAGGCAGCGTATCTGGCCTGGGTAGCAAACATATCCAAAATGTCAAAGCAGAACTTGGGCAGCAGCATCTCTGTGGCCAGACGTATTTTATAGGCATCTGGGAAAGCTTCCTGCTGCTCTTTGCATCCTGCTGCAGCTGCCCCTGGCTGGGTTCAGGGGTCAGTGCTGAGCTGGCAGCAGTAGATCTTTTTTGGGTGGTAAAAAACTTCAAAGATAGGAATAGTGCTAACTTCATTTGTAACTGGAATGTAAGGATTTAATGGACAGCAGATTCAGTCTGTGGCTTAAGCATTCCATAAGATGGTACGGATTTATTTTGGGTAATGTTTTTTATGGAGGCATTTGAGAGATCTGGGCTATTTCTGGGCACTAACTATTATTGCTGGCTAAGGAATAGTAGGTCTTGCTGCAGTTCAGGTTCTGTAAGTGACTGTAGTCTTCTGTAAAGCTCCTGCAGGCAAGAAAACAGTTTTATCTCTGCGGAAAAGCAGGGAACTAGCAGGTCTTCGATTTAACTGGGCTGCCCTTCAACTGCTGGCTTACCGTGTGACTGTTCATTTGCAGAAGGCACATATGCCTTGCTCGAGTCCTGGGCAGACCCTCAGCTTTTTGGCTTTGAAGGAGCTACACAGATACACTTTACTAGCCAAGGATTAGAGCAGTTTTTACCAAAGCCATTGGCTATTGCGGAGGCTGCAGTTGTTTCTGGTGGTGAAATACCCAGTCAGTGTGCAGAGGCATTGGGCTCATCTGTTTTGTGACCAGAATGTTCCCTTTCAGGAGCTGGTGTGTACCTCAGCACAGAGGGGCCATCTTCACCAAACTGTATCAAGGTGCTCGAGGACCGAGTAGCTGTGAACTGATGTCTCTGTTACGTCTCAAGTCCTGCAGACTTGTTTCACATTACTAAAAGTACTGGCCTGTCCCACAGCTGCCCTGTGCCTGAGTAGAAATGACCTGGCAGTTCAGGCCTCTTCACATTTCTAATACTGTTATCACAGACTTAATAGCCAAATGCTTCCTACTGCCCTTTCTTTCACATGGAAAAGCTGTCCCAGTGTGCCATGGGGTGGTTAGCCTTTGCCACGCTTAAGAATGTGTTAAGTTACTCACTATTGTACTATTATTATTAACTTGGGTTTATTTAGACCCTCTGTAATCCGGACAGAGTTGCCAAAACACTTGCAAATGGAGTGGGGAGGAAAGCTGTAAACATTTGGGGTCTCTGATTCTGTTATTTTGTTTTGAATTTCTGTATTGCAAATGGCATTTCTGCAGAGTTCATCTTCTCTGTGGTTTTGCCATATGTGCTGCTTTCCCCTTTCACTAAATTTCTTTCCATGGTTTGTTTCTTCCCACCTGTGCCCCAGCCTTGATCAATACCTTCATCTTCTAGAGGACTGCAACTGCTTTCAGTGTATTTGTATTCTTGTTCTTGCTTCTTCACTCTACATTTTGACCTGAGACTCTCTCGGGTATGCTGCAGTTGAAGACAGTGAGAAGACCTCAAAGTGTCCAGAGTAACAATATGAATTAAGTGCCTATGTTGTGTAAAGGGTGTTGACCACAATACTGCTGTTATGGAGCTGAGTATGAAATTCTTTATCTTAAATTTTAGTGGATGTCCTGGCTTAAGCTGCCCTCCTACTCTTTGCAGTTTCTCAGCAAACTAGATGAAGAAATGATCTTGCTTAAATATATTTTCCTCCAATGGTTTTAGTTAGCATCAGTTCTCTAATTTGGACACATAAACACTTCATTTGTCAAAATTAAGGGCTGGCAGAGGCCATGTGTGCCAATGTTGCTACTGAAGAACAGGTTTGTTAAGCTGTGTACTAGTGAGCCTATTAGCACTGAGTGCACTAATTGCAACTTAGTGGTTTGGAGCAGTCTCTGCACATTCTGGTGTCCCAAGAGCTTGCAGGAGCTGCAGGACCACCTGGCACATTTGGCTGGGGCTGTATCATCTCCCTTACAACCACATCTTGTCACTGGCTTTAGTTGAGAGAGGAAGCCCTTGGAAGGTGTCTGCATCTTCCTTCTTCTGGCTAAGCTGTGGGAATTCTTCCCTCTGCTGGGACTAACGTGTCTGCTGGTGCCCTGCACAGGGCTGAGACCAAAGCTTGGGGCTGTACCAGACGTGGTGGGTGGTGGCTGTCAGGCAGTTGAAAAGCAGCTGTCGTCCTGCCTTGGCACTGCATGACCAGCAACAGGGCTGTGCTGTCACTGGGTGACACAAGTCTCTGCTGCTGGAGGAAGGGAGCCAGTAACTGAGGCTCAGCCTGGCCCTGCTTGGTGTCCCAGGAGGTTGCTTCATGCTGACTACATCCTTCACTGTCTCTGCTCCTCGGAACCTGGTGTCAGTGCTTGCATGCTCCACCTCACCTCTGCTCCCTTCTGCCTCTTCAAAGGACATAAGTGTCTGTGGCTCTTTGTCATATGAAAATTTGGGTGTGTGGCTTGCAGAGCAGCCAGGTTGGCTGTGCCCTTTCTGCACCGTTAGTTTGCGTAAGGGGAAGTTGTACACGCTCCGGGCTGGGCTTCTGCCACTGCTTGCCTAGGGCCTGCTGCACTGCCTGCAATCCCCTTGTCACTAAATGTTTGTTTCCAGACCATTGCAGCTGTAGTAAGTGATGGAAAGATTGGTATAGTGGTAACACAGTAATTTCTTCCTGAGAACCACTATTCATTCAAACCATCTTAGTGGAGGGAGGGGGAAATGGTGCAAATGTGCTCATTTCCAGGCTTGGCATTTCAAGATCAGTCTTTCATTGAATAATTGTTCACGATGCATAGTAGGAAACATTCTCTATAGTATTTTTCCTTTCTGCTAGCTACCTTTTGGAAGAGGAAAAAAGAAATCAAATAATAGCTTTTACACCTGTGTACTAGAGCCTTCTGGATCTTTGTTAAGGTGTCCAACAGGAATAATAAAATTACAGTTTATGTGGCCTGTGGTGACAAGCTGAGGTTTTACGGAGTTGGTGTATTTGCTTGAAAGAATCCTTTGCAGAGCAGTTACACCGAGGCTCTGGGCACAGAAGTACTAGCGAGTCCTTCCTATCTTTTCATCTTTATGCAAACACTCTTATGGAGCCTGTGAAGTGATGCTAAGACTAAAAAAAATGAATTGGACTAGTGCTGTGCAGCCCACCCTGGTAATGCTCACCCTTCTTGCCCTACCCCTCAAGTCAGCGCTCCCCGGCGTTGAACAGGCAGTGTGATAAAAAGCAGATCTGCAAGAGAATTTTGGGGTTTTATTTTCTTGATATCTAAATAACATCCTGTTGTGCGCACCCTGCCCCTTCAAAAGCGCCTGAGCACTTTGGAGACGTTGCTGCTGTGACCCTTCTGCCTTGCAGTACGAGGACATGAGCTGGGTGACTTTTGGATTGCCTGTCCCCCAGCCTGGCAGCTCCCACCCAGACAAGTGATACTGGTGCTGCCGGAAAGTCTTTCTTCCCCAGATAAGTCAGTGTGTGTCTGAGCTAGCTGCTGGTGTAGAGATGGCTGTTAATGTGGCTTATATCTGACGGTTACAATTAAGGTTAGTGAACACTTCCTGTAGTAAGAAGCTGGGTTTCGTTGCAGGGATGTCCACACCCCCAGTCCAGTTTCCTGCAGGGAAACTCCCTACACTGGTGCCCAGGGTGCTGCTCTGCCGGGGCGCTCCTGTCACCGCTGCCCTTGTGATGCGTGGGAGGCTTCCTGACTTGTGTTCCTCTCCCTGGTGGAGAGAGAGATGGGCAGAAATGTGGTGAAACGGCAGCCCAGGAGGTCCCTTCCAGTCCTGATTATTTATATTTTTAACTTTTTTTTTCTCCTCTGTGACTATACAAAGGTTTTGAGTCAAATTTGAGCGTAGGATAAAAGCCACAGGTTGTCAGGCTCAGAAAGCCTGGGTCATGAAATGAGTCAGCAGAAGAGACGAGGCTGCAGTGCCCTGGGATAGCTGTAGCCCTCGCTGCACTTTGGAAAAACAGCACTGCCCACACAGGGAGCTGCTGTTCTGTGGTCCTGCCTTGCAGGCAGCAGAGCTGTTGGGGAGGACGTGTGAAGTGTCACTTCTGGGTGAATGGTTTGTGTCTTTGTCCAAAATTGTGGCTTTGTGCGGAAAAAGTATTTGGTGATGATGCTGGCATTTTGTTACTGCTACTCGCCTCCTCATCCTGCTGATTCTTCCTTCGTGTCCTCCCCCTCCTGGCTTTGCTGGCCACCTCTCTGCTGTGCTAGCCCAGCTCTCCTTGCCTCCTGTCATGAACTGCGTGAAGGAACTGATTCAGCTGCAAAATGACACAAAACAAATAAATAAAATTTCAGAAGAACCTTTCACGCTGCTGTGGTTCCCCTGTGTGGGTGAGGGCCCGGCTGCACAAACTGTAGGTGCAAAAGCTGCCATGGTGCAGGCGTTGGGGTTCTGGGGTGAGGGCACTTGCAGCTGGCACTGCTGCTGGGGAGCCCCTGCCCTGTGCCAGGCCACACGCACGTCAGTGCTGCCTCCCAGAATGGGAGAAGAGACTAGAAACAGAGCAAAAATCAGCCCATCAAGTAAAAAAAAAAACCTTTCAAGTGCTTGCCGTGCTCATCAAAGCTGAACAGAGCTGCAGAGGAACTGAAAATGCACAGTCCAGAAGCAACAGAAGGGACAGCGATGAGAAGGTGTGTTTGCAGGATTGAGGCTAGTGCAGCCAACAGCACTCTGCTCAGTCAAAGCACTGGGCTTTCCTGCAGTCCCTTTTGGACCAGCACCAAAAATATGTGGATTAGATTGAGGTGTAGATTGAGTTACCATCAAACCTGATGTCTCTTGAAATGGTGCTAGAAAAATGGTTTTTGTAGCATGGGCGAGAGACATGGCTTGTGTTCAAGGTCCTAGGCAGTGACTTAGGGATTTCTCTCATATTTCCTGTGTGACTTTAGGATAGCTAGTGTATTTGTCTGTACCTCTCTCGCTCTGTCTTCCCATCCTTTAGTTTTGTTTGGGAAAGGTTGTAACATCTGTGAAAACAGTTCTCTCTTTCCTGTATGTGTGTGAGGCATTAACCCTTCATGAAAAACACAGTATCCAAACTCCAGAGAGGAATTGCTGTACTCAGTGTCACGTTTCAATAGTAAACAGAGACTTACTCTGATCCATCTTTAAATGTGCTAAGTGTGTCATGCCCTTTATACAGCAGTGTCATACTGTTTACACTCCAGTTCCACTAAAGATTTCATTTGATGACAAGCACTGGAGATTCATAGCGCTTGAAAAATTTTGGTCTGAAATTTCAGATGAGAAGATTGCCGACATCCTTGGGATTTTGTTAGAAAAACTTTTGTGGTACTGTGGCAAGCTGCTGCAACCTTGTAGAGCTTAAGTGGAACATCGACGGACTAAACAGAACTTTGCTCAGAATGGTGCTGCTTGTTGTGCCGTTTGTTCCGAAGTGTTTCCATGTGTAGATGTGACTCAGATCCGTTATTAGCAGCTGAGAATTGAGGAGAGCAGGCAGGATGACAAAGCAGAGAGGTTGTAACTTAAAAAAAACAAACATAAAATAGTGCACACCCTCATCCTTCACCTGTGAGCTGCTCCTGTGCACATTACCATATCTTACTGTGCACCAGGGCACGTGCAGGAGCTGCAGAAGACCAGTAGAAGACCAGTGGGATTTACTCGTATGTGATGTATTTATTTGTATGTGGCTGATTTTAAGGCCACGCCTCTTCCTGCAATAGGAGTGAAAGCTTTTCTTTTAAGTTGCTGACATTGAGCTCAAATTTCAAAACTATTTTTTTAGTTGGAAACTAAATTTAACTACGTTTATGTCCTCCCTCTTTATCCACTCTCATCAGCTTCCTTATTGCCTTGCTGGTTGTGTTTTGAGAACCTTCAGGTCAGCTCAGAGCTGTGCAGTATCTGTAACTGCATCGGTGAAACAAAGTAGAGCGGGCAGTTGGGCACCGAGTGAAAGAAGTAGCCTCTGTGTGAGGTGGAGGTGACATCCAGAAACAAACTGGTGAAGTCTCTTCATCTCTGTTTCACAGCCAGTGGATGCTGAGAGGCTGTGATGTTGCACTGTATGAACTGCTGTTGGGAGAAAGGGGGGGAAAAACCCAAACCATTTCTGGCAGTTGTGCTGGTGCAAAGTGTGAGATGGGGAAGGAAAAATTGACCTCTTGTTCCTACTTTTGCCCATGAAAGCCAAGCTTTATTTTTTCTCAGATAATTAAGAAGTGACCTCATGTCATGCCTATGAATGAGACCTCTTCTTAATGACAGGCAGAAACAGGTCTCCCCGCAGTGCTACAGTACAGGTTCCCTGCACAGTGGCTACAGTACAAGTTAATACAAATAACCATACCCAAAATAACCAGGAGGAAAACAAGCAGGAAAAACTGTAGCATCACAGTTTACTTGACCCATGCTGGTGCCCCATGTTCCACATGGTGCAGTAATGCTGTTCAAAACTTGGCTTTTATTTACAATTTTCTTTTGTCGAGAAAGCTTTTGATATTAATAATTTCCAAAGGAAATCTGTTCTGTTCAACAACCATTGGACTTCATTGGTCTGGCTTTTAAATAGTCTGAAGCCTTATCTATTACAGGAATCCCCTGATCTTTCCAGGATGTTTTATACATACAGTAGCTGCTTCCTCTTATAGAAATAATGTCGTTTGGAAGTGAATAGTACATGCTGAAAAAGCTTTTGTCTGCAATCAAATTGGCAGCGACTGAGAAAATACAGATGATCTCCCAGAGGGGGAGTCTGCGCAGCTGGGCCCTTCTTTGTTACAGTAGCGTTTTGTTCTTGCTATTTAAACACAGTTTGTGTTCTGCCAGGCACACCTGCCAGTATTGTGATCTTCCTGCTATGATACAAGTGTGAGCGGGACAGTGTAGGACGATGTTGTCATCAAACCAGCATCGCTTAGAGTCCAGCTGCAAAGTGGATGAGTTTATCCCTGCTAAGTCTGTAAGAGAAGAGCTGTGATTGCTGACATCATTTGTCTTTAGAAATGTAAAGCCATCCAAGGCTAAGATTCCTCTCACCTCTTGCTTTCAGATGGCTTTTTCCCCCCACCTAGTTTAGCTGATGACATCTATGTGGATTTCACTGAGGTTTCTCAGCTTTCTTCCAGTCTTGACGTTGTTTGGCCAGTTGTCAGATAGTATCTCCTACATGTGTATAATAATGGTACTGTGGTGTTAGAACATATTGCTGAATGGTTACATCTAAGTTAGCCCTGTGACAGAGGTGATCACGGACCTCTTCAGCTGGCCCATGACTTACTGAGTAGAGAAAAGATGTATAGAGGCTTTCAAGGCTAATTTCCTCCTTGACTTTTTTATCTAGGTTGATAGCTTGTTTGTTCATTAACATCTTTACAGTGAATACTAAACCAAAAGCTGCTTTATAGGAATAATTAAAAGTAAAAGGAATATATAATTTGTTGGAGGATAGCCAGATTTGTTTGTTTGGTTGGTTGTTGGGTTTTTTTTAATTCTGTTCTCTTTAGCCAAAGTGAGAATCACAATGACCTGGATATCTAGGGATATCAAAACTCAAAATTAGTGTCAGGAGCCTGATAATCTCACAGACAAGAATTTACTCTGCTAAACTAAAGCTGTCTAATTTCAACAGTCATGATGGATTAAAGAGAAAGCATCATTGACCTGGTTCCACTCTGTTAGGCTTTCCAATTAAACAGGATGTTGTAGAAAGCAAGACCTTGCAGGGTAATACCTGGACCAGAAGGACTGAGGTTTTAAATGTCCTTTATACTTTAAAAGATATTCCTTTAAAGATTTTGCCCGAGTGGTAATCCCAGAACACTAATGGTGGAGTCTCCTGTAGGGATGTTATCTCCTTGTAGCCTCTTAGTAACTGGCTAGACAATTTTTGTGCTTTTGTGTTTAGAAGTTCTTTAATTAGGTTTGAATCCTCTGGCCAAAACAAGTTATCAGTTCAGATTTTGACACTAAGGAAGAAGCCAGACTACAGACAATGCACGGTGCATTTGCACATATAATGTGCAGAGCTGGGGAGAGACATTCATCAGGATGAAATTTCAATGGAAAACAAAACAACCGCAGCGTAACTGCAGCTGTTGGGAGGAAAAATTTGGCCAAGGATGTGGCCAACCTTGTCATCAGTCCTGATCACCTCTCTGAAAAGGTTCCGATGCCTTGAAATTATGGGAGCACCAGTCTATTGTAATCAAAAAAAAGGAAATGTATTAGGATTAAATAAAATATGCAAGGGTCTGCCAGTGGCTTTGAGCTGCTCTGTAGCTAAGCTGTCTCTGATATGTGCTGGTTACTGCAATGTCACTCATACAAATATTGCAGAGATCCTGTAATTTCTTTGTGGTGGTAGGATGTCTGGAAAAGGAGGATCTCTTAAAAAAAACGAAAAAAATTCCCATCATCCTTGTTCAGGCAGGTGTGTTTGATCCTAACATCACTACTTTGGACCAATAATGGCTCAAAACACCTTCTTTTCCACTATTCCAGAGTAATGGCTGTTTCTGTCTGCTCTTTTTGTAGATTGAACCTCCTAGTCCTTACACCATCCTGGAAACTCAGGTTAGTACAACCCATCCCCGTTTCTTTCTTACAAGAGATTCTCCTGAATCTGCTGTTGCCCACAATATTTTTGATATTTAACCATGTTCATGGAAAAGGGGCAACAGCAATAGCAGTAGCTGCCAATGTGACTGACTGGACAAGCGGGCAATGGGACTCTTTACAGGAAACACGGGGTGTGGATGGTGAGGAAGGGACCTGGTGTACAGTTGGACATCAGCAGAAATGACTTGCATTTCTTAGAAAGAAGATGCAGTCCTCGAGGCAGTGCAAGCATCCATTCATGGGATTCTCATTTCCTTTTGTATACTCGGCTTCCTAGCTTTTGTTAGGATCCTCGCTGCTAGTGTGTTACTCTAAAATACCATTCTGGTGCTGATTTCCTCTTTAGGCATTACAGTGAATGGTAATGAGTCTGGAAATGCCTGGCACCAGAAGGTCGAAGTGACAGAAGGGATTTTACAAAGTCACTGATGTTTTGATTTATGTTTTCTAACAAGGCAGCATCATTGATTTCCATTCTCGCTGATCTTTGGAAGACAACAAAGGTAATGGTACTTGCATACTGAAGATGAGTGTTTATTCAGAACACACATTTCCAGTGGCCCTTAGTGACTGCATAAATATTTCTACCTTTGTCTTCTGCTGGCCTTTCTCCGGGGAAAGCTTCTTACTGCTTTGTTATTTGTTTCAACAAGCCTACTACATCTATTTTATGGACCTCACTTTGGAGCCAAGCCTTTGTGAGTCAAAGCCGACAAGGAAGGATCACATAAAGATTGTTACACGCAGTGGCATTGTAAAGTGGTATCAAAACAGAGTACATAATAAAGTACTAATCCATGCGTGATGTAGAACTAGAAATGCACAGTAACAATGAATACTTATTTTACTACTGACTTAAAATGATGTAAGAACACCTGTTTGTGTCGGAGAAGGTACTAGGGGAGAATGTTCATGTGAGTGTGAGCAAGAGAATCTCACATGTGGAGGAGAAGGAAGTGAAAGGGAGATCATCCAGCTGGTACAGCTGCTGGCTGCAGCAGATTCCTGGTTGAGGTGATGCCTTCTGCCCCAACATACCAGTTCTTTGTCCTCCCCTGCCAGTCTGCATCTTCCCTGACCTGTGTGTCATTCGCTCTTCCAGCCCGTTACCTCCTGCCTAAGGCTGTCGACAGGAGTGCCAGGTGACTCCAAAAGCTGCTGTGCTTTCACAGGCCCTTAATGTTTTGGGGATCAGGGAGGGCATAAACTCATTGTTTATAAATAATTATGGTAGAAATTAGGTATGCGCTCATATGTGTTGATATTTCTTTGTGCTACTGAAAGTCACCTCCACTTCTGAATCCATTTTCTGTTGAAAGCTGCTCACTTCTGACCTTGAAATAGATCAAGAGAACCAAAACCAGCTTCTTATGGGCAACACACTTATGGCTTAGAGTGTTCTAGACTGCTGGGGGCTGCTCAGATACAGGAGCTGAGGTATCCTGGGGTGACGAGGGAAGGGACTGTCTCTGGAGAGGTAGAAGTAAGTCTGAGTATCACAGCTGAAGGTCCGGGCATGACTAGGGCTATATTTCTCTTCAGATGAAGTGGTCAAAAGCATTTGGATTATCAGTGGAAATTGTTGGTTTATATCCAGCCTAAGAAGTTTGCAATTCGAGACTGGGCTACAGTGTCTCAGTTGTCTTTGCAATGAAAAAACAACATGAGAAAAATAACAGTAGTGGCATTAACGTTTTGCTGACTTGAACAGGGTATTAACCAATATGGTTAGTAAAGAATCCCCAGATTTGCAGAAGTTTCACTGCCTGCTTCATTCTCTTCCTTTTTCTTCGGGGACAGATGGGAGCAGAGAGTAGTGCTGCATTTATTTGAGACATATTGAGTAGACTGGTGAGCGGCTTCTCTGCTTTCGTGGTTTCCTGCACAAGGTTGGGATGAATTGGCTCGTTTGAGAGTTTCTCTCCACTGCCCTCTGGTTTCCTGTCTCGGCTCTGCTTTGGTTGGTATTTTGAATGTTGACTTTTCAATCCCATGCTGTGTGTTGAAAGGGAACTGTATTCTGGAGGCCTTCTCATGATATTTTCATATCATTTCCTCTCCTGTCCCTGGTCTTGCAATCAACTGTACAACTGTTGAAAATTTTACAGGTATAGCTGCAAGTGATCCTTTAAAGAAAAACTGGGTACTCTCACCCAGCTCAGCTTCAGCAGATAGCTTTGAATTCCCCTATAAAGATATAATTTGAGTTGTGTGCGCAAGCAGAAGGAAAACACTTACATGAGCTAAGCAAATGGTTTTGGCTGATATTTTTCAAAGGAAAAGATAGTTTCTGCAAATTAAATAACTTGTGCAGAATTTCCTTCACATTCTTCTGTTTTGGAGGCATATCAAAATACTTTTGTTCAAATTGGACCTGAGGAATCACACTACTTGTGTTAATCAAATAGCAGTGTATTGGGGATCGGTCTGATTCATTTATACCTACCTGTGCTGGGACAGTGTGTCAGAAGATGATGCAGTCAGGCAGTTCCTGTTCTTCCTGTTCTTTTTTTGTAAGTGGGATTATATAGCTCACAGACAACTGTTCTTTAGCTTTTCTTGTGTCAAATGGTGTGTAACAAGCATGAATCATGTAATGTATAAATGTGGTGCAGCAGATGAACAACTATTTAATCAGCTGTGTTTGAGGGAGTAGGATGTGGCAAATTTATTTGTACTGTGTTGCAAAATGATATTTATCTAGGGTCAAACCCAGAAGCTTGATCTTTACTATATTGAAAAAGAAAAGTATTTTGGAAACAAACCTCCCATTTTCTATCTCTAAATCTCACTGTATGCTAATGCCAAAACCAAATAGCCCTAAGCATCCTTGAGGTGTTTGATAAGGTCACATTGTCAGGATTCTTTCGGAGGGTTCAGGCGTGTTTGTCTGCACTATCATGCAAAGAGAAGCTGAGTGTAATTTGGAGAAAATGAAGAAAATGAAGAGAGAGTGAAAGCTGTTTTCAGCAGCTGAGATGGTTGTACATTACATCTGAAACAGCTGCGACTCTGTGAGTACTTTTCTCACTATTTCAGAAGTTATCTCTATCAATGATATTGTGGCTGTTTGCATTTTGCAGTTAGTTCCCATCCTTCATTTCACAGAAATACCAGGAGCCAAATAGAATGGCTTCAGCAGCAGTTAGCCCAGAGATAAATTTTGGGCCAGTTTTTCATTCCCTCGGAGCAATGGAGTTTGTTATCGTCTTTGGGTTAGAGAGATCATTATCAGTCTCCTTCCAGAGCTGCAGCTTTGTGACTGTTAAAAGTTGTGTGATCGGATGTTAGGGAGCCCTCAAGAGCTTACTGATTACTGACCACAGAACATTGCAGCTGACGGAGGGAATGGGGCTCTGTGTGGCAGGCAACGGGACTGAGGAATCGGGGCAGCAACTGCAGTCCTTGCCTCTGCCTTCACCTGCAGGGGTTAAACTCTGCCACATTTCCTTTAGCCAGCACTGTCCCCAGCACGAGCACCCTGCAGTGCTTGCCCTGAGAGCCACTGTCTGAGGGGTGCTGGGTGAAGCCTGCATCAGACAGATGTGCACCCACATCTGCCTGGTAAGCGGTTGGATTTCCCCCACGTGGAGGTCAGCAGCATCTCTTTCAAGTATTCTGGCAATAAATAAAAAAACCCTTTACAATTCCTCTTCCCAGAATACAGGATACCATTTTTTCCTTTGTTGTTAGGAGTCAGAATATGAACTGATTTTTGCTGTGCAGTTTCCTGAAGATGCTTTCACCAGGGCACTTTCTTGTGTGAGAGAGGCTGGTGGCTTGCAGCCTGCCTTTAAGTGATTACCTCAGTTCCCAGCTGCTACTGATGTGTGAAACTTGGAGATGGCTGAAATACCTTGTGCACGCAGAATCCAAACGCCAGACCTGTCTGTAACACATGTGCCATGCCAGGAGTATTTCAGCTGGACAGTTACCTTGGCCAGGGGGGGACACCAGTCCAGGTAGGATTACATTGTCAGACAGCCAGGGTGAATGATGCATTGAAGGCCTCTTCCCAAGGAATACAAGTGCTCTTCCACATTGGTGAAGTAAATCTCGATGCTTGAGTATGGGAAGTGGTGTGCTTGTCATAATCCATCAAAACCAGACTGCTTTTTTATACCCTTCTGTAATTAGGGTGTACCCTGCCTGCAGTGTAGCAGCTCAGTACCTATTATCTGTGTCAGCCTCTTGTCTCTGGGGACAGCTCAGATGCCAATCGCTCCCAGAGAAAATTTGTATTTTAACAGTTATGCCTTTTAAAGAGACCAGGGGAGAGAAGACTGCTTCTTATTGTCCTCTCTACCATTTAATTTTGTTTTAAAAGCTAGCTCTTTTTAGAACTAAAATGCCCTACCCTGGTAAGTGTCGTGTAAGGAACAAAAATTGTCATACTAAAAGGTATTTATTATCCAGCAGTTCCTTTCTCTGAATTGATTTCTGGCTTAATTCAATAAAAGACTCCAAACTGAAGGTTTGTGGTGTGCCACTCTGCTGTGGGTGTTACACTTCACAATTAAGTGGCTGCTTTGAAAAGCAAAAACGTACTCATGGTGCATTTCTTGTGAGTGCCTGGCAAGATGCCTTTGCCATTGGATTGAGTCAAGTAACTTCACTGCCTATAGGATTCTCTAAATAATCGTGTGCTCAGTTGTTTGACCTTTAATTATTTGTTCTTTTCAACACTCAGCTGTGGGTGCAAAGAGGGACTCAGGCCAGGAGGGCAGATCACAGACCTGCAGGCAGGAGATATGCTGTCCGGAGACACACTTCTGCCTGGAAAACTAATGCACCTTTTACCTGGTTCTTGTCTGGGAGCTATGGGGTGCTGTCAGCCCTGCTAGGATCCACAGCACAAGCAGGGTGACAGCAGCAGCAGCTGCCATACAAGTTGCCTAATCATGCATCTTAAAACAGAGATGATTGTTGGTGAGTATTTTGCTTTTTTTGTGTGGACTTGGTCAGCATCTATGTGACTGGGGGCTGCACAGCTGATTTCACCCGAGTGCCGTGTAATCAGCATTGCCCGGTAAGGGTTGAGAAGAGGTGCAAACTTCAAGGTGTTATATCCACTCCTAGAAACAAGAACAGCAACACTCCCGGTGTTATTTGTTAAGAGTATCATATGGAATAGAAAATTAAATAATCGAAAAACATTTTTTAAAAGTGTGACTAAAAATAATACTCTGAAGCTTTTCCATCTCTGTGCTTGAGATTCCTTTCTGAGTCTTATGGTTATCTCACAAGTTAGAAACTTGGGGATTTTTCCAGTTGTAGTCAATATTCATGAAAAAAACCAAACATGAATCCAGGAATCTTGGAGCCTGTAGGGCAAAAAGCATCTTGAAGTTTCAGTGACAAGATGATTGTGATTGGTAACACCATAAACATGGAGTCTTTCATAAAATCATGTTGTGAAGGTAAAGTAAACTTCCAGGGCACTTGCTTTTCAAAATGCAGATAAATATTTTTCTTCCAGCTCCTTAGTTTGGGGGGCAAGGAGGGGTGTGCCATTTCATAAGGTGCGGAAGTGAGTAAAGAGCTGAAATGCCCATGGGATATGTGGCCACTGGGAATAATTCTCCAATTTCATGTGGTGACTGTGCTCACTTTAATGGAGGATTTTGCATTCTGCTGTCAAAGTGAAGAGGAAACAGCATGTTTTCCTTCCTGCTGAGGAACATGAAAATACAAATAGAATTTGTGGGCTTACCTCTGAAATCTTCATAGTACAGTCCCCATAGAAACATCCAAGGCAATCATATTGCTGAGCTGTTGTTGTCTGATCATCAGGGACACTGATTTTGGCAAAGAGAAGCCCAGAAACACAGCGGTTAGAAATGTCCCCATTGTGAAATCACACAAGAAAGCAAATTTAGGTCTTTTTAGGAGAATGTGTCTTTCAGTTGCATCTGCTGAGTAGGTCCTTTTTGAATATAGCTGGGAAATACTTAGCAGCATTAACTGGATATTATTTGCATTCAAGATACCTAGGTACAGTCTCATGCAGCATTTTGAAAAGTTTTAACTTCAGTTACCTACACAGTTATTGTATGTAATTCAACCAGGTACATAGAGAGAAGGGAAGAGCATATGGCTTAAACTTCCATCTGTAGCCCTTGTTTTCTGCATTTTTTTCTGTAGACAAACTGAGAAGTTTGACATTGGAGTCCTTTGCAACAGTCTGTTGTGTGAAGAGGGTACACAGCACGTGTCACTTAGATTCCTTCCTACCAATACTGTGAAACATGAATGTTACATGAAATTCCTTTATTAAAATAAGAAATACTAAAAATTTTAAAAATTCTTAACCATCTTTCTAACTTAGGAAGTGAAAAAAACCCCAAAGCACCTAGCCCCTCAGCTCACAGTGACCTGGCTGCTGTGTAATAATGCAATTCCTTTCGTCAGTTCTTCGGAGGATGTTTGATATTTTCAGCATGTTCTCAGTCTGCTTGGTGCTTGTAAAAGCACTGAGAATGAAATATTCCCAGACCCAGCATATGTGGAAAGGAACATATGTGATGGACAGGATGGTATTTTCAACTCCTCTGAACTCTGCATCCAAAGCTTGCTAAGCATCCTTCCTCTTGTTTAATTGAGCCTGAACTACAGCTCATATTCTCTGGATGTCAGATGTGGGTTGGAATTTTGTTGTTGTTGTTGTTCCCAGAAGTATTTCTGACCTGTCCAGTGGGTTGTCTCTCCCTTGTAATACTCATTTGGGACAATATTCCTGTCCTTTCTAGAAACAGGTAAGTTTCTAATTGCCTGTAAGTCAATTCATGTGTGATGCAGCTTCAGGAACATGAGGTGCTGAGTTATCTTTAATTGTGAGTATTTTTAACAGTGCACCTAGCAAAACCTTATGCTCCCAAGCTAAGATCTTCAAAAGATATGAGAACTGTGCTCTTTCCCAGAGAAGCTCATTTGCCAGTACCCTTTGAATTTGCACAGCATTCAGAATAATCTACCAGCAATAGTGGATTTTTGTGTTTAGCCTCTGATGGAAAGAGAACTGTAAGGTTTAATTCTGTGCTTGCTTGTTTTTATCATATAGGGCAAATTGGCAGAAGGGAAGTTATATAAATTATGTTAATTATAATCAATTACAGTCAGAACCAAACAGTTCATTGTGACCCTGTCCCTTCTGTACATTAAAGCTACTGTATCCTGTCATGCTCTTCACTTCAGATGACATCACAGAATAGGAAAATTCTTGATTATTCCAGAATAGTGGTAATTGGGCTAAAGGATAAAATATTAATATTTGATAGCATGAGGTCTGGCTGGTAGCTTAAATAAAGCTCTAATGCAGAACTGCTCTGAGAGCAAGTAGAGAATTGTGCCAACAAATTGAAATATTCTGAGACTAATTGAATCCTTGAATATCTGTTGCCATTCTTTAAGTGAAATACATCTAGAAGTTCTTTTTATAAATATATCTGGAAATAAGTACTTAATGTCTCACAGATTGCAAATGCAGTATATATTTGTGGCAGTTGCAATATTGCAGTGAGGGCCTGTAAAGAGTTCTACAGCTGTTCCTTTCTCCTGTGCATCCTTTGCTGTCAGAACAGCAAGACAGGAGGAATGCACATGTTATCTACAGTCAAATCTTGGGTAGCTTCCTATGCAACACCTCCTAGGCTAACATTTGAGAGAATGCTTAATTACAAGTACCCACTTAAGCTCAGCTGATTTCAGGGGGACATTTCTTTGAAGTCCCACTGTGGATCATGCCTTCATTTCTTACCTAACCCCAAATTTCATTTGCAGAATCATAGAATGATAGGGGTTGGAAGGGACCTTTGAAGATCATAGAGTCCAACCCCCCTGCCAGTGCAACAATACCCAGGGCATGCGACACCGGAACAGATCCAGATGGGTCTTGAAAGTCTCTAGAGAAGGAAACTCCACAACCTCTCTGGGCAGCCTGTTCCAGTGCTCTGGCACTCTCACACTGAAGAAGTTTTTCCTCATGTCAAGGTGGACCTACCCGTGTTCCAGCTTGCTAACATTACCTCTCATCCTATCACAGGGCACAACTGAAAAGAGACTGGCTCCTTCTACTTGACACCCACCCTTCAGATACGTGTAAACATTCATAAGGTCCACTCTCAGTCTTCTCCGTGCCAGGCTAACCACCCCCG
>WUAM01000103.1:800424-823395 GCA_024336885.1 Actenoides hombroni | reverse complement strand
TTAGACTACATATGAATAAGACATTTTCTACACTGAGGATGGTGAGACCCTGGCCCAGGTTGCCCAGAGAGGTGGTCGATGCCCCATCCCTGGAACTATTGCAAGTGAAGTTGGCCGGGGCTCTGAGCAACCTGCTCTAGGTGCAGATGTCCCTGCTCACTGCAGAGGGGTTGGACTGGATGACTTTGAAAGGTCCCTTCCAACCCAAACCGTTCTGTGCTTCTATGCCCATGGAGCGTTCCACAGTTCAGCAGCTATGACTTTCTTATAGGTCCATGTGGGGCAGCTAAGGAAAAGCACAATTTAGGAAATGAATTGAAAGCCATTTTTAGCAGAAAAGATCTTTAGCTGAACTATTCAGGAGCATCTGTGCACTATATGTGCCACGTACTGATGTCTTTAACATATATTCAGAGTTTTGCAGGCCTTTTTGGTTTGCTTTCTTATTTTTTTTCAGAGTTTGACTAGGAACTGTAGATCCTACCTGGGAATGCTGCTCTGCCCTGCCTATAAAGTGTAATTCCATAGGCTTTCCTCTAGCTACCCTGATGTAAGAGTGGATTGCTCACGATAAAACTCATCCCCTAAGATGTCACATCACTTATCTCCAGTTCTGAAAGACAGACTCCTGTCCTCTCCCTGTGAGACTGCCATTGTAACAGAGGCACTGTTCCATGCTGGGTTAAGACAGAAGAAGACAATTCTTATTTTCCTCTACATCTGGAATATTTCACAACAATGTTGAGTTCCCTGACTTCAGCTGGGGAGATTGATGACAGTGCTGCCCATTGCTAACTGAATTGTCGTGGGCGGAATGGTCACAGAGATTTACTCTCCTCCCACACACGAAGCACAGAAAGAAAACAACACTGGCTAATCTGTTTTCCTCCATGTGCAGGGCACAGTGAAGCAGAAATCACCGGCTTTACCGTGTAAGAAAAACAACCCCCCTGAAGCCCAGGTGCTCAATGATCCAGCTCTTCAAAAACAAAACCAAGAACCATGTGCTGTGCATGTAGCTCCTGCTGATTGCCATGAGAACAGCTCCAGTGTAACCATGTGGTTGGAGGGTCTTTTACCATCGTGACAGGAATTAGATCACTTTTTGAAAATTTCCCAATTAATTTCATCAAATTATATGTGATTCAGCTGATAACTTCACTATCTTTATCATCTTCATGTCTATCATTTTGTCTCTATTGCTATTCTTCTTCTGTTATGAATAAAAAGATGGTGAGAAGCTATGGTGATGAATAATGCTAATGATGTTTCTGATCAAAAACCTGCTTAAAATCACAGTTAGACCCTTCTAACCTTGATTTTCAAAGAGCTTGTAAGCTGGAAAACATCAAAGAGTTAATACATGTCTGTAATATATTTAAAGTATCAGAATCCTCAGTGCTGAGGACCACAGGTTGACTGTGACAACTGAAAGCATTTGCAGCAAGTTCCCCAGCATGTGTTGTCTGCTATTACTTGGCAAATAATAGTTACGCTCAGCTACTGCCTAATAACTTCCAATCCCACATTCACAGTAAAACCAATTACTCATAACAATGTGCATAAAATATTTTCAAGCTACTTCTCTGAGTTCCTCAATGATACAAACATACTTCAGCTACCTATAAGCCTGTCTTGAATATTAGGGTTTAAAAAGATCAGAAATGTTCTTCCCTTTAACCACATACATTTTCTTGCCTTTATTTCTTACAGCTGCTTTGCTGTCTGGTTTCATTCAGCATGTTTATAGTTGTGGTTATTTAGGAAGCAATGTATCATGTGAACAACTCAGCAAAAACTTGCTACAGGCAATACTAGTTCTTCTAGGCTTGGAGTTAGCACAGGAACAGAGGGTGTGGGAGATTTCCTCATGCTGCCTGGTGTGGCAGGGTTTGGAATCTCTCCAGAGAAGGAGACTCCACAGCCTCTCCGGGCAGCCTGGGCCAGGCTCTGCCACCCTCACAGCAAAGAAGTTTCTCCTTATGTTTAGGTGGAACCTCCTGGGTTCCAGCTTGTGCCTTTTGCCCCTTGTCCTGTCGCTGGGCACCACTGACAAGAGTCTGGCCCCATCATCTTGCCCCCCGCCCTTTAGCTATTGATCAGCATTGATAAACCATCTATCGTGGTTTTTCTCACAGAAGAATCCATTCCTGGCTCTAACCCTGTTATGTGAGCATTGCTGGTGCCCAAAGGTCTGAGCGATTAGTGTTAAGATGCCTGGTATTTTAATTCAGCATCGCGTTGGGTTATAGTCTCTGAGCATGGATATTTATGCTTCGTGCCATTAATAACCAGAAGTTGTGTTTAATAAGGTTATGCTTCTGTGTACATTATACAGAAAATGGCATTTAAAAAGCAAGCTATGCCTTGTCGTAAAGGTCAAAGCTGTAACCAGATTACCTTCTGCATATTAAGAAATGCAGAATAAAGAATATAAAAACGTATGAGATGGATAGTAAAGGCATGTGTTTGACCTTTTCTTGGACCGAAGCCACCAAATCCAGAGGAAAGGAGGCAGCTCTCCGTTACCCTCCTGCCGCAGCAGCTGCCCGACAGTGACATCTCCATCCGCTGCCTGGAGAAGGACTAGTGACAGTGTGAAATTACTCTGAGGTGCAGACAAACCAAGTGAGTCCCCACGGCTGAGCTATAAATTAGTCTCAGCTGCCCGTCGGCATAACCTGCCTGCTGATAGCTTATAAATAAGTCAGCGGTAGAGCAGGGTTCGTATTTACCTACCCGCCTCAGATGGGTGGCCATTCGTCTCACGGAAGCGCTGGAGTAAGCCGTCACTAAGCCTTTACACCGGCATATTTACTCACCCCCGAGAGCTTACAGAGGCGCAGAAATACAATTAAACTGAAAGGTATCTGTGGCTGCTTGCCTCCTGATAAACACCTCGTCTTTGCACCTATCGATTGAACGCCCGTGCAGGTCGTGTCACGTACGTCTACCGCGTTTGGCAAGTCCTTGCGGGCTGCCCTGCCCGTTTCTCCATTCCTGCTGTTGTACCCAATAAAACACACAGAAGCCTGCTGCAGTCTCCAGGACGAGACAGCTGATCCACGGCTCAGAGTGCTTCTGGAAGTAAAATGTGCTGCGGGATCGGACTTTCCGGGCAGTAAAAGTATTTTGTTACACTTCAGGAAGAGGTCATTAAAAGGAACCTTTAGCCCTTTTGTGGTTTAAAAAAGCAGCAGGCAGAGTGCAGTCAGTGCCATTTGCTAAAGCCTGCACAGATTTGATCCTTTCCTCAGGATAGAGCTGTTGCAATTTTCTTTTTTCTTTCAAGGTGGTAATGAGGTACTGATGTGCACCCTGGTAGCTGTTTGCTGTTAGCCCTTACAAGCATCCTGGCATTTCCCTTACAGGCGCTGTCAAAGGCACAGAAACAAGGAGCAGATGCCTATGTGTGTGTGAGCTCACTCTGTGTGTGTGTGTGTGTGTGTGTGTGAGCTCACTGTGTGTGTGTGAGCTCACTCTGTGTGTGTGTGTGTGTGTGTGCGTGAGCTCACTCTGTGTGTGTGTGTGTGCGTGAGCTCACTCTGTGTGTGTGTGAGCTCACTGTAAGGAAGACAGCTTTGCTGCTGGCTTGTCACATGGGTAATACTGGAATAAAGAATTACAGATAAAAAGGAAAAGGAGTTCTCTGACACAGAACTCCACATGGTGAAGGCAAAGTAATAATTCTAAGCAACACACTCATTTAATTTACTACCCTCTGACAACTGAAGCTGTAGTTTTGCTTTGATTACCTAAAACCCGGTCATCGCACGCTAATTCTCCACATCTCCACACGCATGGTGCTGCACAGACATCTGTGCCACACCATCAGCTTGGACCGCATCAGAAAGCCTGACCTGTGCCAAGGTGACGACCTCTCTTCCTTTCTTCCACTTGTCCTCCCAGAAGGATTCATTGACAGGAAGCACGACCCGGAGCCAGCTCCCAGCAGGAAACAGGCATTTATATTCGCCATAATTGTGCAATTTTTCTAAGAGGGCCGTTAGCACTCCCAGTGATGTGCTACAAGTGCTAAACGCAGTCTCGGGGTCACAGCGCTAATTGGATCAGCCTGCTCCTGGGGCTGCTCTTTACCTCAGCAAACTGGGATAATCGGGGTTAGCAGCCCCCGGGTCCCAGTCCCACTTACACAGCATGTTTGTAAACTTCAATGTTAAGGGCTTGGGAGAGCAGGAACCAGTCTGGAAGTGCTGGGTGCAAGGAACAGGTCCACACTGGTGTGAATGAAAAGCACAGGGTGTTGTGGAAGCACTGGTCTGGGATATGATCTCTGCTCTGTAAGTGACTGTTTCCTTCCACTGTTATGGAGGAAGCCCAGATGGGGTATTCACACAGTAGATCACAGAATCATAGAATCACAGACTGGTTTCAGTTGGAAGAGATCTTTCAAGGTCATCTAGTCCAACCCCCCTGCAGTGAGCAGGGACATCTGCAACTAGGGCAGGCTGCTCAGAGCCCCGGCCAACTTCACTTGCAATAGTTCCAGGGATGGGGAAGTGACCACCTCTCTGGGCAACCTGGGCCAGGGTCTCACCATCCTCAGTGTAGAAAATGTCTTATTCATATGTAGTCTAAATCTCCTTCTTTTAGTTTAAAACCATCACCCCTTGTCCTGTCACAACAGGCCCTGCTAAAATGTCTGTCCCCATCTTTCTGACAGGCCCCTTGAAATACTGAAAGGCCACAAGAAGGTCTCCCCAGAGCCTTCCCTTCTCCAGGCTGAACAACCCCAACTCTCTCAGCCTGGTCTCACAGCAGAAGCGTTGCAGCCCTTGCGTCATTGCTGTGGCCTCCTCTGGCCCTCCTTCAACAGGTCTGTGTCTCTCCTGTGCTCAGGATGCCACAGCTGGACCCAGGGGGGGGGTCTCACCAGAGCGGAGCAGAGGCGCAGAATCCCCTCCCTTGACCTGGTGCCCAAGCTGCTGGGGATGCAGCCAGGATACAGTTGGATTCTGGGCTGTGAGTGCACATTGGTGTGTTTTCAGTATCTCCAGAGAAGGAGACTCCACAACGTCTCTGTGAAGAATAGGCTGGAAATGGACTGTAACAGGAATTACATTCTATGAAGAATAAATCGCCTGCTATAAATTCCAAATTTCTCAACATCTAACAGAAGTGATGAACTCCATCTTGAAAGTCCAAATCATTTCTGTTCTAAAATAGCCTGCAGCAAAGCAGTAAGAAAATAATTGATTTGGTAGGTCCAGTTTAACACTATACTCAATTCTAGTATTTCCTGAGGTGTCTTTGACTAATAGGATCTTAAATTTACACTGATTACTTAAAAAGGAAGGCGCTGGGAACAATCATAGAATCATAGAATGGTAGAGGTTGGAAGGGACCTCTGGAGATCATCAAGTCCAACCACCCTGCCAGAACAGGACCACCTAGGGCAGGTCACACAGGAATAGATCCAGGTGGGTTTTGAAAGACTCTAGAGAAGGCTCCACAACCTCTCTAGGCAGCTGTTCCAGGGCTCTGTCACCCTCACAGGAAAGAAGTTTTTCCTCATGTTGAGGTGGAACTTCCTGTGTGTCACCTTGCTACCATTACCTCTTGTCCTATCACAGGGCACCGCTGAAAAGAGACTGGCCCCTTCTACTTGACACCCACATTTCAGGCATTTGTAAACATTAGTAAGATCCCCTCTCAGTCTTCTCTTTTCCAGATTAAACAGCCCCAGGGCTCTCAGCCTTTCCTCATAATAGAGATGTTCCAGTCCCTTCATCACCTTTGTAGCTCTCTACTGGACTCTCTCTAGTATTTCCCTGTCCCTTTTGATCTCGGGCAACCAGAACTGAACACAATACTCCAGATGTGGTCTCACTAGTGCAGAGTAGAGGGAGAGCCTTCCTTGACCTGCTGGCCACACTCTTCTTTATGCATTCCAGGATACCATTGGCCTTCTTGGCCACCAGGGCACATTGCTGTTCCATGGATAACTTACTGTCCACCAGGACACCAAGGTCCCTCTCCATGGAGCTGCTTTCTAGTGGGTCTACCCCTAACCTGTACTGGTACATGGTGTTGTTCCTCCCTGGGTGTAGGACTCTACACTTATCCTTGTTGAACTTCATTAGCTCCCCCTTTGCCCAGCTCTCCAGTCTGTCCAGACCTTGATGGATGGCAGCACAGACTTTTGGTGTAGCAGCCACACCTCCCAGTTTTGTATCATCAGCAAACTTGCTGAGGGTACACTCTATACCTTCATCCAGGTCATTGATGAGGTTGGACAAGGCTCGGAGCAGCCTGGTCTAGTTGAGGGTATCCCTGCTCACTGCAGGGGGGCTGGACTTGGTGACCTTCGGAGGTCCCTTCCAGCCCTAGCCATTCTCTGATTCTCTGATTCTATGTTGAATAAGACTGGACCCAGAACTGATCCCTGGGGAACACCACTAGATACAGGTCACCAAATGGACTCTGCACCACTGATCACAACCCTCTGAGCTCTATTGCTCAGATAGCTCTCAACCCATCTCAATGCCCGCTCTTCTAACCCACAGTTCCTGAGCTTATTCACGAGGATGTTACGGGAGACAATATCAAAAGCCTTGCTGAAGTCAAGGTAGACAACACCTGCTGCTCTCCCTGCATCTCCCCATTCAGTCACACCATCATACAAGGCTATCAGATTAGTCAGACATGACCTTCCTTCAGTAAATCCATGCTGGCTACTCTTGGTAACCTTCTTTTCTTCCATGTGCTGAGACACGATCTCCAGAATGAGATGCTTCATTACCTTTCCAGGGATGGAGGTGAGGCTGACTGGTCTGTAATTACCAGGGTCTTCCTTCTTGCCCTTTTTGAAGACTGGAGTGACATTGGCTTTCCTCCAGTCCTCAGGCACCTCACCTGTTCTCCATGATCTTTCAAAAATGATGGAGAGTGGTAGAGCAACAACATCAGCCAGCTCCCTCAGCACTCATAGTTTAAAATATATTTTTATCCCTGAAGGGCTTTTATGTACTGGGGACAGGATTGCCTGATGAGTAATTCACTGTGCCTCTCCTGGCTGAAGTGGAGCAGTGTGGGTTTATCCTGGCTGAGGAGGTGACTTACTGTGTTAATGTGAGCAATGAGTAAAATGCAGGTTGACTTGCCAACGTGGCAAGTTGCCAGCATGACTGATGTGTAGTTGTGGAAGGTTGTGCAGCAGGTACAATGAAAAGCTATGTGCAGGTCACCAGCTGCTGTCTGATGTTGCTGCTTCTGTGGTGGTCTCTGTGCAGCACTGGGATGCATTTTGCTTTGGGATTGGATTGAAATGATACTTAAATGTGGGGTCTGTTTCTGTTTTATTTCATTTTCTGTAACAGCCACAGGTAAATGCAACTGAAAAGGGTTTTTTGAATGCTGCTAAGTTGGTTTTTTCCTCCCCCCCTCACTTTTCTCTTCCTCTGGTCACACTGGGATTAGACCTCTATGGCGTGAACAGCTCTCGTGAAGCAAGGTGGTTTAAAGTGTTAATTCCATTTTTTGGGCTCTCAAGTATAGCACAGAAACTGAAAATGCAAAAATAATTTCTTAAAAGCGATCAGCTAATAATTGGATAAATCTAGACATGCACAGCTGTGTTTTGTTTGCAGCATTTTCCAGACCTAGTCACAATAATTTTGTAGCCAGGGCACCTTCAAAGTGTCTACCTCCATTTTCTTGTAACCCACTGAGATTTATTTTTTTTTCTGTTTTTGTAATTGCCTAGTCTTTCAAGTACTGGAGACCACAGTACAAGGAAAGCCTACTTCTAAACCTGTAGTTCCATTTACAGAAGGAGAATGAATTATGTGGAAGGTTCTTTTTCTCTCTTGCCTCAGCTGCTGCATAGATCTCACATCCACATCTTCACATTAACCTCCCTCCTCTTCCAGCTGCCTTGTGTTACAGACTTGTTGATACAGCTTTGCAATCCTTTTAGTTTTGCATCATTGTCAGAGTTTACTGGTATCGCTAGAAGGGGAATTAACTGGTCTGTAGGCTGGCAATAAAAGCATATTAGTAGCTGGTAAATCTGATAGAGAGATGGAGGTGATGTCTGCAGTACATACTCTTGTGTTTCGTGTCCTGATTGGGAAAATGCCTGCAGCTGGATAGATTGCAGTGCTGAAGCCAAAGTAAGATTTAGGAAAAAATATGCAAATGTTTCATTGTCTTAACTTACACCAGTGTTTATTGCCACTGTTGTTGATGGTGCTGCAGTAATGGGCTAGTGAGTGACAGTCGGTTGGTTGTCGCTCCCAAGGGTGCTAGCTGGGCATCCACACAAGTGATGAAATTTGTCTGAGAATGCTTTTCCATGGGAAATTAAGAAGTAAGCTAATAATCTTTGATTACTTGAAATGTGCCCTATATTTGCTTTTTAGGGGGAAAAAAGCCCAACAAACACACACAACAAAGCAACATACCGTACCAAATTGTGACTTGCTGGTCTGGACCCTTGTTAATACTGGTGGGCACGCTGTAGTTCAGTGTCATTTCCGTGACTGAAAATCTTACACTGGCCCAGGCCAAACAAGGAAGCATGGAAACGGCATGTCCCGTGTGCATCAGCTGCTCTCCCTCCCCTTCAGCACTTTTGTGGCATCCCGCTCGTGAAGACGGGGGTGGCCCTGGCCGTGAACCATCGCATCCAGTTACACAGGCAGCCCTGCTCTTCTCTATCAGTTACGTTTGACTGCCACAGCAATCTTTGTGTTAGATAAGGTTACGTGAAGAGTGTGCATTTGGAAGCTGTGTCCAGTAATCGGCAAAGCATCTAAATGTGAGGCTTGCCTCTCAAAGCTAAAGCCAGACCTTGTCTTATTGCCTAAGATCAGGGTATTGTGTGCGTGCACAGAGCTGACGGCCTCAAAACAGGATTAGCAAAGTCTGTCGTGCAGTGAAAACACCGAGGAAGTGGGAAGTGAGATTTCTGACTCTTGCACTGCCGCAGCCTCGGGCAGAGCCATACCGTGCCCTCCCTGGCTGCTTGGCATTTGCAGCCTGTCTCCCCAAAGCGTTGTTTATGTCCCTTCTCAGAGCAAAACAAACCCGAACACAACAGCCTACCAAGGCTTGTGTCTTTCTGTGAAGGGTGTGGGATTTTCCCCCGTGGGAAGCGATTGCCCAAGAAGTGGGAGCCCCAGAGGAACCCTCTCCTTAGGCTGTGAGGGAGCAACCCCTCTCTGCCAGCACCCTGGGGTGCCCTGGCCCTGCTGCCTTTTGCTGCCCAAGCAGGGTGGTGGGACTGTGGAGGGCAAGCTGTGCTGTCCTTCATGGGAGGGCTCAGTTCCCCACTGCTTGTTGTGGGACTGTTTCTCTATGTGCTGCTGAACTGGAGAAAAGATCTGCAGTTTTAAGATGAAAATAGAGGTTGAGGAGCCTGTAGTGCTGGGGAGCCTGTCGTGCTGGCTTCTGTTAGGTAGCAAGAGCCAGGTGCTGATATTTGTAATGGGTTAATAATTTGTGTGCGTTACAGCAAAGCCAAGCTTAAAGAGGAACTTCCAAGGAGGGTCATGCAACAAGCGGGTTCAGTAAGCTCCTGGCTCTGCTTGGAGGGTTGGCTCTAAACAGTTGTAGCCCTGAAATAGTTTTCTTCTTGCTGTTCATGTGTAGTATAATTTATTATACATATTATTCCATGACTTCAGAGGAACCAGAAATAATTTTTATTATTACTTTGTTTCTGTGTCTTTTCACTTTCAATTGTACCTTATCCTATGTAGTAAATGCTACCTGATGTTTGTAATTGCTTATAATATGACTGCCTTCTAATGTTTACAGCAAATGAAATATTTTTAACAAATGCTGGTAATGAAATCATGATATTGGAAGAGTGAACGCTTGGTGCCTATAAGATGACACTAAGTTCATTATTTACAAATTATCTAGATGCTAATTTGGTTGTGGCCTTCAACACTGTTTGGTTTCTTAGTAGGCAGGAAACATGAAATGCTTGATTGCTTCTGGCAGCTCAGCTTTTTATCATGATGCTTGGAAGCTAGGCAAAGCATCTTAGATCAGAAAGTTAGTCTTGACTCATGGTTGAAAAAAGGAAGACAAAAAAGCAAAAGACAATTTCAATAACAAATCAATGAAGCTTTATCAGTAAGTGCCAGATCAGGCTCATAGTACCCTTTCTCAAGGCCTGCTGCCTATTCCTTTGCCTATGAAAACACAGAAGTTAGCATAAATGGAGGTCATTGCCTTCTTATTTTAGACATCAAACTGATGACTGGCATAGTTTTCTCATTCATTGTTTTTTTCCAGTCAAATAGCTTTGTATTTTTATAGACCAGCCTTTCAGAATTGACACAGATGTAAAAGTGTTGATGTTTTTTATCTTATTTTTAAATTCTGATATCGAGCCTAAGTTAAAACACACCCAGTGTGTGGTGTGCCAGTACCATGACTGATCCACAAGTCTGTGCCACTTTTGACTGTTGCCTGTCCAGTCACTCCGAAGGCCATTAAAATATAAGAGTGTTATTTGAAATTGCTTTCAATCCAGAGTGAATCGGGAGGCTTTGGCCTAGTGCCTAGTTTACACTAAGCCTGCCAGCAGAGGAAGTTAATCAAGGATTGGTGGTCCAAGGTGAATTCTTGCTCTGTTTTAACCTGAATGACTTTCTATGGTAGACAGTCCTACATCTTGAGCTAATCTGTTCCAGGGTTAGGTTGTGTGTTTTCAAAAGCATGATTTCCTTGAAGATGCTTCTGAAGCAGCCAGCTGAGCCTGTCTGCTCTGTCACTCCCAGCTATGTTGCTGGGTGCAACCATAAACTCCAACAGCAAATACTGGCATCATTCAGAAGATGTCATCCATTTGCTGTGCTGAAGTTCTGTGTGAGGGAGCGGGAGCCTGAGGCTGCCCTGTGCCCGAGTGGTCATTGCAGAGTCAGGCAAGGACCTGGGGTGTCCTGGCTGGCAATTTTCATTTTTTATTGGGATCACCAAACCTTCTTCCCTCCCGCCCATGATTGTAGATAGTCATGAAAATACAGTCTTAGCGAGCTGTGGAAAGTCAACCTGGGAAATTCAAGCTATAAGTGGGTCGACAGGCAAGAGGGAGCTTTGCTGTTTGGCAGAGATGGTCTTTTCCCAAACTGATGTTTGTAATTGAGTGTCCGTGTCCCTCTTCAGACCTCACTGCCTTCCCTTGTCACCTCCTGACGTAACTGTTGTGGCTCTGAGAACATACACTTTTTCTCCTAGGTTTCATATTCTTAATTGGGTTTTACTTTTAGTTTGGATGTTTTCCATTATCTGAATGTTTTTTGAATTGAGGTTTCCTTTGCTTAATGTCTGTCTTCCCTGTGTGGCAATTTATTTTGTTCCCTATAGGTGCTGGCTGGAGTAGAACACATTCTTGATGTCCTTCTTTCCATTATTGTCTGTCTTTTGTCGCATTGTATGTATCTGAACAACTAAGGATTTTGATGTCTGAACCAATACAGTGCGGGCTAAGTTCTGTCAGTGGTATATGCTTGGAAAATGCAGTATTTTGTTACTCAGATTCAGGACTTAGGCTGAGGGTAGACTTGCAGCTCGTCTTTCTAGTTATGGAACTGTTGTTTTCACTAGATGTTTTGAAATCTTGAATAAGTGTATGTTTCCATAAGGGACAACAATTGATAGAGTTGTGTAACAGCCCTTACCCAGTAAAGCAGACTTGCAAGTTAGACAGTTGTATCAATGTGAATGCTCCCATGCTTTGAATTGAGGATGTTTGAGTGTTTCCCTGAGTCTGACCTTTGATGCAGAAACATTTGCTTGTAATTTCAGTGAATTGGCTTTTGCTGTCTTAATAGGCTTTTAAAATATTTATTGACAGTAGGAAAGGGAGTGAATTGCAAAGATGCATGCACTTTAAGTCAACACATGCAAGCTACTGCATTTAAAATGACTGCTTCAGCATTCAGTAGGGAAGAAGGATCCATTAGGCCAGTCGCAATCACAGGAGTGCAAATGCTGTGCAAAGAGGTACAGTGAAATTCCTAAAATTGCTGAAGGGTGTTTGCCAGAGTGCTTAAAGGCATCCAGCTCTTCTTGCCTTTGAATGAGAGCCATAGAGCTGGGTAGGAAAAACTTTTCTTAGCAGTTAGAAAGTTTTAGAGATCTGAAGTGGTTTTTTACTTCACTTCAGAACAAACCCAGATCTTTTGGTATTTTCATAAAAGGTGAGCAGCAGGTATTCTTTAGACACGGTGCTGTGTTATGCACACATGTACCAGAGAAGTCCTGGAGGTTCAGGTGTTCTCCCTGCTGACCTGCTGTGGAGCAGGGGGCTGTGTGAACAGTGACAGTCACCAGGTAGTACAGATTTCAGAGAGGTCTTGTTTATCAGCGTTTTGAGCATAGTGGAAATGCATCCTATTGATAGAGAGAAGTAGCATGTGTGCTGCAAACTCCTGGCCTTAAGTATCCATATAGCCCCCAGAAATTCTTTGGGTGGAGGGGGAAGGAAAAGTTAGAGCAGGAATTTTATTTTCTCAGTCTCCTAGTTGCCATGTTTTTGCCATAAATCTCAACCGTGCAATAGCAAAGACTGAATGTCTGCCCAAAGGACCGGTCTCCCTCAGCCTGAGAAATATCAAAAGCACATATTTCACTGAGGGTCAGAGCTGAGGCTCAAAGGCAGGGCAGTAGGACAGAAGTGGTGGGTGGTATCTCTGTAAATGCAAGCACCAGGTAGTTGTGACCGATAGCCAGAGGCAAAGTCTTACATTACAGGTTTAATTAAAGAGTCTCGGGGAATATGCATCGTCTGAACATTATAACGCTCAGTAGGAACTTTGAGTCAAAGCCAAAGGATAATAAGAATTAAACCACATTTTAACCATGTACGTTACAAGGATTTATATTCTTTGCTGGAGCTGAATAATGCATTACTGTAGTGCTGTAACTGGTGTTATATATGACCTTATAAAATGTTGTGATCCTTTCAAGCATTTATTACTAAGTAACAACCAAAGTATTTTTTCCAGCTATCCCAGTTTCAAAGTTTTTCCAAGTTGAAAATTGGTTTTGGAACGTAGCCTGGAAAGAACAATTATACTGGCATAATTATTTTTAGCAAAATTTGCATAGCTTACTGCTACACAGGTATATAAAGACTTAATGGGGCTGGATGTAGAAGGATAGCTGTGAAGTGCTTTGCTTTTCTCTGCCAAGATTTCTTTTAAGCATGAGATATCATCTCAGGGATTGAGAACAAACTTGTGATTTCAGAGCAAAATTTGAAAGCTGCTTCTTTAGTTTAAACTTCTGTTATGTATTACCAGAGACTAACTAAGTAATAGGAGACAACAGATAGCTTAAAATAGAGAATATCTGTTGTTTGTGTAATAAAGCATATGTGCATCTAAGCAGCAAAGTGGACAAAAGGGAATTGTTACAGTCATAATCAGTCACCGCTTGATCAGGTGGAGGAGGAAGGGAATCACAAAGCACCTCCACTATCATCTTCAAGATCACACCATGCATCACTAGCCAGGTCACTAAGCTTATTAGGTATTTGGGTTCTCTTTTTCTGTTACTGTTATTTGACAGCCACTTCTCCTTGCAGCCCTTTGTAAGGACTGTAACAGCTTCTTTTACTGATTGCTGCTGTTGATTTCTAGGTAGTGTAGGAGCAAAAATGATGTTTGAAGTTTGTCTTTGGTAAACAACGCTAAAGAAATGGAGCTAATTGCAAAAAGTGATCCTAGCTCTGGCAATGAAGGATGAATATTGCTGGTGCTAAGTGCAGTCTCCTTGCTTTTTATTATTATTTGTTGTTGTTTATTAAATTTATTTAATATTAAATACTAAAAATAGTTGTGCTTCAGAAGGAATGTGGCGATGTGGTGCTCTCTCTGATTTACAGTCTGGGTGTAGCTGTGTTATACCAATCAACTTTGTATGACGTGTCCAGTCAGTGGGATCAGTGAAAACGAATTAATACTGAGGTTTCTCCACAAAGCTACATAAATACAGAATTTCTTGGCATTAGCTTCAAAATTTTAACAGAATCCCCTTGTTATTTAATAAAGCATTAAGTACCTATCCAGAGAGCACCGTAACAACCTTCAGGCAGATTTCTAAACACCAAAACACGCTTAAGGCAAGTAATTTGGTATTTCTGCATCACCTTTCATGTCTTATTCTTTGGGTTTGTTTGTTTTCTTACGGTTCTTCCATGACTCAGAAGTACACAGGTAAATGCTAGCCAAGAGTGAACACTTTTATTTTTATTATCATCGTTCTAAAGTAAAGCTGTGTAAGTCTGTCTGGGTGACTGCACTTTGAGCAACGGTGATGCTGTGGTCTGAGCATGAGAAAGGAATGCACCGGTTGCTTTTCTGCAACTGGTGTCTCAGAGAGGACAGAGTACCAAATAATCTTGGACACTGCTTGATTCTGTTCAAATTTTTGCCCTAACTGGGCAGATGGAAATTTGTCTTGAACTCCTAGCTGTCCTAAAAAAGCTGCTATTTGTGCCAACCGTTCAGCCCTTCGGAGCCTTGCTGAAAGGGGTTTGAGCCCCATCTTACTCTTCAGTGATGACTTCAGGTGTCATCAGGTCAGCAATTCCGTGTTTTCCACAAGGGAACTCCAAATTTTTATGACAGTGTTTTAATCTGAGCTCAGTTGTTTGTAGTGTTTACATGACATCTTCAACAATGATGCCTTTGGAAGGGATGTTAATGATTTCAGTGGCTCACCAGGCCCTCGAGCAACTACTGTCCCATGCTCTAAGCAAAAGATAGTAAGCTGTGAAGCAACTGCAGTGAAGACTGTAGATCCAGCTTCGGCTAAATAATTTGCTATGCGCTGTTTCCCTGTTTATGATTCAGTTTTAAAGGCCCTTTTAAGTGAAATTGGATACACTACAAAGTGTTGGTTTCATGTGTTTTATTTGCAGTTTAATCAGCGTGATCCAGCTGCCAGTGCAGGGGAAACCAGAGCTCGATTTTTAATTATCCTTGCTTTGCCCGAGTTAGGAATTCCCAGTAGTGCTGTCTGAGAAAAGATGCCAAAAACCGCATTGTTCTTTAATTAGCTGTTGTAATTGTTTCAGTCTAATCTCCATGATTAGCAGCAGCATTAAATACAGCAGTAAGAATAGGCCTGCCCTCTTTGTGCTGCCCTAGTAAACACAATATTCTTTCTTCTGGTAAGGGACATAATATAAAATCAATTAGAAGCCAACTAGTGTTGATTGGAAAATGATAAAGAGCATCTACCATGAAGTGCAGATTGCTTTCTAAACTTAGTTTATAGCCATTCTTCTGGGATGGCTTTATTGCCCCGTTTTGGGGGAAAACATCAGAATAACAACCTCTGTTTCAGAGAAACCTTTGGGGATCTTGGAGGGACTCCATCCTGCACGAAGCCCTAATACAAGCCTCAAAATAATTGTTGCTGTTACTGAGGTTAGCACAGTCTGCTTTTTAGGAGAGGGTCATTCTTACCACCATGAGAAGCAGGTGCGTTGTCAAATAGGAACAATTGCAGGATATTCCACAAAGAGATGGTATTTTATCCTAAGTTGATCTGAGCTGTATTCTGGGGCTCAAAGATGCTCTGTAGCAGTACATTTGTAGTACGGAGTTCTGCTTTGCACGGAACATTTCTGCACAGGGGTATGTTAGATCTCTTTCAGAACAGATTATGAGACTTAGTTTTGTAAAGATACGGGAAAACTACTTCATGAGATAGATATACAACTCCCATGCCTGCTTTGATGGTGTTGAGGTACTGGTAAGGTACCAGTTATTATCTTTGAGTCCCTAAATACCTTTGTAAATTTGACTTTGAATATCATTGCATGTGGGAAACATAGGAATAATACCCTTGGAAAATGGGGACTTAAGGTAGGTCATGCAGTTTAAAGTGAGTGTTTGTGAGTGTAAAATGAGCACTTAGAAATGTAATTGCTCTAGTGATGGTTATAGTCAGGTTATAGTCACAGAGTGTGGAGATGTGAATATTTTGGCTGGTGCAATGTTTTTGTAAAGTAATTGATACAACTTCTTGCATCTTTTGATGACATCTGTCAGAGCTGCTGTGCTCATGCTGCCAATTCTGCTGGTGATCCTTAAGTTCAGGTCTTGTGTCAGAGTGCAGGCGTGGCACAGACCTGGGAGATGCTTCATCTGGGCATATACCCAGGAAAGCTCAGAGGTGTGATGAGTTTACCCTTGCTTAAGCCGTATGAAATGAGGTGAAGTTTACCCTCATTAACAGATTAGAGAAATCTTGTTTTGTTGTACCTAAAAAACAGATTTCCTGAGTCTAAACTCTTTTTTTTTGGGGGGTGAGGGGGAAGTCCAACTAAATTCCAGAAAACCAACTGTGAGCTCTCATCTGTATCAGACTACTCTGAGTGTATCAAGACTACTCTAGTTTACAGATGTAGGAAATAATTAATTTTTTTTTGTCAATTAAATTGAAAAAAAACCCCACATTGTTTTATTCAATGCTTTTAGTTATTTGAAGAGTTCTCCCTAATTTTTAGAAGGCTCAGATTAATACCTCCCGAGCCAGTGTCTGATGCCTTGTATAAATAGCAGTGCAGAGGAGTTGATCCAGATTTACAGCAGAAATTCAGTTCAGTTAAACCACTAAAAATATCGGGCTTTTGTACTTGTCCATGAGAAATAAACTCAACTGAAATCTACATGTATTTATTAGACTATTTAAGATACATTGCGTGAAAGAAAAAAGGTACCTCTGCATTAAAACATAGTGATTGTGGAAGTCAGTGTGCAAAGCTGGATACCAACAAAATCTGAAACTGCCAATACAAAGCCCTGATTACATAGGTTTGGCTTTACACTACTCTCTTATTCCTTCTACCTATAATATACATATAGAAAGAGAGAATAACAATGCCATTGTTTTTCTCATCAGTTTATCTATAATTTTACAGTTTATAGGCCTAATTAAAAATAGAAAGAGGAAATCCACAGAATGGTAGTGGTTGGAGGGGACCTCTAAAGATCATCTAGGTCACCCCCCCTGCCAGAGCAGGATCACTTAGGGGTATATAAACATATGTAATCCCAGTGGCCTTAAAAACACATTCAACCACATTTGCTCTATCAAAATCAGCACTTGATAGGTCCAGTTTACTGCCAATTGTGCCATTTCCTTTGCAGTAACAGTATTAAAATTACTCAGTTCAACTAGGTCTGTACCTGGGAAGAACTGAAGGCTAAATAATGCGTGGTGGTGACACAATGTTCCCATACCATTTAACATCCAGAGTTTCTTATATTTTCTTTTCAGGGTGGTGCAAAACATCAGCTTACTTAGGAAAAACCTGTGTTTGACTTTTATGGTACTGACTGGTTTTCAATCTGAAGATGATAAGCTCCATCATGGTTGATGATTGCTGTTGTACAGAGGACTGTTTCTCCACCAAGCAGCCCATCTGTCCCGTTGAACTTCATTGCTAACACAATCCAGCTACCAACAGACTTCTGCTGTTGTTTTCTTTCATGCAGAGCTTAAGAAACCTGGTAATGAGCCAGAACTCTGGTAGGTCTTGTACAATGTAGGCAGTGAAGGCACACTGCCTTACATGGTAAGGAGATACTAAACAGTATAGGCTGGGTAAAGTATTGAAATCAGAAGGGCTGAATCAATATAAGATGGAAAAGGCTGCAGAATTATGTCTGGTTTCTCTGCAAGAAGCAGTTACCACTTTCCATCAGTCACAGAAGAAGGCTGAATTAACATTAATTCAGCAATAATTAGCTGACCATTTTTGTTTATGCTGAGGTGTAACCTTGTGAAGATTTCTTTAAATCAGAGTAAATAACCTGGGCTAGTTTTAGTGCTTCCACGGTTAAAACCAGAGCATTTTGAGTACAGGAATCTAAGATGGCAGTAAATGTCTGACCTGCTGCAGCAGTTGGATGCAATTTCTGTCAGTATTTAGGAACCAGTGACTGACAGGCATCAGGATGTCTTCCTACTACCTCTGTAATCACAGGAAATGGAAGCAACTTGTTTTATTCTACTGCTTCTGACACAGTATATTTGTACTGTTCTGACTTCCCATAGAAGAAAATACTTAGCAGACTACATGCTCAATATCAGAAGTTCTCTGCACAGAAGTTTTGGTGAGCTGTATTAATTATGTTGCCTTCCTTTGCTGCCAAAACCCACTGATTTTGCTGTAAGGTGAAATGATTGCAGCATTTCCTGAACTTCGTATTTCAGTAAATGTCTTGAAAAAGCAGATAAAGCTGGGGCAGTTAGGAAGCTCAATACTGCTCACACTGCTGGGATGAGCTGAAAATGGGCAGAGAAGTTGAATGTACAGAAAACAAAGCAGCATCATATTTGTATATTAGTCCTTTCACCTCAGAGGTAAACCAAAACACTTTTCTCTTTATGGAAACTACTGTTATTCTTTCTAAAGAGGAAATATTTTTAACTATCACGGCTTTTTTTTTTTTTGATACACTTCACAGAATTTCTTTCATAAATAAACCCCTGAAATTTCTGATTGGAATGAGTAGAGAGCAGCAGAGTACCGTCATGCAGTTATGGGTTTGCTAGCTTTTATAAATACTTCACTTATCAGACACATTTATATGTAAGTATAAATGTTCTCATTATTCTAACTGTACATTGATTCTGTATATTCATATTCTGTAGAGCACTGCTAGAAACTGAAGCCAAAGTTGCCCCAAAGAAATGAAATGGAAGAGGCCATCAGGCAGGTTTCATGCTGGCAGGAGTGGCCCATACTCAAGGGGCTTTGAGGGAATTGCTCAGATTTGGGGCAGCGGGAGGCAAATGCTGCCACGTGTCCCTTCTGCCAATAAGTGCTCTTTGGCATTTGTCTGAATCCCTGGAGAGACACCTTGGAAATATCTTGGAGGGGTAGATTTAGACGACCTATGGGTTTTTCATAGGTATATATGAAGTTAAGTAATTCTAATCTCTCTTGGGCTCACCAGCAGCAAATCTGAACAGCAGGATTGTAAAACCTGCTTCATGTTCGGTGTAAAATCACCTGCAATGTCACTGCACTTGCATAATCCTGTCTTTTGGCTGTTATTAAAGAAAATGTGTTTCCGAACATGAATTTAAGTAAGTTTAAGTACTATGAAAGAACTGATAGTGTAAGTGCTGCAGAGGTCCTCCTGCTGCTTTCAGCAGAGCCTGACCCCTTCTTGGGCCGAGGTGGGGGAGGTACCATCCTTGCAGCAGCTCTAGCAGCCTTGGCAGCCGTGCAAGGAAATACCCGTTGCCTCCTCTCGCATCTAGAAAGCAGCAACGTGCAGCGATTGGCCGCCTAAACTTTTTGCAACTGTTATTTTAAGATTTTTAGTTAGCAACCAAGAACATGAAACTTTCCATTCTTTGCTTCTTGGGTTGCAGGGCAATTATTCCACTGATGTACTCATTATAATTTGTCTTCAGTAATCCTTAGGGACTCCACAGAGCTGCTTCCATTAAACTATTAAGTGCAGGCTGTACCGACTGTATCAAACAGCAGAATTTCTCTTTAGAGATAAAACTGCTGTAGAATCAGGGTACATTTATTTTGAATCTCACACATGCACATTCTGCTGTGGGACTTTTCTGTGGAGCTGGTTAAAAAGGTAATACTCCGTTTTCCTATTTTGCAGGCATCACTTTGCTTGTTGTTTAGTTGTGGGCTGCCATGAGCTGAGGGTGTGGAAGAGATGATTTCATCAGCCCTAGAGCCAGGTCCTTTCCCAGCCAGGGCGCACCCCACCCCTTCCAGTACAGAGAGCTCCTGCAGCTCTGAAATGCACCGGAGTCTTCCCAAATAAATATAATCTGGCCTGAAATTATAGGAATGTCTGTGGGGTTCTTGCTGGCAAAGTGCTGTAGATTGAGAAAGAGCCGTTGCACTTGAGAGCAAGAAAGTAAAGTGACCGAGGTCCCCGAGGCTCCCAGGTAGTGCCGTTGCCACGAGAAGTGGTGTGAGAGCCTGTCAGGCCACGCAGCTGGAACAGGAAAATTTTTACTTTCTTCTCTTTCTGTGACCATCACTGCCTATAAAACAATTGAATGAAATAAATGGAAATCAATTTACTTCATCCAAGCATTTTTCTGGTTGAAACTCAATTCTTTACTAAGCAGTAGAGCTTCTCTTATTTACCAGCTGAAGATCTGCCCTGACAGAGGAGGCTTTGTTTGGGTTTGTTGGGTTTTTTTCTGTACTTTTAAAATATTTCTTAAACAAAACTGAGTGTTGTGTGAATTTCTGAATTACTGCAGGAGCAATCAAGGGATGTTGAAGGCTTCTGTGGGAAGCAGCGAACAATCTCTTTAGAGAATTACATTGAGAATTACCCTGAAAGGGTGCACAGCAAGATTGTTTTCCTGCAGTTACGGGGAACGGTAACAAAAGGGGTGATTCTGAGAGCCACGCTGGCTGCTCAGAGCCGGCCTGGTGCTTTGGACTCGATCCCTTCTCAACCCTGTGCCATCTCTGCAGAGGTGCTGAGCCGGGCGGCAAAACCGGGCGCTTCCTGTGGCCGCAGCCGGGCTCTGCCCTCTGCAAGCCGCAGCCGGGCCCTGAAAGCACCTCTGTGCTCCTGCACAGGCCTTTTTTGTCTAGAGACCATCCCGAGACATCCAGGGCTTGCTCAGGAACCGCTTTGCAAGGCTACGCGAGGAGGATAAGGATTGCACCGTGCAGCTCGCGCCGTGGGGCTGCAGCTGCAGACAGGGCCCTCTTTCAGCAGCTCTGTCACAGGCGAGTTGTTCTTTCCGAAAAAACAGGATTCTGAATGAAATCTTCAAGGTAGATTTGTGGAAGAATACTTCTCCTGTACTCAAAAAAAACCCAAACCCCAAACCAAAACAGAAAAACAACAAAAAAAAGTTGGGTTGAAGGTTGAAAAAGAAGGAAGGAAACCTTTTCGGTCCCTGGTTTGCCTCTAGTACTAAGAGATGTTCCTTTTAACTCTGAAAATACTTGCATTGATCTGTTCTGTGTTTGTACTTCAGCCACTTAATGACATACCAGATCTTAAACCCCTAAAATCCTGATTGCACTCTTGCCTCCTTTGCTGTTACACCATGGCGGTTACAGTTCTGCCTCAGTCTCAGGGGACAGACAGTTTCAGGTCTGTCTCTGCTCAACATATCAACTACAAAGAGTATTTTGAAACAAATAAGAAAGAAGGGGGGAGGTAGAATTGGCCAACTGGTTAACTGGAGGATACAGCAGTAAGTTCATGTTTTATAGCCTGCGTGGCCTCAATGTGAAAGTTAAGATCTTTAACTAGGGGTACAAACCTGTCATTACTCAGCATATTATCCTTTTGATATATCACTTCATAATGTCTGTTCTGACCTTCTAGTAAAGGTAGAAGACAAATAACAGAAAATCTCAGATCTTTAGGGAAAAAAATGGATCTTCATTTTCCTGGTTCTCTCTTTCACATACAGTAAGGCTGTAAGAAAAGATTTTTGCATTTTTATTTTTGCAGTTAGAATTTTATTGATGTCTTCCTGCTAATTATAGTGGGGTTTTAAAAAAGTATTAAATCTATTTCACATTTATCTTATTCTTTGAAAAAGCCATTAAATTAGATGCTGTGAAATCATAGAGCAGCTTAGTCTTTATAGTTAGTGTGTAAGCTATATATTTGTTCAGGAGCCAGAACACGAGCCGAGCCCATGGGAATGCGTCGATGCCGAGCCACTGGGTCATGTCCAGCTCCTTGGCTCCTCCTGGCACCGCAGGAAGAGCTGCTTTTTTGGCTGTTGCTCTGTAGAGGCTGTGAAGAGAAACAGTAGCACACGAGTATAATTTTGATTAGTCGAACATACTAATCAGGAGAAATAGCACATGAGCAGTGCTTTCTCCTCCAGGTTTTCCCACATCCCTCCTACTTAAGGTATAATTTATAGTGCTGTAATACGTCTCTCTCCTCCCCAGTTTTGCAAGTAATTTCATAGCCTTGACTATTATCTCTCTTTGTGTATATATGTATGTGAGGAAATAAGGTACAGAGGATTTAGGAAGTGTATATATCCTGTAGACTAACTGTTTAAAACTTAGATATGTATTGGGACCTAATTGGGTCTCTGGTTTTATTAATTCTTTTTCTGTATTAGGAAGCTTCTTCACATGGAAAAGGTCCCTGTGTGGAGTTAAAAAGCATTCTTGTAATAGCTGATTTGTTAAAAGCCCAGGACCTGCAAAACAAAAAACTTTCATTCATTAGCTCTGAGTGAGCTCTTAGACTCCTTCAAATGGGAATTCAGAGCTGTATCTCTGGGAAATTTAAAATCAACTACAAAGTGATACTTCTTGCAAAAGAAAGTTTCTAGAGTTAGTGTCCACTTGTCATCAATCATCTGGCATGTCTTCAGAGGCCTCTGCTCAAGAGCCATTCTGCTTGGAAGGGACATGCACCATGTGGGAGGCATTTCCTGCCCCAAAGAGCTTGTAAGACAAGTGGGCAGTGCTTATGGTTGGAGACAAGAATGGAGAAGTTAATGTGTTCCTGTCCATATGTTTTTTGTAATAGCAACTATGAGGTTATTGAGTGAAGATCATAATCTTCATTAGGTCTGTAAATAATTCCTGGAAAATACCTCATTTTGATACTGTTTTCTCTGTAACTCATCTTAACCATGTGTGGAAGATAACATGAGTTCCCTGTGCTTGACATGTGAGAAATATGGTGTGGTGGGTTTACCCTGGCTGGGCACCAGGTGCCCACCAAGCCTTTCTATCACTCCCCCCAATCTCCATCAGCACAGCATGCAGGGAGAGAATAAGATGGAAAGAAAAGAACCATGGGTTATGATAGATGAAGATGTTATTCTCTACTTCCCACCTGCAGGCAATGTCCGGCCGAGTTCAGGAAGCAGGGCTCCAGAACACGTAGCAGTTGCTTGGAGGACAAACTGAATGCCCCCCCCCCCCCCACCCCCACCCGGCCCGCCACCCTTATCATGTAGGATTCCTGCCGTCGT
>WUAM01000103.1:757008-800324 GCA_024336885.1 Actenoides hombroni | reverse complement strand
CCCCTGAGCTTTCTTTCTCCGCCTTAAAGTCCTTCAAAGTCTCTTTTAATAACCTCCATGTTGTAAGGAGGTCAGTCGCATTCTTATTACCCTGCGAGGCACACTCAAACAATTTTTGTCCCAATTCTTCTCATTTGCTCACACTAAATGCAGTAGCAGTACTAGCTTCATAGCCTTGTGCTTTGCTCCACAACAACATTTTTCGGAGCACTATTTCATCCATCTTGACTTCCCTGTGCTGAAGCAGCAACTTCCACATTGTCACAATCACACCCTCCTCCTTTGTCAAGCTAGCACCCCCAGTTCCCAGCTGCTCACCTGTACGGTGTCGATCTCAAAAGGTCCGGACTATGCAGCTCTCCTTGCCGCTTACGCTAGGCTGGGCTCCGTCTCCACGGCTCTTCCTGCTGCCCTCAGTTATCTCCTCGGTGTTTGTGGTGGGTTGACCCTGGCACGGCACCAGGTGCCCACCAAGCCCTTCTATCACTCCCCCCAACCCCCGTCAGCACGGCACGCAGGGAGAGAATAAGACGCAAAGAGCCGTGGGTTATGATAGCTAAGATGTTATTCTCTACTTCCCGTCCGCAGGCAATGTCAGGCCGAGTCCAGGAAGCAGGGCTCCAGAAACACATATCAGCAGCTTGGAGGACAAAGCCGAATGCCCCCCCATCCTCATCCTGCCCTCTCCCTTTATAATTGAGCTGACGTCATATGGTATGGAATATCCCACTGGTCAGCTCAGGTCGGCTGTTTCCCCCCCTCATCTTGCCCCGCCCAGCCTCTGGTGCAGTGTGAGCACTGGCAGTGATAACACGGGTGTGTTACCAACACCCTCCAGCTCCCAGTACTGCAGCATGAGGGCTGGATGGCGAAAAGCAGCTCAGCCAGACCCACTACGTATGGCATTGCAGGTCCAGGAGGATACAGCTGCTAACTGGGCAGGAAGCTTCTCTGGGAGGCAGTTGGGGGGCTCCTGCCGTGGCTGTGGAGGTGGGTAGCCCATTTTGGCAGGCAGCTGCCATAGCAGCAGCACCTACTGCTTGCTGGCTAGATAACCGGCAAAAGGCAGCAAGGAAATTTGGTGTGCAGGTTGCTTGGGCTAAGGAAGGGCTGACTGAAGGCAGTAGCCGTTGAGCACAGCGGTTGGCAGCAGTTTCCAGGGCAGCTCGGGCACACAGCGGGCGTGCGGGCTGTGTCAGCGGCTGGACTGCCTGGGTGCAACTCCACGTGTGTGTTACGTGCTATCAGTAGACACCCTCTCGACAGTTGCGAAGCCGAACAGTGTGTGTTTGTGTCACATCTGCTGTCTGCGTAACTTTTCTGTACGTGCTGTGACAGTTGCAGCTTTCTGGTCCCCATCACTCCTTGGGTCCAAGCGACATTGGCAGCTGAGTAATTAAACAGTCCTCAGCGTAGTGTGCCAGTTATTTTTTTTATGTCAGTTAGCTATAGTAACTTCAAACTCATCTGAAATTGCCTTCTTAGAGGCCCTGACATACAAAAAAACCGTGTGATCTCCCTGCTTTCCTTTTCTTTCCTCTTATGTTTCTACTTCCTGTCAGTTGTTTATGTGAATGCGTGGGTTTCCATTTTTTCACATCACATTGACCAACAGTCTGAACCATGGTAATTCAGAGATGGCCATGAGCTGTTGAAAAGCTGCTTGGTCCTGATCTTTATGTCATTGAGTACCCAGTGTGGTTCGCTTGACGAATCATTCCTTGCTGCAGATGAACAATCAGGCTAGCAGGGACTGCTAGCTTCTGCTCAGTAGTTTCTAAATTAATGGTATCGTCTGAGTACAGCAGTTGTATCTCTTATTATAGCAACACACATTTGCTTTACTGGTGGCTAAAGTCAGTTGTGGACCATATGCGTAGCTTCTAAGCTCTTTTGGATTTGCTAAAGTATTGCTTAGTGATCGTGTACTCCAATGTCTGGCATCACAATGTCTATTACTTGACCTATAAAATCAGTGAAATGCAAACTGTCAGCTGCCAGAACTCTGTCAGAAAGACTTTGTGACTTACCTAAATTTAATGTTGGTGAACCTTCCGATTTCTCTTTGTGGACTTCATTTATGTAAACCAAACTGTAAGACCAAATCAGATTTTTAGTTGGATTTTATAGAAAGGAAATGTTGGTTATAGGAGTCCTGTTTTGATATTTAAATAGGAGGTCTTAATTGGGAAGTGTTTTGCCTAAAGCTTTCCAAACAAGTTCAGGAAGATACTTTGTTTTATTTTTTGGTAGAAATTATGTATTGCTTGTGCTAATATTGAAATGTCCAATAGTGGAGATGTGTGTTGTGGAGTGTTTAGGACGAAAGATGCTTTATCAGCATTAGGCACATACTGCATTTTAGTGAAAGCTGGCCACAGGCTGCAGCAAGAACTCAGAGATAAATCATCCTTGTTTTCTTCCTTCGAATTTGCTGAATCTGCAAATTGAATTTGCTGCCTTGTGTTTTGCTTTAGATGAGATTTAGTTTTCCTGTGAAAAATGCCTTCACTTTCTCTTACAGGTCGGGACAACTCTCACCTGTCTCTTATCATTGATTTTGGAATTCTCACGGCGCAGTAGGTCAGCCCTGTCTAGTTAGATACGTGCTACTTGATGATTGTTCTACTTACCTAGTTATGTGCTACCACATTCATATGCCTCAGGCCTCAGTCTGGATTGATTTGTGTCTGTGTCCAGTGCAGTTCACTGCTGCCTGAAGGAAATGCCTTCTGGCTGCAAGCGAGCTGCTGGAAAACCAGTGTCAACTGGTAGCCTCCCAGAGCTGCTGCTGATCTGTGCAGGCTGCACAGCGCTGGTGTCGTAGCCAGCTCTCGTCTATTTATTTGCCATTTTATGTACCTACTAAGTTTAGTGGGCTGAGTGTCAGCTGCATGATAATTCGAGCTATCCTCACTTCAGAATTTTAAAAAATGACATCAAAAAGTGCTAGGCTCCCTTGGGAGCCCGGGCTTCGTCAGCAGCCGTGAGTCACCACGAGCTGCCTGAATGTAGAGGATGAAGCAAACGTGATGATTTTTCCTTTGTTCTCTAACCTCTTCTGAATAAGCAGCAGGAATTGTCTCTCTAGGCCTTAGCACCTAAAATTTCACTGGGTCCTGAAAAGCATCCAGTCACCAAATCTTGGAATTCTTAGACATGGTGTTCAAACGCTGGGAAAGTGCCGCATCATCAGCTTTATCTGTTGCCATTGCAAAACAGAGAATACTTTTTTTTTCCTTTTGTTATCTTTTTACACATTTTAACAACTTGTTGGAATATCCAGCTTCTTTTAACTGGATTAGAAAAGAGGATGCCTGTCAAGAAGGTTTTTTTTACTTCTACCCACTCCTTTGCTTATTTTGTTATAAACCGGATTCCTTACAAGAGAGGTTGCAAATTTCTGAGGTTGCACTGAAGACAAACAGACTTTTCCTATGTATTTGATACGTAAATCTGTTGATACTTAAAAAAAACCCCGACCCAACACCAGGAAATGTGTAATATGTAAATTATATGTAAAAAGTAAATATATAATAAGTATGCATAATAGTGGCATCTGCTGTTTTTACTTTGGTCTTCAACATATGTAGCATATTTCAGTTTCACAGTTGTATAAATATTTCCATTTTGTGTGCCTCTTCATAAGGTCTGTAATGGTACTTGAAAAGTAGGAGGAAGATCTCCAGTGTCAATACGAACCTGTTTGAGGCAGTGATAATTCAAGAGAGATTGGGACTGTGGTGTTGGAGATGGCAAATTAAAGGAAGGCAGAAAGTTGTGAAAACACTGTGTACTCTTCCGTGTCCAGTCTCCTGGTTGAAGGTCATTACCAGCAGGATAGGCAGAGACCTGCAGGGAGTCAAAAATTTGATTGAAATGTCTGGGAAAGGACCAAGGAATCCATTTTTATTTGTTTTCTGTGATAACAAACCAGAATTTAGAGGGACAGAAAGTTCTTGCATTAGAGTAGCTTTATCTTGACTTTGAATTACTTGGTTAACACTTCATTTTACACACATGAAAATATTTCTGTTAAATAATAATGCAATCTGCAAGCGGTTTTGAATTCCCTTTTGTTGTCATTCAAAGACCACCATCATATGTGTGGGAGGGAGATTAATACAACTTCATTAAAGATGATCTACATCTTGAGATAGTGTTACTGTGCAAGGAAGGTAAGCTCCAAGCATTTTCCCTGTAATAGGAAGAAGTTGATGTTTCTTTGAACATTGTGCTCTGTCATACCCTTCTGCTGTGGAGGTGAGAAATGCCTGCTAGAGCTGGCAAGTCCTTTGTTGCTGTAGTTAGCTGGCTTTGCAGTGCCATGACATACAGGACTTACTGATTAACTTTGGGTTAGGACACTGTTAGCCTTTCCAGAGACTTCCATTTGATTTAGCCCCTGCTACCTTCAGACCAATGTCATGGCCACAATGGTTGTGGTTGCACTACCACTTAAATCTGCTCTTCGTGTCAGCTGGGGGGAACCTGTGTCCTGCAGACCCACACAGCCTGCAAATGCATTTCATGTGGCCCATGGCCTGGTGGATGGGAGCCGTGTTGTTGCAGTGGGTGCAGTGTTTAGGTTGGTTAGGTGGGTTGTCTGAGGTGCACTGCAGCATGCAGTGTATGCGTTTGGAAAGCCCTCAGCAGAGCCAAGACTCCTGTCCTCATTACAGCTTTGCATGGTGCAGTCTTGGAACTTGCTTCAGCACTTTGACAGCGATGGAAATACAATAATGTCCTGTTAGAAGTGTCAAATCCATGTTTTCAGTATACTCAGATCACTGGCAGTTTGACCATAAGCCCTTAGATCTAAACTACCAAAATCATTGTGAAAACACTACTTTATCTAGAGCTTTGGAAAGAATAGTAAGAGGAGAAGAAGAAAGCAAAGTGTTGGTGCCAATTTTTTGGGTCACTCTAAGAAAGAAGAGGTAAGATTTTGAGCTCAGGGGTTATTAGAGGAAAACCTCAAAGTTTTACTTGATAACTTTCATTGCTGACAATGAACTGAAAAATACTGGTGGCTTTTTTGGTCTCAGTATGCGTTTGGGTGGTTTTGTTCAGCCAGTCTTGCAGGGCAGGGGTGTTAAGCCATGGTGAGCTCCTGAGCTGTGCCAGCACTGAGGTCTTCATATTGATGCAACTCTGCCGGTCCAGCAAGGCAAGAGGCAGCCTCATGTAGGTGGTTACAGCATAAGGACTGATGGGCTGGGGAGCTAGTGAAGCTGTGCTTTGCTTTGGTGTTCTGGTTCTCACCTGAAGCTCTGTCACAGATTGAAGGCTGAGAAGTTTTTTGGAGATTTCTTCTGCTTTCTCCAGCAAGCCAGCAGATGAGGAAGCCTGACTCGTCTTGACAGCACTTCACAGAATCCAGCCGCTGTCCTAAGTGCGAGTGGAACCTGACCCATGGCTATTTTTCTGTTCCCTTATCTATTTAGAAAAGAGTCTTTTGTTCCTTGTCTGACAGGTCTGCAGATCTGCAAAGGCTGGAACCTGAACAAGGACAGCAATCAGACAAAAGGTGAACTATTGAACACCAAAGCAGAAGCCAAGAGATGTACAAGATTAAAAGACAAACACAAAGGGCTTTGTATTAGCCGTAGATGGCATTGGACAGGAATGATGCCCAACAGCAAGGTTCAACATTGGGTCAGAATTTATAGTTTGAAGGAAGTTGAGGGCTAAATAAACCTTAAACAGACTTAATCTGGAGTTCTTTTCTTTAAAATGTCTGTGTTTTCTAGAAAATGATCATAATAGTTATGGAACTCCTAATTCTTTCTCACTGTTTATACCATCCATGTTCTGATGAATTTCTATAACTTTTGTTACGTATGTATTTACACACCATGTTTTGGAAAGCTGTTTGAGGTTTTTTCCTGCCACCATTTTCTAAAATGCTGAGGATCTCGGAGGTCTGGGAGCTTCATCTGATGTTCCTGAAAGCTGACTGTGTACCTTCACATCCATATGTGCTGATGTCAGAGTCTGCATTTAGTTGACATAACTTATTTTTGAAGATTATTCTTTCCCCCCTGTAACTCCCTTATCTGAGTCATGCATTACTCTTGCTTTTATAATTTTGCTGTTAAATCTGCTTGACCATTTTTGTATTATCAAGAACTAAAGTCTTTAGCCTGTGGCAATTGCACTGATCTTCAGGCAGTTTTTCTTAAAAAAAGAAAAAAAACCTGCCAGATACTTGAGATTGTACCATCGTGTGCACGAGAGGTAGGTTGGATAGCCTATGGTTGGCTTACTCGCTGGCCCAGAACTGAACTCGAAACAAAGGGACATTGCACCTTGTCTCAGAATTCCTGGGAAAATTTAGCCCTTGAAAAATTGCGCCTAAATATCAGTGTGGCACGGGATTTTCTAAATCTGGAAAATTCTTTGAGCCTTCTTATTTCCGTGTTCCTTTTGCTTCGTATTCTTTGTAATGAAAAGTGACAGTTGTTTTACATACTGGAATATCTTGCGTGATTGGTCTCAGTTCATTATCTGCAGGAGGAAATTAAGATTATACTACCCACACATTAATGATGAAGTTCCCGTGGCTTTTTAATGACATTTAACTTTAAATACAAAGACACTGTGTTGGTGAACAAGATCGCTACAGTAAATTCTAATGATCATGATCAGATCATGTTTGTATTAATACGATCTCTAATTAAAAACTGCTGTTTTGTAAGAGCAATTAAAACATTCCTGAGTAATGAAATGCCACTTCTTAAAGACTGTTTTTTGCACTTAATGAATGTCAGACTGACAGTCAAGAGGTCTGATGTTAAACAATTTCCTGCAAATACTTGTCAGTTTTTTCACATCAGATAGTTGCCTGCAGTGAGCACGCTTGGCTCTGCTCTTTCCCTGCTTGTTGAGCTGTGTGTCGGCGTTTCTGCTCCTGTAGGCAATGGGTGCACCATTGCCTTGCTCAGACTCAGTTTTCATCAGACTTCATGCATGGCTTTTGTCTGATGTTCGATATTGTTCATTTCACCATTTTCCTCAGCTCTGCCTCTCCAAAGGCCTGGAAGAGCAGTGCAAGTTAAATATACTTTTCTGCTGTTGTTATGAGTACTTCATTTCCTCTCCTGCCCTGTTAAGAGACTCCTTCCTGCAGTGGTGGGCCCAGGAGAGAGATCTGTTCTTGTGGTAGATCCTATGTTTGGGAAGTGCTTCAGCTTTGGCACCTCCTTCTTCAGTGAACCAAACCCTATAAAACTTTGTTGAGATACTAAATGGAGAGGCAGTGAGGAGATGAATTGCAGTATGGATATTGTTTTATTGGCTTCTTGGAACTCCACCATTTTGCCCAGTCCCCACTGCGTTCACTGTTCTCTGTGTGGCTTGCATGAATGTAACTGCAGAGAAACGTGCACAGTTTGTGGTACAAATATTTTTGTGTAATAAAAGCAGTGGTGTAAGGAACAAGAGCAGAAGAAAGCTCGCTTTTGATAAGTTTCTCATGTAATGTCATCCTGTTTTGTTAGTGGTTCCTTGCTAAGAAGTCTGTTATTTTGGATGCATTTGGAGGCAATTTCCTTTTGGTAGATGTGTTTAGAGCTTCAGAAATTTCTGTGCCAGCCAGTACACCAAACATCTTTTAAAATATCTGGAAATACGTTGCAAAAAAGTATTGGTTCCTTTTAGGAGATTATGTTAAAATATGGGCGTTGCATAGAATAATTAGCATTGCAAGCAGTCCAACTGCTCAGTACAGCTAAAAACATGTCCTTAATTCACTTTTCTTTCTGCCTGTGCATTTTTGTTGGTGATAAGGAATATTCTAGCTTTAAATTATAAAAGTAAAAAACGCACCCTGTTTTACCACAGCAGTTACTGTTTGTTATTTCAAACCCAGTCCATGGTTGGCATCTCTGAAAGGCCTAAGGGCTGAAGGATGTTGCTGGATGACCTGTAGAAGTGTGGCTCATCCAGGTGAAACAGGCAGATGTTGTGTATTGGTCTGTATCCCGCTCAGGCTCTGCACACCTACAGCCAGTCTTGATGCTGGCCGTTGGAGCTTTGATGGCTGTGAATTGTAGCTCATGAGCTGGATTTGTTCTAAGTTCAGTCACTGACTCACTGATGAAGGCTGTTACGTGTTCTCTGAGCAGGACCGTGCTCTAACATGCTGAATCTGAATTAAGAAGATGTAGCTTGCCTGCAGTGAAAGGCTGACTTTCTCCATTCTGTTGACTTCTGGGTGGGGACTGCCAGAATTTCAGTTTGATCTGTAAAGCCATCACTGAAGTAATACACTGGCATGTGGGAACAGCCTTGTTGACTGTACTGAACAGAGGAATTTGAATTTATAGCTGTTGTGTAATGTAATTGTCATTCCCTCTCTTCATGGACAATTGATAGCAGATAAGATGAACTGGGGGTTTTTCAACCACCACTCCCGTCTTGCTGCAATGTTATATGTCACTGGAGACTTTTGGCTAAGTAGCACACATTTATTCAGTAACAAGGAAGGACAAAAAAATTTCAATGAGTCTTTACTTATTTTAATCAGTTCTCTAAAATTGTCACAAACCACTTGTTTACCGGAAGCAGCCCAGCTTATACATTGGGTCAAAAAGTTAAGGAAGATAATAGTCTTGTTGCTTTTTCCAGTGCATTCATTATCTGAGATTTCAGTGCTAAGAGAAAATATTGCCTAAGACTCCTCTGTCTGCTCTTTTTGAATTTCCTTGAGCAGCTCCAGAAACCAGGTATAGCCTATGTACATTTTAACAGTCATTTGAAGTCTTTACTTTCAGAGGAGTGTAAAATTCATTTGAGCATAAACTTGAGAATCTGAGCCACAGAGAGCCTAACGTAGTTTCTTCTCAATAAAGGTTTTTGCTGTTATAAAGGACAACACATGAATTAAACTAAGTAAGGACAACAGCTCATTCTCAGCTTTCATTGTGTGCAATATGCATCTTTGTGCATCAGTATTTACAGCAGGCTTCTGCGTGCGGCAGATTTCTCCAAACCTGCTCAGCTAACATAATTTGATGCTAACAAAGATTAATAAAGGGCAACAGTTTCAGATCCGCTGACAAGAATCAGTGGGCCTGCCTTTATAAGTGATAGGAACCTAGAGCTTGTTTTCCTAGAGGAGCCTCCTGGACGGCGAGTGCGGATCTCTGATACCACCACGCTCTGAATTACAATGTGGTACCTGCTGGGAAGGCTCATCTCCGGCTATTTGTTTCTTTCATGGCAGAGGGTTTTTTCCTCCTTCCTGTTTGCTGTTAAGCTCATTGCTGGGCTGCATTGGTATTCCAGCCAGCACAGGCTCGAGTAAACATTTCTGTGCCATCCTTCTTGTGCATCGGGGTTTGCCCAGCATGGGGGCGGTGGGGAGGGAAGCGGGGGAGCTGGTAGAACCCTGTGTTTCGGCGTCTTTCCCTTGCCTTTTCTCCTTAAACTCCCCCGGGGTTCAAAAAGGGAATTGTGTGCAACCTGTCACCAGGAAGGGCTTTTCCAGGAAAGCCGCAAGACCGCTGCAGGTTTTGCAGGCTGCTTCCATGGGAAGCGCTCTGCTGCCTGGCAGACGTGCACCAGGACCCGCAGTCTGCAAACTCGCTGAATTTGCTTTGTTGATAGCAGCGTCACGGCGCTGCGAGGCAGTAGGTAATCGGACAAAATAGGATAATAACAGTCTTTCTTTCTAGGATATACAGAAATCGCCAACCAAACGGCCAAAGCCCACAAACCGATAGTGCTTTATCTGCACCCGTCGCAAAAGGTGCGCAGCGTGTCTCTCGGCATTGGTTCTTGTAGAGCCGTTGATATATCCATCTCTACAAGCCAGGGCTTAGAAACTGTTGGCTTCGAGTCTGTAACACCGATAGTTCCCTTAGGCTGATTGCTGGCAGCGTCCTCATCTTTGCAGTTTATGCATCCTAGATAAGATTTGAGAGGGAGATTTTCTGCATTTCAAACCTTTGGAAATATTATTCTGCTGAAGCATTATTATGTTGTTGTTAAATATATAGTGTTATACTTGCCAGGTGTCACTTTGATATTTGGCTTGGTGGACATAGTAAAAATACCAATGGGGAGTACATGCATGTGTGCTCTATCATCATCCCATCTTTGCGAATGAAACTGTGCTCCAGCAATCAGAAAATTCTCAAAGTTTCTCTCTAGAAGGTGTATTAAAGTTGTATGTACACCAAGGCTGCTGTAGGTTATTAAATATGATTGTAAAATAGAACTCTCTCGTGTATAAAAGACCAAATCCTGTTCTGCACAGCAGGCTTGAAATACAAAAACACAGTGGAAGCTACAATTGAATTTCCCATTGCCCCCTTGAGAGAAATCACTGCTGAATGTGTGGGGTCACTAACAGCTTGTCACTGTAAACGGAGTACTCGCTGAAAGGTGTCTCTGCCTTTCACCATTTCACAATGCTTGGTGGAAGATGAGTGCTGTGAAGTCAAGAAAAAAAAATCCAGATGACCAAACATCAAGTGATTAGAAAGCCAAAGGTAGTAACTTCATCCTGCAAGTTCTGCTACCCATTTATTTCCAGTTAGGTGGAAATAATGCCACTGTTGTGTACTGGTAGCATCATATTCCCACACTCAGCTTGTTTTAGACCAGTGCTGATGCAGTAGAAGACAGTTTATCAAAATCTGAGGTAAATTTTATACATTTTGCACAATATCTATTTGTAGGCCCAAATTTAAAGCTCAAAAGCTGCTATTTTGATCAAATATGTTATTAGCATTTATGGTTTTCTCTGTGAGAATAAAAGGGGATATTATGGGAAAAATACTGAGTGATGCAAGTTGTTCACAGGGACGGGGTTTCATGGTACCTATCCAAACCATAACTTTAGTTCATTGAATGTTTAGGAATGGTAAATGCCACAGGTGGAGAGCTAGAATGGCAGATACATATCAGTACATATTAATGTAACTGAGTGAGACTGTGTTTATAATGCTAAAAATGGAAAGAAAAAATTTATAATCATTTAACACTCAGTCAAGAATACATCTTGACAGCGATGCCATGGATTCTGTTGGGCTTATGTGGAAGACACTTTTAGACCCTGTAAGCCAGGATCATAGGATGGAGGACTGAGTATAAACTCTAAAATTTGCCCAGGAGTTGGGGAAGTCTTCAAAAGAGAGACTGGAGAGAATGTTCAGGGCCAGGAGTTGAAGGAGGGAGGGTATTGCTCGTGCTGATGTGTTCCATCATCGTACTGTGCTGTACAACAAGCCTGTCCCCTCAAAGACATTGGGCATGCTGTCAGTGAAGCCTGAATAGCCAGGTTGCAAAGGAAGGCATCAGAGATTTTTTGCTTGCAGGAAGTTATTGAATTATGTGTCCACCAAAAATATAAAAGCATAATGGGACTTGAATTTCCCCATGCTTTTAGAAGAAGCTGGTACACTTCCTTAAGGTCCCTGGGGTAAAGTTTATTTTAGATCACATGAAAAAGTGCTGATAAATAAACCTTTGGCATAGTTGCAAGGTCAGTGCTTGCCCTTAGAAGTATTTATGTGATGCGCTAACATAATGATGTTAGTTAAACAATGGAGTATACTGTGATTTGAGTTTCCTGTGTGGCACAGCCTGTGAATAGTGATCAGCTAAGTTGACATTATGCTGGGCTCTTGATCTAGTTCTGTCAGCTGAGGATGTGTATATGCCGGAGTATTATCATTGACACTGTGTGGAGTGATTCCTTATTTCTGACATAATTATAAGTGGGGAGTTACAAAAATAAGACCATTGTTAAATGCAGTGCAATTACAAATCACTGTTTTGACAGCACTGTGCTTACAGCACGAGTGAAAGGCTCTTATGTGGCTAAAGAAAGTAGGGCACTAAACATTCTAGTGTTTGGTTCAAATGCAGTCATCATGGTTAGTGCGGTACAAAAAAAGGTTTTGGTCTGCAAAATGAATATCCATTCAAGTAAGGGTGGAGGGCAGTTTCCTGGAAAACTTTTTGATGGCTTCCACTGATGTATATATTCTTCACATTTTTTACTGGAGCCAATAAAATGAAAAGTTTGTGAACTTAAGGTGCATCTTTTTTTGGCGTTGGAAGTCTGTTTTCTGCTACATCTTTTAACCCCAAATCTCTTTATATTTCACCATACTGTTAAAACTGCTCACTTGCATAACTCTTAATGAATGTATTTGCAAGAACAGAGAATGCAGTACCACATAAGCAACGCTCACCGAGGCCAGGTCCCAGGCTGAGCTTTCAGGAAGGCTGAACTGCTGACAGGGTGCCTAAGGAGGCAGGTGGCAGAGACCATAATAATATCATATGGCCTTTTCAGTTTTCATTTTATTAATGTAACTTACTGATCTTGCAGAAGAACCTTCTGTGACAATACAAAGCAGTATCTATAAACCTCTTTTCCTGACTTGCTTTGTCATGGGTCTGTCCTGTGGCCAAGAAGGCCTTTTGATTTATAGAGAAAAGCTGTTTTTTTAAAATCATCTCCTAGCACTGCCTGGCATGGTTTATGTGGGCAGAAAATTTGGCTATTTGATGCACCCAATACTGGTGTTGATGGGAGAGAGAATTTCCCTGTTGCCCAGTGCAGAGCTGCTGTGAGAAAAGCTCCTGCCTGCACCTGGTCACTGCTTGACCAGGGATGCAGGTCAGGGATGGCCAAGACAGTCACACAGAAAGCTGTGGAGCGATTCTGGGACAGCTTGTGAGGACAGTGACCTTGAGGCAGTCCTTGGAGAAAGAAGAATGAGAGACACTCTTCTCACCCTGCCATCTCTCTCTGTTCAGGGGAATGGGCAGGGAAGAAAAGAGTTGGTTAGAAGTAACATGACCTCCCTGGGTAGAAATCAAATGGCTAGGGTTTGTTTTTTGTCAGCAAGAAGTGGTACTGGCTTCACTGGGCCTCAAGCAAGCACTGCCAATGTCCACCCATCCCTCCCAGTCCTTGGAGGGTCCAGGAGCAGTGCTCTACGCTTGCATGAAAGGGTCTGTTTGGCTCATTTTGAAGAGTAGATACAGGATAATACATTTGGCCCCCGTGATACTAAACTATGCATTGCCACGTCCAGCAGCAGATAACCATTGCTCACATGCAGCCCTCCTGCAGTAGGAATGCATCTTGAAGTATCCAGATGTCAGTCTCCCTCAATATGAGGGGATACATGGAGACCTTTCATTCCTGCGTGCTTGGTTCAAAGGCTTCTTGTGGTGCTGGGCAGGTGAAAAAAAGATGTGAATGAATCTATTTCTTTTAGTGCTGCTCATATTAATAGGCTTTGCTCTTCATGCTTGTCGTATTGTAATTCTGATTTAACAACATTTATCAGTAGAAGATCACTGCAGGGTCTTTAATGATTATAGTTGTTCAAGCTGATAGTCTGAGACTATTAAATAAGCTCCAATTATTTCCCATTTGTTTTTGGTTTTTTTCCCCTCCGAGTAACAAAATGTAATTCTGAAGTTCATTATTATTCTTTGCATTGTATTCATCTTAAATAGATTTTCTACCTAATTAAGGCTGAATACGTTTGTGCTAAACTGACCGTATTTTACAAGGATGTTTTCATTTGTGTGTGAGGGCGTCTTTGGTTTCTACCATTCATATTTTAATTATGTTTAATTTCTATAGCTGCCGGAGATCCTATTGTGTGTCTCAGCAATTCACCCTGGGCTGCTCGAGATTGTTTAGATTGGAGTTGGAATAGGCCTGCAGATGAATTTAGTTGGAATCTAGTAAATAACAACTCACCAGGAAGCAATTTCAAGTGTTTACTTCTGTTTTGAAAGATATAAAGTGTATATTGGCTGAATTTTGGAGGAAAGAAGTAGAGATGAAAGCAGAGGAGTTCGGTTCAGATTAGCCATGTTATCTTTTTTTATGGAGTGGGTCACTGAGAGGGGGGAGGTAGGAAAAAAATATTAACAGGTTGGCTGATACTGGGTATTCAGTGTCATTATTGTGTCAAGATTCTGAACATTCAAATGATTGAGCTTTACTCCAGTACTTACTCTGTGTTATTTATTTATATATGATCTCTCTGGGACACCTTTGAATAATGAAGCAATACAATTTGGTGATAACTAAACCACGGAACATTATGTTTTCACTTAAGTATTAGAATAACCATCAGGAAACTATGCAGATAGAGCACTCTTGACCTTACCTGCTGAGCTCCTGTCCACACCCGGATTGTGCAAGCTCAAGGTCCAGCCCCATGCAGAGATGGGTGCTGTGCTGTGCTGTGCCATCCCCTGGGTGAAGCCTTCTCAGGAAGCAGTGAGAATAGCCCAAGTAGCCCTATTCCTGTTGAAGTTGTGGTGCATTAGTACCTGCAGCTACCCTACAAAACTGTGTGTCTTCTCAAATGCTGTTTGAGGGTCCTGGTCAAGGACCACAAAGTAATAGACATTAATAGAAAAACTCACTTTAATTCCCTTTCTCTTGAGAAAGGGCTGACTTCTTTGTAAGCTCCTTCATGTCTGAACTCTTTGTTGGAAGTCTCATAAGATCTATTTTCTCGCGGGAAGAAGCTGAGGGAAAGTAAACCTCTATGGTTTTCCTGAGCTTCCTCAGAAGCTGCATTCTGCACTCTCAGGCCAATCCTCCTTCATCTCTTTCCTAGTTTTGTGGTGAAATCCGTTTAAAGATGTGGTTACACTGAAATGAATCCAGGAGGCTTAATAATGCTGGTAAATGTTCCAGGACCGTTGCTCCAACTGAATGGTCTTTTAACAGTTTGTTCACCTGGGAATGCAGCAATGTGTTGTGTCTTGCAAGGGTAGACTCAAGGCAGAGCTAACTGCACTGCAAAGTAGAGATGGAAACCATTAAAGTGTGTGTGTGCAGGCAAAAATGCCTGCCTGAACTCAGTTACTGTTGGTGAGTTTGACTGGGAGGGACCTTTGCCAAGAGAAGGGCTGCGGGCGTTAGCCTGGAGTCTGTTAATGAGATCAAGCATCACTTGGAAGAGAACGGTATGTGTAAAGTAGGGGCAGTTGCTAATTATAAATCAAGTTCTGTTACAGATTGAATAAATTAAATTTGACTAGTCTGCGTTGTCTTCCAGTCATGCTGTGTAAGTACACATTTCCCTGAGAAGTATAAAGTATCAGAAAACAAAGTTGTCGATTTTTGAACTGCTCTGGATATGTGCTTTCACAGCTCCCTCTAGCAGTATTCTGAACTTTTTAATAACCAGATGAGCATCTGAAATGACTGTTAATACAATATGGCTGTTCATGCACTTACTGTGCTAAGCTGGAGCAAATGTGAAAATCTGTTTGGGCTCTTGAGGGATGTTATATTGTTTTACTGCCTAATCTAAATCACTCTGAAAGTAAGTCACATGTTAGCAAAAAAGAAAAAAACTTTTTTGAGGAAAGCTGCCAGAGTTTTGAAGCTCTTTTCATTCTATTTCAAACCAGAGTATCTTCTCTGAATGTGCAAATGTAATGTATGCAAGAAAGAAAAAAAGCAACTTCTATTAATGATATTTTTACAATGTTTCCAGTGTTTTGAAGCACACTTGCTGAAGTTGATGTTAAAAAAGAATGATAATCCAATGGTAACATTTTTAGAAAGGAAGGGAAAAATAATCCTCCAAATAATCACTAACCCATGCAGATGTTCCAGTGCAGGTTCCCCCGTGTCTGTGCATTTTGTGGTGGTCCATCTGTTCTTTTGTAGCCTTGAAATGCAAGTGTAAAAATATGGGCTAGCAGCGCCTGTTAAGTATTTGTTAGCTTTCAATCCTGAAGGACTTATCCTTTTTCAAGTATCAGAATCCTCCTTTTAACCCAAGTGATTGTTTTTTCCCATAATCTTTTTACATAACAGAAGGAACTCTATTTGGAACAATTAACTCTTTTGTCTTTACCAGTTTGCAAGTTCAAATATAATAAATTTGGTTTTAACCTTTTTTATCTCCCTCTTTAACATCAGGCATAAAGTAACAATTTATTTCTTACAAAATGTTTCTCACAAGTTTTCAGCCACTGACAATTGAACTACAATGTCCTTATTGCAGCGAGACCGAAAAACATACAGGAAATCTAACACAATAACATCTGCTGTCTTCTCTCCATCCACTTTCTTTGGCTGTGTTTTGGTCCAAACCTGCCAAAAGTACTGGTTTTCCAAGGGTCTTGTGGCACATCTACCATGTCTTTGACTGAAGTTCACAATTTCTTGTTCGTTGTGATGGCATCTGCATCCCTGTGTCTGTACGATGGCTTCATGCAGAGCAGTGGTTGGTTTGTAGTTTGAAACCTGTGCATGTGGTAGGAAAAGCAACGATAGGGTGAGCGCTCTATCCGGAGCTGATTTTGGAATGGCAGGGTCCTACCCTAACTGGGAAAACACCTCCCTTGGCCAAATATTATTTATTATTCTAATAGTGACCATGTATTCTGTAAGTGACCATGACTTCTATGTGCATCTAGCAGAAGAGTAAGCATTTGGATCATTCCAGGAAAATGCCCTGTAGTTTTACTTTACAGCGATGGAGAAAGATGTTTTTTTTCTTGGACTCTTGCAGGAAAAGAGAATGGAGTGAAGCTGCTTCCCATGATGGCCACAGGAATTGGCCATGGGGCTGAAGTTGCCATGCTCCTTGGTTTGTCAGCCTGCAGCTACCTGTGGAACAGGTTGTCTAAAGAGGTGTCTTTGGCCACGTGCTAAGGGAGACGGGGGCCCAGCTGTTTTAAAAGAGGGGATGAAATAGGATTTTTCAGCCCACTGGAGCATGAGGAATATTTATAATTTCTGCTCTTGTTCTGAAGAACATCGTGTAATGTTTGTAGTTCTTCTGGAGGAAAATATTTTTATTTCGACTAAGAAACAACTCTCAAATACACAAAGGTTAGAGCAGGAAAAAAACCTGAAAAGATAGCAGATGTCAATGTGTTAGCATCCAGGAGCAGCCCTTGCTTGCAGACGTACCATCCTTTGAGTCCTCTGCCAGTTTGGAAGGTAACATTATTGCATAATTAACAAGCATTTCAAAATACTGTGTGACAGAGCTGTAATTAATATTGAACAGAAACTTATTTTAATTATCTTCTGTTAGTGCTGCTTAAATTCTTCTTGGTCACAGGACAGGTAGAATAGATGGTCCTGTAAAACCTCAGCAGGCCTCTTTGAGGCTTTGATGTATGATGCAGACTTTGGAGCTGTTTATCACCTTCTCGAGCTGTGAACTGGTTTGGAGCCTGCAGCAACACTCACCCCAGCAAAGTGGCAAGTGTCTGCACTAGCTCTGGCCACTCGTTTTGTCTCAGATGTGTATGATCCTGCCCAGTGACTGCGTATTTTTCCGTGATCAGGGATTAAAAATCCATTTTTTTCATAGAACAGAGGGTTGATTTATACCTGTCTCTCAAGGCTGCTGTGTCCAGTATGTTGTATTTAGAGGAAAGTCTGTGTGTTCTGTTGTTGCTCGGTGTGTGCATGTGCATCTTTCTGGGTTGTTTTGCTGTGTCTTTAAGGTACGAAGCTTTGCTGCGGGAAGAGCACGAGAATATGTTCTCCGTACAAAAAGACAGCAAATCCCTCCATGCTGGGGGGAAGATCAGTTGTGTCAGATAAACTTCAGCTGAGAACATTTGCCGTTTGTAGATTGCACGTGGTCCATCCATCTGTGTACTATTTCTAGGATTTTCTTGATACAGAAGTCATACAATGAATAACTTTTTGTGAGAAAGGAGCATTTTCTTATCGTTGGGAGGAAATGCTCTGCACGATGCAGTGAACACTTCTCACAGACGAACGCAAGGTTTTACCGTGTGCCTTTGTCAACTGATCAGGGTTTTCTTTCACTTTCCTGACAAAGCCTCACCTAAAGAACCCATCCAGTGGCACTGCATTTCCCCAGGCGTGGGGAGAGTCGTGCTGGAGTGGTGCCTTCCTCATGGTATGAGCTTTTCCCTTTGGGTCTGCTGTCTCAGTTGGCTCCCTCAGCCATGCAGAGTCCGCATGCCCTTGCTGTCTGCAGAGCTGGTGAGCATCAGGCCTCTGATGTCTGTGTCTCTGCTGATTTGTATGCACGTTATGTTAGCTCTTTGAAAGCAGATTTGAAATTGGTCTGGTGTTGGCTTTTTGCATATTGCAAAAATTAACAGTCATATCACCTAATCCTGGCTGTTGGCGGAGGCACCCCTTCCAGGGTCGGTCTGAAACCGTTCAGGTTGGTGCCTTATGGCTTCGTAGCATATTCCAGTCCTACAGCAGGATACACCACGGAGAATGTGGGGTTTACCGGAGTTTTCCCTTGGTCAATATTGCTGCAATGGTCTTTCACCTACCTTTAGGACTGAGGATAAGGAACTTTACCTGAAAGATAATGTGAAAATCTGTGATCTAGATTTTCTGAACTGGGCAAAGCCAAATGCAAATTTGTGCTTGAACGTACTTAGAGGCAAATATATATAACGTGCAAATGAAAAATGCATGAAGAGAGTCTGCAAGTATGTAAACTACCTGGAGTCTGGCTGAACAGGTGTGTGTTGTACTTTCAAAGCCCTTGAAAGTGTTAACAGGCTGATGTTAAAATCCATTTGTCATTACAGATGGCTATAAAGTTCTTCCAAATTCTCTGTGTTTGTGGTAGGTACCGTGAGCGGTGCTGCTGCTGAGTTTGTAGTAGGTGACAGCATCGATTTTTTTCCATGGTCTCCTCAGTAGATCACAAAGACTCTGCCTCCATCTCTGCAGGAACCTGGGCTTTTTCTCCTGAGGCAGATGGGACTTTGAATTCAGTCAAGCTCATGGTACCTGGGCCCTGGGCCCTCAATCACCATCGCTATAGTGGCAAACATATGCCAAAGAGCATATGTTTTGTGTGGCAGATTTTAATAAAGCACACAGAAATCTGTGCATTCAGCAAGGAGCAGAATTCAGAGCAGAATTCAGACTCTCTCATTACATGAAATGTCTCTGAGCTTAAAATGTTATTTTTGCATTAGTGTTATATTATTATTTTTAGCATCAATGGCAATCAGTATGTAATTGGCAGCGATCTCATGCACACTCCTGGGTACAAACTGTTCTTTCCCAGTTTGGGAGTATTTGCATGTTGTTTCTGAGTTGCAGCCTGCGCACACACAGAAGAGGCCCCACACTCATTACAACTCTCCCTGCCAGGGCTCTCGCCCTTGAGTACTCAGCAGTTAACCTCTCCATGCATCTTCTGAGAACCAGATAAAGTTAGGACCAAAAATTTCTGTTTCTGGAAATCCTTCTCTTAGGCGTGTGTTCTGGGATAGATACCCACAGTGTCACAATTGAGCTTTGAAATATGGTGCTACAAAGCGATGAAAAGCCTCCAAAGATTTCTGTGTAAAGACTGTGAACAGAGTTGGCTTTTAAAATGTAGGGGAAAATACTTTGATCTGATCCTGTGCTTCTCAGTGAGAGCAGAATGGCTTTCATTGGCACTGGGAGCAGGACTGGGTCTTTACTGAGCTATGAACACGACCTCCCACGGGAAAGATGCACCATTTTAGCTGTTAGACCCAAAGGGAGACCATGTCACTCTGAGGCTGACAGAGAAGCATGCAAAGGATCATACAGAAAGGGAGTGTTTTGCCAGCAGTGTAGTGGAAGCACAGTTAAAATACATGCTCTTGAATGGCGTGTGTTGTGATTGAGACTTGTAATATTGGGTAATTTTTATAGAGTAGCCTCCCAGTTGAGCTGGCTTTGGATAGAGCTGCTTCTGATCTGTCTGTTCTAAAGAGAGTTAGTCTATGGCAAAGACCAAAATGGTGCTTTCCACAGTAACATTTTTGTGTGTTCTGTGGAAGAGATTAAGTGTATACAACAGCAAAAAATAGCAGTGTCAGGTGTTGGTTTGAAAATACTGCTTTCATCTTTGACTGTGGATACACACAGGCTTTATTTATAGACTGTTTCTAATTTGGTCCTGGTATAACCTTCTATTTTTTTCAGTATATTTAATGTGATTTGCATGCACAGAGGGAGATAAGAAGGTGTCGCTGATGAATAGCTAGACAAAAGTTGAAAGGTAGGATATTTGAAACAGTGAACCTGCTAATGTACATCCCATGGTACTGTCAGAACCCGGAATGCCTGGTTTCCAGATCATCTTTCTCTGGGATGACTTTATCCTGATTTGGATGTCTTAGACATCCATGACAAATAAAGTCTGCAGTTAATCCAGCACCGTAAAAATTAAATTGCAGACCAAGTAAACCCCATCCTCCTATAGCCAGCTGAAAACCAGATGTGCTGCTTTTGTTTGTACCCCTGAACTTAACAAATGAACACAATTTACTGTCAGCAGCTGCTGCTGTTTTAAACTCAGAGTGCTGAGCCTCCTTTCCCCTGCACTGCAAACATGTGTACGTTCTGCTGGCACATATGGATCCTATCTTGAAATCATTACACCGTAAAAATCACGCTTGGTTTGGTGAAAGTTATTGTGAGAGGGAAATGCAGATTAAAGGGGGACGGAGATTTCTGGTTTTGGGGCATTTAACACTTGCATCAGCGGGTGTGGAGTGAGCCTGGAATTTAACTGTCCAGTTGTAGCATCTGTTACACGTCCTTATTTTTCAGTGTGTATCTATAGCTCTTGGTTGGTACAGTTGTTCTGCAGACTGTGCTTTATTTTTAGTCCTTGCTTCTCCCAAAGAGAAGTCTCTGCAGACCCCAGATGTCCTCCGTGGCGGGGAGGTTTGTGGTGTTCGCTGTCCCTGCGGGCAGGGAAGAGTTACAGCCGAGTTTAGTTTTCTATCTGCCTTTGAAGCATTTAAAATTCATTTGTCTTTTCAAATTCCAGCATGTAGACTTGGAAAAGCATTTCCCAGAGGGGGACAAAGCACTTGAAGGAGGATAACCCTTTAAAGAAGTGAACCTTACACCAGTACATTTGCTGTTTACTTTACTTTTTTCTCCTGAGGTTTCCCCACGCTTTCTGCCTCTCTCTGCCAGCACGGTCCCTACATCAGCTGGGGGGGAACGTTCTGCTTCACCACCTGCTCCGGCAGCCTCCACTGCCTTGGGAGAGCTGCACACCTTGACTGGCCACTCATGGGCACAGGGCTGGTCATACGGAGAGCAAAGATCCCGACTGAAACATCACAGAGTATCATGGCAGATGCTGTTTGAAACAGGAATGGGCCCAAACCTCATCCTTTGAGGCTTTCTTAAGCTGCAGAGAGGTTTGGATGGGGCAGGAGGGCAGAGCTTGGGGCAGGGCTGTGCACTCCTCCAGACATGGGAGAGCGTGTGCCTGAGGACAGCCTCTCCTTTGTGGGTAAGAAGAATTACCATGAAAAACCAACAGCAGTGAACATCTTCTCTCTTTTTAGTATTTTGTTTCAAAAATGTTTTGGTTTGTATGGTTGTTTTGGGTTTGTATGGTTGTTTTGGGTTTGTATGGGTTTTTTTAAACGTCTCTGCATCCCTCCGTGTCTGATAGGTAAAGCTACTAGCGAGGTGGAGATATTAATGAAGAGGGAATCACTTCAGTCACTCACAGAACACCATCTTCTAATGAATAACCTATTCAAACATTTCTCATTGCTGAGCTGCACAGGTCAAAGAGATACTGACTTCCTGCATGGCCTTCCATAAGTTGTTATCTCCCGCTCCTTCCTCTACAAAACCTGACTGTTAAATAGTTCCTCGAAGGAGAGGTGTGAGAAGCAATTAGCTAATGCTGGTAAAATGTTTTGAATACAAAATATGGTTTATAGGTGCTAAGAGTGGCTACTGTCAGTCATCATTAGTGGATGCTGTCATTTACTAGCCTCTGATTATTGGCTGTTAGGTCTTTCACTAGTGGAAAGAAAACAGGGCATTCAAAAAGTCTATTGATGTTTATGTTTATATATGTATATATTTATCTATATGTCTGTCTTCAGATGTTTTAATCAGAGTTCCCCATTGATTTAACCTGCTGTTGGTCACTTCAATAAACGGAGATATTTCCTGTTTCACAGATCTAAAAGCTGTGTCCCCAGCTAGCCTGAGGACCAGTTTCTGGGGTCTGATAGCCACCTCTGGCTATCACACTTTCTGGGGTCTGATAGCCACCTCTGGCTATCACACAGGTTCCTGTTTGACAGTAATAGACACATAAATGCCTCTGAGTTTTGTTCTAGTGTGTCACATCTTTTCTAGAGCAGATTGCCACGTCCTTTGTTGTTTTGAGGTTCCCTGGGATATTCTATTTCTTTGGTGTTGTGAACTTGCTCTGCTGTTGATGGGCTAGGAAGAATTCCTGTGGTAATAGGTGGAGGTGAGGGTGAAACTGTGAAGCAAAGTGTTATTCTGCATCACACAAATATTTCGCACGATCTATTCCTTTTCCTTTTTATGCTATATTTTATATGTTGCAGTGTTGTGGTCTGTGTATTTATAAAGTGTGCCCAGTGTGAAGGAGGGGAACGTGGTGGTGAAGAGCTGACATCTGAGCCTGGCTCTGACCCTCCTAGTGAGCCTGAGCATCTGCAATTGCTCACCCTCTCACAGAGGGCTTGGTTTTCTGCAGTATGTCGGATTGTAATTGATTTATATTTTCATCTAAGAAATGCTTGTGATGCATGAGATATGACTATTTTTAGTAAGATGAGTATAATTTTTCTCCCCATTTTTAGGATGGCTATTTTTCCCACCGGCCGAAAGAGAAAATGCGAACAGACAGCAATAACGAAAACTCAGTCCCCAAGGACTTTGAAAATATTGATAACAGTAACTTTGCTCCCAGGACTCAAAGGCAAACCCACCAGTCTGAGCTGGTGAAAAAAATGCCTAGCAAGCAAAAGGAGCACTTGAGAAAGAAACTGGAAGAGGAGAAGACAAAGGAGAACTTGCTGCTGGGGAAGAACTCCAACGAGGTGGTGCAATTCACTGACGATGCCGCAAAAAACCGCAGCAACATCAACAACAATCTGAAGGAGATTAACGGGTCTCCCAGACAGCATCATTTAAAAAAAAGTTCCAACAGCTCCTCTGAACTGAGATACGAGCAGCCACCAAAGTGTGAGGTAACGGGCAAAGAGGCAATCTCAGCCATGTCCCGGTCTAAGTCTAAGCAGTGTCGGCAGGAGATCGCAGAGGTGTATTGTCAGCACAAGCACGGACAGCTGATGCCGGAGAAGGTGACACGCTTCTGTACGCTGGAGGGTAAGTGGGTAGATGGTGAAGCAGAAATAACACAGTCTCTCTGGGGAAGGATTCTGTATAATTGTAATGGCCTTCTGATGACAAATTGTCTTCATTGCAGGAATGGATAATGTACTTAATCTGTGAGAATGAGGGAGAGTTTGAGGATGTTTAAAACAGGGGGTTACATGGATACCACAAGCCTTGGTAGATCCCTTTTTTTCCCACTTCCACTAGTTTTTTTATTACACTACGTGCTTTAGATATTCATCTGCTACTCCTGTCTTTTTGTTCTTAATCTATAGACGCAGAGTAGCATAGTGGAAGTCTTGTTCTCTTGAGGAGTTGTGTGCTTTTGGGCGAGCAGGGAACAGCCGTGGTGAATTTTGGTGCCTTATGCTAACTGAGAAATGAGTGGCATTGCTGTTATGGCCATGTGGCCATTTTTCAGGCACAGTGGAGTCCTAGTTAATAACCAAGACTGCTAAGCATTTTGATAACCCAGATAATGATCAGAAGTATAATTAAAAAAAATCCAAAAGTATGTGGAAAAAAATCCAATTTTGTGGCTCACTTCTAATTTTCACGTTCTTTAGTCAGTAAAAGTAATTTGCAAAATCACTGTTGTAGAGAGTCGGTTACCTCTGCCAGCGTAAGCCAAACTTTGATTCGTTGCTTTTGGTTTCTCCATGCAGGCAGATACATGAGGTATCTCTCAGCTTGCTGTTGGTTTGCATGTGTGAGCTGACCTTTTCCTACTTCCCTGCTTTTCAAGAAGAGCGCTTCATGTGCCACCATTCATTTAGCTGTAAGCTTCTCATATAGTAAAGTGCCTTTTTTTTTTTTTTCCCTTTTTCCTAATAAAAAGGTATTGATCAATTGGTGAAAGTAAGTATTGATCAAGGCATTATCTGCAGCAGCACTTGTTTATGCAGCAGTCCAAAGTCCCCATTCTGTGACTGGCACTTCAGCCCATGCATTTAAGGAAATGCTGGTGGTTTTGTCCAAGCTGAAAGTGCAGGGGGGCTTTCATAAACAAGAGAATAGCTCTTGCTTTGACCTGGCGAGCCATGGGGATTAGGGGATGTTTAGTTTCTTTCATTAGGAATATTTAGTTACATCCTCTAACCCCCATGGCTTACTTGTTTATTGCACCTTCACAAAGCATTGGTTACTATTGGGTGGTTTCAGTATGGGTGGGAAGAGGATCCATGTTGCTATTGCCTGAGTTAGGTGGCTAAACTCCCTGTACAGACAGTGGAAAAAACAGTGTGCCCCAGGGGATGTTTCCAAACAAGAGCATCCCTCCGTAATAGGAAGCTTAGGCTTTTAATTTAGGTGATGCATGTTACAAGGATGTACGTGTGAGTATCCCATTTCCCACTACAGTGCATCTGTGACTCTGTTGGGGATTTTTGTTCTTTTCCTTTGTTTTTTGCCATGTCTCTTTTGGTGTTTTTTTCTCCCTTTATTTTCATGATAATACTCAAAATCATTAAACTGGGTGGGTAAATGTTGGAAATAAAGAATTAAATGAGCAGGCAGAAGACGTGGTGTTCAGTGGGAAGCAGGCAGAGACACAGCAAAGGCAGCACAAGTTGAAGGGAAGATAACAGCAGAGAGGTGGGTGAGCATCAGTGAGTACGCCCTGGGTTCCCCTGAAGTCCCACTGGGGTGCCACTGGTGTAATCTACTATGATAAGCATGTCCTTGGTATCCTTCCCTCCTCTTCTCTAATGACAGGAGAGTCAGCTCTGGTCTATGACAAAGCTGATGGAGGTTAGCACCTTGCAGACACTGGCCTGCATTTTTTTGGGATGAAAGACATATCTCAGTAATGTCACTGATACCTTGTATAGGGTAAATGTGTCACATGCACAAATAGGTGAGTGTTACCCTGGAGAGAGCTGGAAGATGCAGTCACCAGTGTGGGCGCACACTGTAAGCTCTCTGCAGTTTTGCACACACTGATTCCATCCCCTGCCTGGTAATCTGTCTCCCGGGGATGCAAGGTGACTTTCCAGAAGTTTTAAACTACTACCATTCTTAAAAATAGGCTTCTAAAGAAATATTTATTGCTTCTTTTTTAAATACTGAATTTATCTCCTGTGCCCTGCAGTCAGGATAATAGCATGGTCTTAGAACCAACACCAGTGTCACCTATTACACTTGAAGCCTTTCAGCATCTATGTGCATTGCACACTGGTATAAATGCTTCCTTTGGAATGAGACACAGTAAGAGGTCCAGGAAAACTGGGAGCTACATGACTAGAGAAATGGAGAAATTGTCCAAATATGATTTTATTGTAAAATACATGTGAATTTAACAACAACTCATGAGGTATGGATTAGCTACGTAGCCAATTAAAAAATGAATCACAGAAAGACCATGGCTACAATTTTTAGGTTTGCAGTGCTAGAATTTCATTTAGATTTTTATTTTAGGCAGTGATGCTGGTTTAAAAAGTATAATTGAGGGATGTCTTACCTTAGCGTGGTGGATCCTTGCTGAGAATGTTGGCTTTTCTTTGCCTCAAGGTTATTTTCTTCTTCCCATGGTGGCAGATGAAGTTAAGCACTTCAACAGCCAGATTTCCTTGGCAGAAAATCTGGACATCCTGTGTTACATACAGGATTGCTCTAGAGCAGATCTGGGAGCTTTGCTGTGGGGAAGTGATAAAGCAGCAGCATATTGAATGGGACATGAGGTGCTTATGCAGGAGTCACCAATGCACAAGCAGATTGGGACATCAGACCTATGGAGGAGATGCAGTCTTCGAAGTCACTTGTCAAATGTCCAAATACAGGTCTATCAAGACAGCCACATAGGTACCCCAAAACTGAAGGTGCCCAGTGCCTACCAGAAGGCTTTTTATATATATCTATATATCTATATCTATATATCTATATATATATATCTATGTGTGTAAAAATTTGATAGGTCCCCTTGCATTTTACAGCCCTTTTAAAGTTACGTTGCCAGAGTTTAACTGTGTTGTGGCTTCAAGTCTCTCCACTCCAGAACATAAATACTGCTCTTACCCACAGACTGGCTCCATCCTTCATCAAAGGTGTATTCATCAACTCCAGAGGTCCTTTAAAGGAGGTGAACTTGGTTAGGAGACGTTTGTGAAGCACTGGCCATCAGTTTTGGGGGATACTCGTAGCATTGCTGATAGGGGGAAGTCTGGGTAGAGGTCTTGACACTTTATGCATCAAAACAAGCTATATACTGTTTGTCAGCAAAAGTCAGACTTCTGCAGACTGAGCCTGTGTATTCAGCATGTGAAGGCTATTCCATTCATTTTGGTTTGAAAAAAGGTTTCCTGTCTGCTTTCAGCAGAGCTGTGAAGTATAAATATTTATGCACTGGAGCAGCACATTCATCCATTATCCCAACATAGAGACATGTTCCCAGTGCTGTGGTTTCCACTGAGATGTCATCCAGCATTTAATCCCCATGGATTCTGTCTCAGCTGATCAAAACCACAAAGTTGCTAAGTATAGCTATCAGTCATGGACATGACTCGATCCAGCTGGATTGTCATAAATGTTAAGTGATACATTCACTTGAGTGGTTATCAATGGGAACAGGATCTTACAAGCTACTTATTTTTTAAGTATTTTATTGTTCCCAAAGGCAACAGGCAAAAGAAGTTGAATCTAACTATCCGCAGTGTATGAAAGAGAGAATTGTTAAAACCAAGAGCATCATGTTTACTACTTGTTTGACACGCAGGCATTATTTCCATGAGAACAAGAGGACATGGGCTACAGTCTCTCTAAGGATGTTGCAGAGAGACAACACTGCAGAAGCAGCAAAATAGGACACAGCAACTTTACCAGTTACCTGACTTGCAGAACACAAGCTGTCATTTTCCAGCAAGTAGGTCCTGAAAATGGCACAAACACTATGGAACAGGGAATCAGTGTCAAAGACTTTAGGTGCAGCATCACCCTTCACCTCAGAAGGGAATGTTTGGAGTTTGTAGAAGAGTGTTTTGAGAGGGAATGCAGTCAGGGACGGTAAGGGGCGAAAAGTAGGTTCAGCACAAGGTCAGATGAGGCAAGAGCAAATCCAGTCCTGTGCAGGTTGGGGAGAGGGTACAAGGAGACATCCTTTTAGGGAGTTCATTTCTTCTTAGGAGACGTGATACAGAGATCAGCAACCTGCGGACAATGTGACAAATTGTTTTCTTGCTTTGACCATCTCTAGTCTGGTCCTATATAGGCCATACTAGAGACACTGATTCCCCTGATGTACCAGACTCAACTTCTGCTCACCAGAGCTGTAGGTGGACCTGGACCAGCTGCTTCCCTTCCTTGTCCATCATCATACATGGCCCTCCTCTTCTGCAGAAGTACTAGGAAGAAGCAGAAATTTCAATGCCAATTCTTGACTCTAAAATAAGCTTCACTCTGTACCTCAATAAACTCCTCTTTGAGAAAGCACAAGTGAAATGATCTGTGCCACATTTCCCACAGCAGAATCCCGTATTACTGTGGGCAGGAGCGCAATCTAGAATGGCCACTATGACCCTGACTGCTGAGATTGCTGCCCGTGTTGTTGGGCAGCAATGCAATTACAATTACAAAATTCCACATTTCAACATGCATCTTAATGTTGCTACTTCTGCTTGGAGTCTTCTTTCCCCAGTGAAGAAAGCCCAGCTTCTCACCTGCTGGCTGGATTCAGTCCCAAAATTCTCTGCTTTTCCCCCCTAGATAGATGGCAGTAGTTTGTAGCTCAGAATCCCTTGCCTTGCAAGTTTTCTGGTTAGGCAGCACGGTTCCTCCTTAGTCATTGGCACCAGGTCCATGAGTCATTGCAGACACAGTGCCAAGTGATATCTGCATCCGTTCTCCTCTGGACCAGCTTCTCTAGACTGCTATATCCCCAGGGGAGACTCTGGCCTAATCCTTATCATTGATTATCCAGTGGGTTTGTGCTTGACCCAGAGCTGTGGTCCTACGTAGACCAAAAGTATGCAACAGATTTTTTTGAGGGATGTTTTTTAAGATGTAGTTTTGGCAAAAGAAAAGTCCCTAGGAAAGCAGAGAGTCTCAAGTGAGCCTGATTTATTTCACCTTGGCTCTTCTGTTGTCTTTTCTTAGTTTATAAATCAAACAGGTTTTCTACTACCTTCATCCCCGTGGGGTAAACCCAACTCATAAATAAAGTAGAAAAATAATCAAGCTACCCTCATTCCACATCATTCATCAGCTCTGAAGGAGTTCTTTGCAGATCAGACAGCTTTATCCCTGGTTGCTTATTGATAACACTGCTCTGGCACATTGAAGCAGGAGTTTTCCATTTCTTACAGGCTGCTGAGAAGAAAATTTTCCATTTCATTTTAGAAAACGCAGCCTTCTTTTGGTTTTCAAACTGCGAGGAACGGGCTTTGGAGCCCTGTTTACTGAATAATACGCACAGGTAATAGCAGTCTGCGTATCTATAATGTTTCTATCTGACTACTTCAGAGTACTCAACAGAAAGAGTTGCTTTGTAGGGAGGGGATAAGCCACTAAGATGTCAAATACTTAAGGGGTGGAGCAGAATAATTCTTCAAGGCATGGAAATGAGAGCATCCTCTGTATAACGTTATAAGAATGAGAGCTGTAACTAAGCAAATTGAGGATTTCCTTCTTGGTGTGCGTGTGTACGTGCACAGAGACAGAAATGTGTGGCTTTTGTTAGCTTTCACATTTTTGGCAGTGTGTTTTTATACTATCTGAGTTTGATCTGAAGATTATTGAGCCCAAAATTTGTCTTTTGCTCCTGGTTTCAGGATTCCTGGTGACATTGGCTGCTGCTGTTTTTCTGCGTGTTTAATCTGTTAGTGTGACAAAATTACTGTGGCGAGCTATACAGGGTTTAAGGAGCATGTAAAAGCCACTGCACGTGCAGCTCAGACAGCGTTTTAATTTGCTGCACCACAGAGGAATCCGGTTGCAATAAATTTACTGTGAGTAGACTAATTGCAAAATAACCCTAATTGAGTAGTTATCAGTGAACAACATCCTGTGGAACAAAACTGCTTACAATTAATAGCATTTAAGCCATACACTGGTATTCTGCAGAAGGCTAAGATGTAATTACACCATGTACAGAGATTGTGTTCTGTTCTGGAAACCGTGTTCCCAGCACTTCTTTCATTATAAAGAGCTGCTACAAGATTCAGTACTTGCATTTTAGGTGAAATGAGTTTATGAAGTAAGTGGTGTGACTCTCCTCTCCCTTCCACGTGCAAAGCAGAACCAATTCCAATAAAATCAGTGAAGCTGTGGCACTGTAATGACAAAAATGATATCTCGGGAAGAATGTATGTTGCCAGTGATTCCAAGATTTAACTTTAATTATGGCCACATATGCAAGTTTGGATAGTTAAAAGTAGAATGTAAGTAATGAAGATACTTCATTGTTCTGGCTGAAGACGGACCCTACCTCATTGTGTGGATGGAGACTAGAGTATATCATTCATGTGATGAAAATGCATGTAAATGCTAGGACCCAGAGTGCCCTGTCACCTGACTGGATGTGCAGGCAGGTGGCCCAGTGTAGGGCTGCCTGAGTTTCTGTTGGGTGACCAGTGCACTCTGGTCATTTGAAGGGAGTCATGAGGCAGCTTTGATGTAAGAGTTGCCAAAATGCTTCCCCCTAGGCAGAGGACCAAATTAATCAATTATCCTCAGAAAGTGGATCTGGCCGGCAGGTCAGAAACTCGACAAGTTTCTTTGCAGAAGGAAGATCTGTGCACACCTTGTAAGGAGCAAGAATTGCTAGAAATGTCCCTGTGGCATCCCAAAACAGGGTGACATTGTTTTCCCACCTCCCTCCATCTGTGGGGATGGCTACAGTGTAGAGGACAGGAGACTGGTGTTTCTCAGGGATGGGTGTGCTTGTGACATTGCAGAGCTGAGGGATTCTTCTCACAAAAATACGGCCGTCACGAGCAGACTGGGGCTGTCAGCGCTGTCTTGTGTAGTTTCATCTTTGCTTTTAGGAGAAATTCAGTGAGGGGAAAACTGTTGGGTGTCTGTGCCAATTAATCCTTTCATTTAAATACAGACAGTTCCTGTCTTGAGCATCTGCAAGTTTAGAAGTGGGAAAATGAAATCAGACCAATGTTCCTCTGTTTTTCCCATGTGATGCTACTGTCTGGTCATGTTTTTCCACATTAGGCCTATCTGGTCACCTGTGGATCTGGTGGCTGCAGAGTTGGTCTCTGACAGGCCAGGGCAGCAGACTTGCAGAAAACAACTTGTCAAAGAGCACCTTAAGGAAATGCCAAGAGCAATGCATGACACAGGGAATGGAGGGCGGAAGGGATGGAAAATTTATGGTCAGCAGCCCTAGTTCTCACCAAGCCTCTGTTTTGGAAAATGATATCATTATCTGGAGCATTAAAGGGGGAGCATGGGCAAGCGTGGGAGAGGATAATGGCTAAGTATATCCTCACTGCAAACCTCCTGGGAAGAGAGCACGAGGGTAGCAGAAGCTCAGTGAATATTTTGATAAAGATTACTGTGTATGTACAGAGATGAAAGAGAAGTACTTGAGCAATGGCTAATGCTTCCCAGTGATCCTGAAATGTAGGGACAGAGTGTTGAGGGGGAGAGTCAAATACAACTATGGCTAGAGAAAATTATTGGTATGAGCCAAAGGAGAGACCAAGACAAAAAAAAATGAAGAAGAAATAAAAAAAAACCCAAAAAACAAAAAACACAAGCTCAGAACTAAACCACTCAACCCAACCTCCCTGTGTAGTAGGAAAACTTGAGCCATACTGCTAGTCATGTTTTTCTTCATACGAAATAGGTATTGGACCTTTGGAGTGGACTCATTACAGTGGTATTAGTAGGCAGACCTTTAAGAGGTAGCATGGCATTTTATGCAATGCTAAGCAAACAGCTGTGCAGTGTAAATGCACAGTAGTATTGAACTGAGCTTGAGTTAAAGTTGCACAAGCATTCTCAATGTTAAATTCTCTCCTAATTTGACTTTGCAACCATAACAAAACTGTGTTAGTGTCACTGTTATATGCTAATTGTGAGCAGGCAACGGCAGCATTTGGATTTACTTTTTGGTTTAGGCCTAAAAATGCCATCAAGGACACGTGGAGTTTGCTGGAGCTGACTCACTAGAACTTCAGCTCTACCATTCTAACCCGTGCACTTCGCTAAGTACCGTTACTTCGCAAAGTAATACTGTGTTTTCACAGGAATCCATGGCTGATGAACTGTTATTTTGAGAAGGGGGAATGTCATGTCCCAGAAATCCCACACTAGCTGTGACTCAAGGCTGCCTCAGTTTGGTTTGAAGTCAGTGGCACCGACTGTATTACTTTTAAAATACTATGTGGGAAAAGTCTTGAAATACATTGTCTTCCTCCTGAGCTGGGGCAAAGAAATTTCTTAGTTTGTGGCTTCTTGAAGCAGATACCTTGACTAAATACAGCATTTGCTACAGAATTAAGTATTTAGTTAAAGGGAATACACCCATTCTCAGGCAGGCTTTTGAAAGGGTACATTTATTTGATGTATTTCGGGAGTTGCTGGGCTTTATGAGACCAGTGGCTCTTTTGTAATGGCTTCCCTTGGAAATGAAGAAGAGTTATTTAAGGGATCTACTCTGAATTAAAATGCCTACAATGTAGGCTTGAAGCCAATCTTACAGGACATTAATGCCATTTTAAGACTCCGAACCATAATTTAGTTGTTTCTGTTACAAATATTTCTTATGCAGAAGGTAGTTTTAAAACATCAGTCTTTTTCTTCCTGGATAATCATGACTTCTATAGAAAGCATGAATGACAAGAATCTGTAGCTGAACAACCTCAGAAAGGATCTTAAAATTGCTCAATGTATGTTTAGTCTTCGAAATAAATGCTTGTCTGTGACAGTTGGAGAGTGTGTTAGAGGTGAATAGCCCTGATTCCCTGCTCACACTATTTTAATATCCATGATATGTCACTGATTTATCATCTAGTTGTGTTAAAGAAGTTATTCCTGATTGGCACCTTTGTAAGGAAGAACAGAGTATTTCCAACTCCCAGTAGCTACTGCTGTTACCATCAGCCTTAGTTGAATGCACATTAAACTCTGAAGTATTCTATTTACAATTTTGCTGTAAAATAAGATACTGGTTTTAAAGTCCTGGCCCTACTGACAGGTCCATGGCAAAACTCACATAATTGTCCTTCTCTAGTTTTCTCATCAGCCTCCAGGGAGGCCAAAGAATTTTTCAGTCCTTTCTCCTATAGCTTGCTGAAGCTGAGTCATCACTACCAGCTTCTGTATTTGGTGCTTACCCATCTGTCGTCTTTCAGTGGATGTGACTAAGAATGGTGGGAGATTTAAGCTAAAAAACAGAACTATACTACAGTAAAATAATTATCTATTAACTCAAAGCCTGCAGTTTATTAAAAATAATTCCAAAAGCGATTGTATGTGTTTTCAAATTGTGAAATTTGTAGGATTTGTTCTGCAGGACTGAATCTCTTGTTACCTTTTCAAAAAGTATTTCTCCATATTGCTATTCTTGTCATAAAACACGGTATTTTACAGGCAGTGCTGCCAGGAGAGCATTGACCATACTCCGGTGGCTGCATTCCCCTGCCACACCACCTTCTTTTACACTGCTACAAGTTTTCTGAGTTTTGAAACTGTTGAAGAAAGGACCTTCTGCCTCCTAACAACTTGCTTTGTCTAGACTGAGGAGAGTGGGTGCATTTAGGCTGTCAGTGGGTGGTACATGTTAAGCTTGTCGGTAAGCATATAAAGTCTTGGTTCAGACTAGGGTTCAAGTTTCCTCTTCATATACATGCTGATTGTGTTTTGGAAGGACCATGTTCTCCACAGGCAGTGAAATTCAGTGAGAATTTCAACTTCAAACATTTTTAACAGCAGTATGGATATTGCCTTTGAGTTATGCCAGGAGTTTAGAGGAAAAAAAAGCCTGTGTCCTCATGAATCAAAAGCTTTTATTTAGTCACTCGTCTCCTTACCTTGCATTATTCCCTGACAAATCACTGCCATGGCAAATGAAAATTCTTGTAGGAAGACACCCTTCTGACCTCTGTCATGCTGATGATTTGGGGGCCAGCTTTGTAAGACTGATAACATAACATATCATATCACATCATCTTTGTGTGCATCAGCTTGAAAAAGTTCATCTACAGGGCTCATCTCCCATTTTCTTGCTAATTCCTTCAGCTTGCTTTTACTTACTTTAATGAGCAGTTGTCCCCGAGGCATGATGTCTGCAGAGATTGTAGGTCTTGTGAAGGAGCGCCAAAAAAAAAGTGCAAAAGGACTTTTTTTCTACAAATCTTGTTGGAAACCTCACTACTCAACTGAAGTTCAAGGCAGCCCTCCACATAACTAGAATATAGTTGCTTGTATCATTGTCTTTTGTTGCAAGGTGATTGCTTCTCTTTTGTGGAGCCTTTCTTGCCCAAACTAACGGTGAAGTGTTTTGCTGAAGTCTTGATTCATTTGTATAACTCATTAAAAGTTGTAAGAGAAACACTTCATTGGTGAGAATGCACTTTTGTTTGAGATCAGCTGTAAATCACAGCTTAAGCAGTCTCGCTGCTTACTCACCTGTGGTTTTAATTGGAAATGAAGTTTTCCAGTCAGCCAATGGGTATTACTGCGCAATGGAGTATTTTAAACCGTGCTCCTTTTAGACTGAAAGCTTCTGTGTGTTCAGTGTATTACTCTGCTGCATAATATTGTTGAGCTTAACAGAAGCATGACTAAACAGAACTGTACATTTTCATGTTCTCCATCTATTTGTGGGCTGTGATTCATTCTGGGCAATTTCCTGAATAGCAGGGAGGAAAAGGGAATTTGAAAAGAGGAATTTACTGCAATATATGCTTTACCTATTTGTACTTTCTCTTTTGCATGGACCTAAGTGTAGGTACTCTGAAAAAAATTCACTGGTATATCTGTAAGTCTCTGAACAGATTTGAAGATCCATCCCAAAGTCATCCTCTCTGTCTCAGAAAGAGTCACATTCCTTGGTTGTGTATTAAGAAGCATTGTAAGGAATGTACTCCCGTACAGAAGGGACAGGAGAACCCAGCCTGGCTCAGTTGCCCACTGTGCCAGAGTAAGTGAATGGCTAGTGAGAGGTGTGGCTGAGATCAATTGTCAATAGAACTACTGAAACTAATTGTGGGCAAGACTTCTACATAACACACTCTGGATTTGCCAAGGCACAGCAGAGGGAGGCTACCTGGAGCTGATGGGGTTTTGTAAATAATTCTGCTGTCTTCTACCGGTAGTCGAGCACAACCCCAAGCTTCCCATAGAGTATTAAAAGTAAAATGGGCTAGAAGTTTAACTGATGTATATTGCACTAGCGTTGATGACTTCACTTAAATGATGTCTTATTTCAGCAGCTTTATTTAGTAACCTTTATCAGTGCACGCTAAAATGTCTCCATGCACTTTTATCTCCCTAATTTTATGATCACAGGCAAACATCAAGAAAAAAAAAGAGGTATTCAGGGCTGGGGATTCTTTTCTGTCCAGTCAATGACAGTGTATGGTCCAAAGCAAAGCACATACATCTAGTATTTTGAGAATAAGAACAGTTTCATGTCAGTTCTGATTCTGATTCTGAAAAACAGAAGAAATCGCATAAAAGCAAACGAGAAAATCACTTCTATCAGGCTCCCAAGAAATACTGTGAGGAGGCTTCAGACATGCCTGGCATTCTTTATCTAGTCAGCAAACAGGGAATCTATTAAAAATGATTCACTTCTGGACCACCTTAATGAGAAATGCGATTAGATTCAGCTCCATCATTTACAAAAGGCTGCAGTTAATACACAGATTCGCAAATTTTCAGTTCTTTTGTAATTTATGGCCATTTGTAGGTATAATTTGCCAAACATGCAGACAGGATCACCTTTGTGTTTTTCTTGATATTTGCTTTCTGTTGCTGTAGACTGCAAAAACTTATGAAAGAAATAAGAATGATATTAGAGAGATCAAGTGCAAGCTTGAAATGACTCAGAGAGTTCTACTGGAATGCATCCAAGCAGAAGTCTCATTTAGAATAAGGAAAAAAAAGTAATTATTTTGTTGTCCCTATGATGAAAGAATATTTTTTTCAAAGTCTTATTTGTTATAGTATCACCTGGGGATGTGATTACTCAGAGAAGTTATTAAAGAGCTCCCAGCTAAAGAATGACAGCAAGAATATGCTGCATTATGCCATATCATAAGCCAACCATGTAAGCACTAACTAGAAAGTAAGCCCTAGACTACTACTGTGGAAATTTGGGTTTCATTCCTTGATGTGTCACATATCACAGGTTTGTTGGGACACCTCAGACAACTCATGCCATGCACAGACCAGGGATAACAGGTACTTAACTCCATTACAAATATATGCAGGGGGAAAACTGTGTGTGGTGGTATTGTTTTTAGTTTGATATTTAAGTGTCTTTTAAATCCTTTTTGTCAAGAGACTTAGAAATAATTTTGTTACAAAATAGTAACTTTTCTTGAGTCTGCTAAAGGAGTTTTCTGAACAGAAGTATCTTTAAGGAGAAAATAGTAACTTAGTTTCTCTGAAGCTATTTCATTTAAGTGCTAAAATCTGTAATTCTGTTCCTGAAATACCGTGGTGTTTTTCTGGGGGGATAAGGGCAGCCAAGAGAGCAGTTCAGCTGTAGGTCCAGTCTGACTTGCTGTACCCTCAACAAATCTATTAACACATCACTGGCAGCAGTTCTCCAGCTTTGCACCAAGGCAATACACAAATGTGAAATCGAAGGAAAAGTTTTCTGTGGTTTTCCCTCCATTTTTAGCTGTTTGGCTCATCAGCTTCGACCTGGTACAGGAACTTGTGTGCAGTGGCTGCTGGTTGGTGGCTACTGCCAGAAATGGCAGTTGTGCAGTGTATCAGTTGATTGCTTCTGCATTAGAGACCCAAAGCATGATAGTAACTTTCTATTTTGATCTGGTAGCTATTAGCAAGTCTGATATTTTTCACCAAAACAAATCTGTTCCCTTTGTTTCAGGGTGGCTAGGAGGGGAACTGTGGTTTTAATTATCATATATTTCAAAGACTGCCCAGTGCTGTGTTAGTTTCCACAGTAAATTTCCTAAGGTAAAGTGACAAATTTTTCATTATGAATCAGCTATCCATGAAGATTGGATTTAGGTCAGAATGTATTACCCTATGGACCCGAAGCCAATATTTAACATAATGTTAGCTATCTTGATACTAGAGAATTTTAATGGCTATGCAATTTTATTCAATGATGAAGTCATTTCAGTTGTGTAGTATATGTCTAGGCAATTTGATGTACAGAGCCTTGAGATGAAAATTGGCTAAACATGGAAAATGGTGATTGATTGGTGAAAGGTTGCAATAATGTCTGCCTTGATATACCTTTTATTGTTAAATTATTTATCTAATGCAATCTCCCACACTTTTAGGAGTCTTTAAGTTGGCATTAAATCGATGTTTAAATCTTCACAGTCAGAAAGGCCTCATAATTCAAACTGATAAATATCTTCTAACATATCAGGAGGAATAATGATCCATCTTAATTCTGAAAGTAGGAAGGATATTATTCTTTCTGTTTGCTATGAATCCCTGTAGAAGGACTGAGCCATAAACCAGAAGAATCAAGATTAGGAGACAGAAAGAAATATTAGAAAGAAAAAGTATAGTAGTAGTTTGTCTGGGGAATTGAGAGTAAATTCTGTTTGCCTTGAAAGATGAGTAAAAATAGTCACCAGGACCGACCAAAATAGGGTGAGTTGACATTCACTTGCTGGCTGTCCTCAGAGGGTACACATGAAGCCTTCCAGAGGTCTGTGGGGTGGCTCATTCCTGGAGGCAAAGAGAAGGACCACAATTACTTTGTCTGCCAAGGTGTATTGAGCATCTACTCCACATGACTGAGCCTACCTTTGACTGATCTGTGCTCAGGGTGTAGAAGGTACATGGTGGGTCAGTGGAAAAGAAACTTGTGGCCTTCAAAAAGCTGGAAGCAAAATCATAGATGGCATTTGGATTTGTCCCTCAGAGCTAGTGGATGAGAGTGATCCCGTGCAAATGGCCATCAAAACAGCCCACAGACTGTGAAGCCTTGTTTCATTTGTGCTCTGCCCTGCATGTCTTCTTGAATATGTTCTCCTGCCTGGAGTTTGCCTAAATACAGTTTAATAATTTTGTATTGCATTGTCCAGAAAACAGTATAGATAATAAGAGGTTTTTTCTTCTCTACCAAGTGTTACATGAAAGGGCCTAAATTATTTTCCTAGAAGGCAGATAACAGGATCAGTAGGCACAGCTGAAGCTGCCCTTTTGCTATGTACCAGTTTAAACACTAGAAAGAAATATTAAGCACAGTCAATAAGCAAAGAGAATCCTCATTCAGATAGTAACTAAACCTAGTGAAGAGTGAATGGGAAGTGCAAGTTCCTTTCCACCTTAAATACTTGAATTTGTTGAACACTTAATTCTGGAATTTTCTTCAAATAGCAGGAGGCTTTTTATTCGTTGAGGCAGAGATGGAAAAAAATATCCTATGGAGAACTAAGATCTCCAAATGGATTTTCATCTTCAAGCATTACACATGTATTTCAACCTGTATCTAAAACTATTCAGCTGCAGTAGCACAAACCTGCCTTAAAGCATCAGAAGTTTCAGAGTTTGTCCAGAATTCAAGCAGGACATAAAAACCTTGCATCATCCCTAAGTAATACAGTTCAAAGCTGATGAAACATTTCATCAACATATTTCATAATTTTCATAAATCCTGAGTAGAAATAATAGTGATTTGACAATATTCTTTTCATTATCTTAGTTGAGTATGGAAAATGGTAATTGTTAGCCGGCCTAAATATTGGTGTAGCCTCATTTGGATAAAGCAGTGAACCCAACTGACCCTGCAGCTTTTCTAAAATGCCATCATCTTCCTTTTGAACAGCATTTGCCTATGTGAGGCGAAACACAGAAAACCCTGCATTTCTTCAGATTAATTGGATTAAGCTAGACTGGAAATTGTGTAATACTACACCGTAGGCGTTTAGCATCCCTAAAACTTCAAGCTTCAAAGAGCAGTTTCCCCAGCAGTTCAGGCTCCCTACCTGGGCTTGTTTATTGCTTTGAACATGCAGGCACACTTTTATGATTCATAATCATCCATAAAGAAATTCAACTGTTATTTAAAATGCTCTGTTGGGAAGGCTCAGTAGTTATTAATTAATAATGCATCAGTAAAGCAACAAAAAGGCAGGTAAAGATGCAGTTGCAGGTATTGGCTGGGTCTCTGCTGCCTTCAAAATTGTATTTGTCTCATTTCCCCAGGGTTAGCTTGTCAGTGTGAGATGACTCTGGGTTCTCCTCTTCATACTCCAGGCACTTTCTTTAGAAAATACTGACTCATGCATGAAAATGTCCATAATTAAAAGTAAATTGAAATGCATGTTAGCATAGTGGTGTGGGTTAAGAGGCATAAACTGACTCTTAATATATCTTCAGCGCCAGAAACCTGTCAGAGACTTGTGAGAACACAAAACTACTCAATAATATCTTTGAAATGCAGAAAATTTAAGTCCTAAGTATAAAAAAGGGGGGAAAAAAAATCTGCTTTGAACTGCTGTTATATATTGCTAAAGAGAATTGAAGTGTAACTAACTAATAAGGTTTATAGATAACAGTGTTGCCACTTCATTACACTGCTGGTGAGGATCCACATGTTGAAAGTCAGTGCAAACCTGGTGTAAGCAGGGTTAGAGTTAGACCAACTGAACACTGCAGCTTTGGAAGAGAAAGGATGAAATATTTGGAGATTTCCTCTGGGATAATATTTGGAGATTTCCTATACCCACTGCTGGCTCACAGTTGAGCTCTATTTAGCAAGATTTTGTTCGCATTTTATTTTCATGCTGATTACCACACTTGCAATGCGTCCTGGTTTTGTGTGGTAATTGGTAATCTGTAAAACTTACTTGGTGTGCAGGATTTAATATTAGTCCCTGCTGCCATGCTGACAATGAATTAGCTTTTTGGACTCTATCATATGTTCTCAGCAGGCACATATGTAATTAAAATGAGCACACGTCGGGTTTCATATTAACGCTGAAATCACCTTTGGCAAAAGATTTCTGTGTTCTTTTGGGGTTATACATGAGGGCGATTTAATTATAGTGTCAGGTGTAGCTGTTATTTTTAAGTACTTCTTCATTTAACATAATATTAACCCTTTCCATACTAGTTGACTTTTGAATTTGGAGGGTGATTTTGTTCTAATAACAGGGGTGCCAGCAAACAGATGCTATTTCAGAAGTTGTCTTCAACTCTCTGAAAATTGTCCTGTTGAATGGTAAGCATTTGGTGTCCAAAGGCGTTGAATTAGTCTACGTAAGTCATTCCGGAAATTACAAGTGTTTTTACATAAAGGAAAAGGTGGGTGTTTTGAAGTAAATGCATGTCAGTGTCTGAATGATGCTCCTAGTCATATGGTTTAGTTTGAGGTAGTCCTTTGAGGAGCAGGGGGTTGAACATGGTGATCTTTCTGGGTCCCTTCCAACTCAAGATATTCTGTGTTTCTATACCATGGGAAAAAAAACCAAAAACTTTTTTCTTACTGCAGAAATAAATACTTAAACTGATGAGATATGAAGACAATTCAACTGTGTGTTTTCAAGCAAGGTTACAGTAAAAACTGCTGAGGCATTTGCTAACGAATCACAGCTTTGCCTGAGGAAAAAGGAACTTACCACTGAAAACTCTCTGAACCATACACAACAGGCTACTTTGGCCTGTATTTTTGATAGTATTAATCAGATCTGCAGTCTTCTAGCACTTCAAGTGCGTGTGGCAGGACACAGGCACTCAGGTTGGTAGGGAGCAGTTTCCCAGAGGCAGGTGTCACTGGGGCACAAGGAGAAGGATCCTCAAAAGGATTCAGTTTTAGTGGGGGTCAGGTGATGGATTCTGCCCTGTCAGTCTCACAGAAGAAAGGGAGAGAGTGAGAGGTGTGTGTGTGGATAAACAGTTCACCTTCTAGCAATACTGTCTTGGGAACTGATATGAAGACATTTTTCTTCATTGTTTTAATGTCAAAATAAATATATTGGAAAAGAAATTATATTTGAAGGAAATTGCAGCTCAGTTATATTTGATTTTTTTATCTAGAATAGGGGATTGTTAAGGAAGCACAAAGTTAATCTGCATTTATATATATGTCAAGAATTGTTCAGAGCTGAAACATGAGCAAACTGAGCAGAATTTGTTTCAGACATGCCAATTCTCTTTTGATACTAATTTTACACTGTCAATTTTCCATTGATTTGAGATGGGTGGCTCCTGCTGCATAACAGGAGGGGAACTGAAATGAATTCAGCAAGTGAACTGAAAAGAGTTATGTTGCTACTACTCATTAATTAACTTGCCTTAAAAAGTAATATCTATACTTAGCTACAATTAAAAATAATCTTTGGGGATTTTTAGCTTTTAAGCTACAAGAAGGGTGAGTTCTTGGTAGTCCACAGCAACAAAGAAGTGTTTGCAGCAGCAGCTGCAATAATAATTGGAGACCTTGCTTTAACTGGAGACCTCAATGATTCCTGATTCTCCAGTGCTGTGATTTTGTACCTTTCTGTACTTGAGGTGCTATCATTAGGATCCTTACAGATCCTACCCTTGCAGATAGTGAAGTGTGTAACTATTTTTGCAACAAACTTGTTGGGGCTTTTTCCCTGTCTCTCCTCCCCCTTCCACCTCCTCATCCTCCTCTTCCTGAGGATGCTCAAAGTATTAATTCTGAGAAGGTCTGGCTTAACCTACCCTGTGTGCTGATTTAGCTGCTGTCACTCAGGTGTTTGGTGTCTGAGTGCTGCGGAGCTCTTGCTCTTCAGGTTGGGAGTCTGCAGCTAATGGTAAGCTTTAACCAACTGACAGCCAGGAAGTCTCTTGGTTGTTACTGCTATGCTCTGCCAGTAGCTCTTATTTTCCCTGATCTCTTTTCTAAATAAACATGTCATTATACAATCTGTGAGATGTTTCTTGTGTTTCACACTTTTTCATCTCCTAGATTAGATTTGCTTAGCAGTTTGGCTGCCAGTTGATGATTTTTATGTCCTATTGTATCATAAAAGCCAAGTTGTGAATGAATTTGTTTAATTTGGGGCTCCATCATTTTTGAGGAGAAGGAACTGAATTACATCTGAATATAATTTTTTTTTAATTTGTTTTTTTTTTGGTTTGGTTTTTTTTTTAGGCCTCCTCATGTAATAGGAGTGCTCGAATAGCTTGTATATGAGTGAGCAGGTGGCAAAAAACAATAACAATTACATTGGAAGCCAATGCTACTGAATTACATTTAGAGTGTCAAGGCATTTTTTTTTTTAGCACTTGTTTTACCTAATTAAAATGCATAACTACTTGGACACATGCCCTGTCTCATAGTATGCTGCACCGTTATTTCTAGAGGTCTGTGCTAATACACTGTGCTCGCTTCTGCCAAACTGGAATTCAGTGGTGTGGGATAAGATGTACACAAGCAGAATCTCCCTGTAGCCAAGGTCAAACCTTGCCATCACAGGGGCAGCAGCACAGGAAGGGCAGGATCAGTCCCAACTGCAGTAAATGACAAGTGCCCGGTACCCAGTTTAGTGCCTCTGCCTGCTAACAGAAGTGGAGAGTTGCAGAATGGGAAGACAGACCCTGAGGAGCAGAGCTAAAATAATTTTAGAAATACCATCCATTATTATTTTTGGCTGTAAAAGGCCAGCATTATTTATATATTTGTTTATTTATAAGCATTGTACAGGTATTAATCATTTGCAGTATAGAGCGGGCTCTCATTCAAGTTACTGTTGAAGCCGCTCTTGACATCCAAGGGCATCACAGCCTTGGTAAAATCAGAGAAATTTATAACTCCGGTTTATAAATTATGGTATTATTGCAAGAGTGTATTTCACATACAAATTCTCCCCCGATGCTTTTAACAGCAGCCAATAACTTACTTAGTCAATAAAATGACGTTCTCTGCACATTGGGTTTTTGTACCAACAAAACTGAAATGTCTAGTGAAATACAGAAAAATCACTTTATTTTGCTTTTGTTGAACATTTTCTGTTGCCAGCGATTTGTTCTTTCTTTGTTTTCCTCTAGTGGTATGTTAATGGGATCTTTTTATACTGTGATGGAGTAATAGAGTTAAAGTCCTTTATTTTGGCAACAAGACTGGGCTGTTTCTTTCTATTCTTTGTCCATACATGTAAGTGTGAAGTACATCCTTGTGAACACTAAATCCAAATAATTTTCCTGAGACCATTTGGAAAATTAAGCTCAGTTAACAAGTAGTAGTTTGTTCCTTGCTTATGAAAACACTGTATTAGGAATTGTTTTCCCTGTGGGTTCAAAGGGGTGAATGTTAAAAGGTCCATACCCACCTGCTAAAGCTATAGCCTGAAGTCTCCTTACTCTTATTAGTGATGTTTTTAAGTAGCTGATACTCTGGTGTGAAATGGGGAGTTAAAATTCTATCTTCAGCTTCTCATGTGTATTTAATTATGTATGTTTACAAATGAAAGATTTTAGTATCTTAAGTGTCTTTCTGTGTGGTGAACTTGCTTTTGAAATTGCTGGGAATTTTCATCCCAGCTGATGTGTTAGGGCACACGTGTTTGCTGCTGGTGCAGCTTCCAGGGCTGCAGCCAGCCTGTCCAAGGGCAGGGAGTGGGTTTAGTTGCAGTGGGGCTTGGAGAGCGGGCTGGAAAGCAGGGAGGGCTTTTAGCAGCTGTCTTGTAAATGGATGTTTCACTCACACAGAACCGATTGCAATGAAGCATGGAATTCAAGATATGATTTTCAAGGCACCCTAATTGGATTAGTGGGATTGTATTAAAGATATGTTGGCTATGAAATGTTTCGAGGATTAATGCCTGATGATTTTTTCTTCTTAAACCATCTTTACTAATCCCTCTTGATCAGAAGCAGCTTCTGGATAGCATTCCAGCCAGGAAGGAGAGCCCAGCCCTACCTTTCCCACCTCCAGGAAGAGAGCAGTAGGTTGTAATACGCCGTGCAGAGACCAAAGCTATCCATTTTAATTAGATCCAGAGTACTTATTGTCACTAGGGCGCTTATTCCCCCCCAACCCCCCCCCCCCCCCCCCCCCCCCAACAGATCCCCCCAAGGATCAACG
>WUAM01000103.1:745669-756908 GCA_024336885.1 Actenoides hombroni | reverse complement strand
ATTTTAATTTGATCCAGCATCCTTATTTTCACTCGGGCGCTTATTCCCCCCCCGCCCCCCCCCCCCCCAAAACTGTGCATATTTATCTCCTGAATGTTTTCCATGTTAATGAATAATTTTGCAATATAAGGATGGCCTGTGCAATAATTAACATCCATCTCTTTCTCCTGTGTTTTGACCTGTCCATATATGTTAAAATCTAGCTAAGTAATGCAGTGTTATGTATTATTCAAACGTTATTGTAACTTAGCATACTGTATGAGTAATCTTTTTAAGTCTGCCAAAGGAACCAGTGTTAATTGCTTACAGTAGAATCTATTTGCTATTGGAAATGTCACAGTGTAATTGTGTTGCATTCCTCTGTCTGACAAGTAATATACTAAGAGAAGCTTGGTCCTTTTTTATTCTATTCTGGGCAGAATTATTCACGCTTATACTTTATGTAGTACCAATGGTAGCAAACTTTCTTGGAGTACAAGAACTGATCAATGATAAAATAATTTATGTGTTACTATTCAGATGAACAAATGAGAAATACTTCCTATAGAGAACGTGAGGTAGACAAGTAAGGATATGTACTTCTTTAGGAATTTAAATTACACAGAGTTAGCTCATTTAATGCATGTAATACAGAGAAAAGTAAAATGATCATATAGATTAGTGCCAGTAATAAGGGAATGCATGGATCTTTAAAAAGTATTTAGTGTTCTAGTTCTTGTCTAATGGTTCCCACTTCTGTTCATCAGAAGGACTTTGTCACCTGAGGAGTCTTTAAGCAGTGGGTGACAGGCTGGGGAACTTTAAGCAGGGAGGCTGAAAATGTCCTGGTCTGGCTGGAAGTACCAGCTGAGTTGAGCCTTATGATCTGCAGAGCTGGAGGTGAATCTGCTTACTCTGGAGTGGACAGCCCCGTGTCACGCTGGGTTTGCTGACAAGAAATAAGAAGAAATCCCAGGTGCTGCAGGGGTAAGCCAGCAGAAACAGAATGGCCACATTTCTGCAGCTCTCTGTCTTGGGAGGAGATTTACTTCGGGTCATTTGGGAAAACCATTGCTTACCAGTACCCTTTGACATAAAGGATATTTGACTGTAGTTATGTGTCAGCACACGTGCTGAAAAACATATCATCTGAATGCAGATGCTGCATTTGTTACTGTGGGAAGATAGTTTTTTAGGTGTGGTGTTTAAATATTTTGATTCCAATTATTTCTTAACTAATCTACCAGTGTATACAGTCTGTGTGTACAGACACAAGGCATAGCTATATTTATGGTGCATACGCATACATCTCTTTTATTGCCAGTGTGAGATTCTTCAAAGCACTCAGCTGCATCCCAGCCCTGCAGCTTTTGAAATCTGTAAAGCTTAACTCAAAGGGATGCGGAGGAAGCAAAGCCTGACAGCTTTGGAGGGAGTCTGCTCAGGCATGTGCTATTTATCTTTTCTCTCTCTTTTGACTCTATTGTGAAATTCCTCCTAATTTCACTTGCAGTGCAACTAGTGTTAGCTAAAATGTAAGGCTAAACTTTCACAACACAAAGACACAAGGTGCAGGTATGCAGGTTTATTTTTGCTTTTGCTTTTGCTAGTGTCAGTCTTTATTCTCCTTACCTAACTGGACCTTTTTGTAGTAGCTATGTAAAATGCCTGTGAACGTCTTGACTTTTTTGGTCTGTTTCCAATGTTGTGTTCATAATTAACTTGGGCACAGAATGAAGACAGACTCTGTCCTTCCAATTCTGCATTCAAAAAATAGGAGACAGATGTAATGGGAATCACAAAGGAAGGATTAATTTTAAGTTAGCAGACCAGATCCTCGTATGGTATAAATTAACTTGGTCCTGGCCTTGCACCAACTGATTATAATGATTAACTGTTCATTTCTTAAGAATATCTGGGTAAAAGATACTTTACGTAGGACTTGAAAGATGGCAGCACAGTAAAATAGTATAGGAAGACATCGATCAGGCAGGTAACAAACATGCTTTTATCTGCCTATTTATTTCTTATTCGGCTCAGCAGTACATAAATATCTCCTGGGAGGTTATGTGAAGTACAGACTTATTTTAACTATGTAATTGCTTATGTTTTCACTCCTTATTGATTATTAGTGCTGTAAGCATGACAGGAAGAGATGGAGTAAAGGTTATGGATGTGCCAGTCTCCACACACTGGAAAACACAGAAGCCGGCACTGGAGTGAGCAAAGGCTGTTTCAAATGCTAATTTGAGGCATGAGCCTTGATAGAGCTCTATTGCTATTATGCTTGGGATTTGTTATGTTGATATCGTTACATTCTTGTTTAATGCATGCCTTGGTCGCTCTGTAATAACTGCTTGGCTTTCAAGTTTCTATTCCTTGAAGGATTAAACTTTCTGATGATTAGAGGCGAAAGATGAAGTCTGCATTGAAATAAGGACATTTTCTATACTTTCTTCTTCTTAAAGGCTTCTCCAGCATGGAAGGGAACAAAGTGCTGCAGTGTAGAGAAGGGCTGACTCTGAAGCCCATTGTTGGTTTTGGCATGGATGGTGGTGAGTCTAGGGAGCAGTGTAGCCCATCTGCAGCGAAAGGGCTGGTGTCCTCTGGTGTGTAATTCAGGCCACCTAAATATGTAGTCAGTTGTCTAATTTGGATGCCCTTAGGGCAAACTGCAGGACCTGGGAACACCTCTGGGCTTCATCTGAGCTGCTCTCACCCACGTCCCCAGGCAACAGCTGTAGTGTACCAGGAGGAGATTGATGTACCTAAGGTCCCCCACTATTGCCTAACACAAACCTGAGTCTTTCAGCATAAAGGAGCCTTGTTGCCACTCTGGCAAATTCTGCCTCTACTGCCATCGCTTGAACAGCCTCTGGAGAGTCCTTCTGTTTCCATGGACTGTTGTGAGAGGCTGATGTGTTAAATTAGGCACCTAAATTATGTTGCTGCACTTGGGTGATGTGGATCTCACCACTGTCACTGAATCAGAGGAGCAGGGGACTGCAGGCAGCTTGATCGCCAGCAGCCCTGGGTGGGGGGAGACTCTCCAGAAAGGATGATGGCCCATGGCATGCACCAGTTAAGCTGCCCAGAAGAACTGTCTACCTCCCAGTGCTGCAGTGCTGCATTTGTAAAAGCCAGAGCACTGCTGGCATGGCTGTGGCTGTGCGCAGAAGATGCAAAGAGTAGATGAGGTTTTATAAATGTGTCAGTTTGGGTTTGTCTCATCAGTTTGCTTTGGAGTGGTGGGGTCGCTTATCTCGTCTGATAAATTCCTGTTCTCATCAGTTCTGGACTGTTGAAAGGAGCAGCCTTAGCAACAACCAGCGGTGGGTAAGATATCCAGACACATGCCTCATCTCAGCCCTTTCACTACCTTTTTTTTTTTTTTTCTTTCCTGTAACATCTCCCCTCCTAATGAGCACAAGGTTTCCCTGACAGTAGTCACTCTGCTGGGTGGGAGTCAGCTCTTGGGCCACCAAACCTGAATGACCTGTCTCAGCCTCCAGTGAGCTTGCTGGGAGAGGAGGATGGCTCCACACATTAAGAAAACCTTCACACCTTGTGTGTAAACCAGAAAAGACAGGACTGACTTTTTTTTTTTTTTCTTTTGTCTTGAGTGTGTTGTCACAGAAATGGCATGTTCACCAGTTACTCCTGGTTTCAGTGATTAGCTGGTGGGTATCCAGGAATTTTGACTCTGAGCTGAGAATCCCACTCTGAATGGGCTGCTGGTTAGTCCAGAGAGCCAAGCTGGAAAAATCTTTTATTAGAGCATTTTCTTAGGACTGTAATGGTACAGGTGCCTGTAAATAGTGGTCTTTCTCTTTTTTGAGTAACTTCAAGAGTGATACCTTTGAAAAGTCAAACTAAGTTATAAGGTGCAGCAGTGAGTAGTCTTTGCAAGGAATATTTGTGTCTGTTGTTGCATCTGCTTTGTATTACCTCTCGGAAGTCCAGCGATGTCACTGAATGTGGTAAAAATAACCTGATGCTCATGTAGAAGGCATTTTCTATTCACTCTAATAACACTGATCACAATGCACTAATTGGCTGTTATGATAAATATTATTATTAGGAAATTCATCCTAATTCAACATTAATTAATTTACTGTTGCTTTTGAGTGTTATTTATTTATTCATGAGAGTCAGTGGGAAAAGGGAGAAAATGCTTGGCTAACACACTTCAGCAAAACTACAAATAATTGAGATTTGTCTCCCAGGAATGCTACTGTTTGCATAATTAGAATATTCTGAAAAGCAAGCTTGTTACTGAGATTATTGGCCTGCCTAGATAAGTATCGTAGTAAATTAAGTTTAGTGTGTGTTGCAAGGGCAGTATAGCAATCTCCGATAATTAGTCGGTCATTTGCAAATCCTAAAAATGGTTTCAATAACTGCTTGAGACTGATTGCAAGACAAAACAAAGTTTTTGTTTGAAATATGTCAGACTGCTTCATACCAAATGCTCCCTGGTTTTCTTTGAAATCTACTGGATCTAAATGTGCTGTCGCAGCGCACACAGGCACCCGTGCACGTAACCTGAATTTCTGTGCTGAGATTGATGTTAACAGTCCTGTGTTAGCCCAGCTGCTTTCATGGCTTTCGTCATACAAACACTTTCTGTCTTTGCTCTCAAGGTTCTTCTTCATTTACAATAAATCCTTCAAATCATGTGAAAAATATCCACAAAATTTTCTCGTGCGCAGTGTCTTTCTGGATTTGCTTAATGGATGAGACCTGCCCCAGTGGGTACTTGAGTGAGTCTTGGAAGTGGTTCATGCAGCACAAACGTTCAGTAGCTGTAACAGAAGGATGACAAAGCTGGAATGGAAATGTTTTCTTTTTTTTATGTTTTCTTTTTTTTTTTTTTCTTGGCAAAAGATAGAAACAATTCATTTTCTTATGATCCAACTTTGAATATGGAACAGTTCTACATGTGTCCTCTATCTTCCTACCTTCCTTCTTTCATGCATTTTATTTTTCTGTTTATAGACAAGGTAGAAATCTTTCCAGCACAGGGGTTGCATCAGAACTCAGCCTACATCTGTAATGACAGTGAGTTTCCCTTTTTATATGAAATTCTGCAGGGATGCGGAGCTATTTATCAGTTCAAAAACTCACTGTTTCTCTACAGTGATCTCCTGAAAGGAATTGTCCAGCTGTAAGGCAGAGACTCTTTTCCTCTGACTGCCATAAGTTTATAGTGTCACCCTCTGAAATGATTAAAGCAGACTCCAAATGCCCACATCAGCAGCCCCTTTGTTCCCAGCTAGGACTTTTGCTCAGCTTGGAAAGAACATTACAGAAATCTGTCTCTTTAATGTTAAATGGACTAGTCATTGAGTGCTTGTCAATTATGTCTCACTGCTTCCTGCCTACCTTGCATTGATTTTTGCTTATGGGTTACTTGATCATATGAACTTACAGGGGATCATAAATTGCTTCTGTAATTCATGGTAGAATCTGAGAATGAAAAACACTAGAGTGAGGTTGTTGAGATAAAACATTACTGAAAAAAAATTGAATATCCACTTTCCAGTAGCAGCATGATTTCTGAAGTTTTATCCAAAGTGCTCAACGCTAACTCACAGATAAAAAGCACGGGTAACAGCAGTTTTAAGGTAATCTATGGAATGTAACTAGCAACACTTCATTCTGTAAACTCTAAGCAACCTTCTCAATCCCTGTGCTCTGGGGACAGCTGAGCGAGTTAAAATCCAGTTAAAAAATCCACACATATGACCAGATGTGTTAATTGTCTTTATCAGGAACTTGTTTTGTTTCGATAGAGGTGAAACTGTGCCCCTCTTTGTTCTGGGCAGTGGATGTGCTCAGTTCAGCTGACACACAAAGGTCCTGGTTCCCTGAGCTGCTGAACAGGATCAGCTCATGCCACTTCTTAGAGGCACAGGAAAGCAAGTGATGGCTTTGCAGGGAGCAGGACATGTCTGTGATACACAGAGTTCTGTGTGGTTGCTTGCTTGTCAATATACGTACATACTCACCAAAACTGCACATGATGCTCAGCCCACTTTTTGGTGCATACCCAGAGGATCTTCTACTCTGTGAATAGACCAGTGGGTATTTTGCATATAAATAGTAATAATAATTTAAAAAACAAACAAACAAAAAAAACCCACAAAAACCCCGGTGCTCACCTAAAATCTCCTCATTCGCTAGAGGGCCACCATGGGAACAAATTAATCATTTCTGAGACTGGAGGTGAAAATTTGCATCCCAAAGTTGGGATTAATGTTGCCAAAGATAGTTTTCTAGGTTCTGGCATAGGAAAAAAGGCTTTTTCTGTAAGTATGATTAAGACACACTGTGCTTCAGGAGTTAGCATGTGTTGCAAGGGCAGTATAGCAGGATCTGATAATTAGTCGGTCATTTGCAAATCTTAAAAATGGTCAGTAACTACTTGAGACTGATTGCAAGACAGAACAAAGTTTTTGTTTGTCTGCTGGAGGGTACTGCAAGAAGACAGAACATCCCCTCTAGAGCCTCATGCCAAATGAGGCACTTCCTGTAATGGATCATTGGACCTTAACTCCAGCAAGAGTTCTGGATAAGTCCAGACAAATGTTGCTATTAAGCCCTCAGACAAAGACTTCTCATCGGGTCCTGATGGCTCAGTGGTAAATTGCTCAGTGAAGGTTTTTTTTGTTTTGTTTTATATATAATTCAAACTACTTCTGTCACTAAGCCAGTTACAAAAACTGAATTTTTCTCAATGAAGGAATGTTTGGACTTTTTTTTTTCAGTCTTGTCACCATTTGAACAAGGCAAAACTGGTTTTTCTGTAACCAAAATGGAAAACTTTTTCAGATGAAAGCCAAGCCTGGAAATTTTCAACCTGCTGTGTTATTACAAGTTGTGAGAATTGAAAATAAGGAGTTTATAGTGGAAATCTGAGTTCAGCAACTACCCCTCAGCTGGCTGTTGCAGAAACGGTCCTGCTGAAGGGAATGGGGCTGCTCCTGTGAGTGTAAGTAGGGACTGCAGAGCTCTGCCTCTTTGGAGTGATTATGGCTAGTACTCCTGCTATAATGACAGGCTTTCTGATTGCATTTATGGATGTAATAGCAGTAAATAGTGTGCTGAACTACACAGCAATAGCTTTTCTGATGTCCTCCATCCGTTGATTCATGCTATCAAGGCAGAGCACACACACAGAGCTGTATTCAGATGAAGTCAGCAGCATCCAGGTATCTCTGCACAGAGGTATTCTGGTCAGGACAATACTAAGCTGTGAATAGAAGTTGATGGATTGATGTACAAAAATAATATGAGTCAACATTCATTTAAAAAGTGCTTTGTGCTCCTAGAGAAGTCTGGTGATCTCATTAATTAGCAATAGAAGTAAAAGCTTAGCAGGTTGGCTCTGAGTTATACTGATGGATGATTGAGCATAATATGATGCCACAAGAAATATAAAAGTGCATTATGTTTATTATCCTGGCATTTAGTAATTCTGCAATAGTTGAAGATTAAACTCTTAATTATCAGTATTGATTTTGTGGGGGGGCTGTAGAAAGTGCAAGTAAATTTACACTAGAGCTGAGATTCTCCTGTTACTGGTGAAAACAGGTACAAGTTTTCCTGCTCACACATGCTGATGTCAGTCCTGGCATGCTTTGAGCAGGAAGCCAGGAGGACAACTTTCACTTTTCTCAGTAAGTTTGTGAAATGGTCACAGAGCAAAATGCCACATTTACTTTCAGTGTAGGATAGTAAAATAAATTTGTTTTGATATAAGGACTAGAAAATGTTTTATCAGCTGGGTGAGCGCTGCTCTGTTGAGGTTCCATGTAGCAGTTTCTCTGAAGCAAGGCAGCATGAGAAGTCACTCTTCTCTCCACTGTTTCTATTGTGTAATGAAACGGTAAACTTTGAGAAGTTTAAGAAAAGTCCTGCTGCTTCCAGGCCAGAGCTACTGTTTCACCTGTGCCAGATGGCCATAAAGAGGACACTCCCTGCATTCATGCTGCCCACTCACAGATAGATGAGTATATGTGCAAAGGTTTTTCTGAAGCTGGAGCGGTGCTCCCAAGATGTTAGTGTAACAGTGTTCTTCATGGGTTTTGCTTTACCTTGTATTAATATTGTGGGCTTTTTTAATTACATTTTATAAAACACTGATCTGCGTAAGTTGTCCTAGATAAAGGGGACATACCTAAACAGGTGTGAAAGTTCACTGGGCAGGCAATGTCCACACTCAGAGAAACTTTTTAGGTGAGATGGGAGTGCAGCTTCATGCTCACTGAGACTGCCCCAAGCGACTGGTACAGGAGGAGGAGGTGGGAATTCTTCTGTGTTGGTTTGATTCATTTTTCTTGGAAGGCAGATGATGGCATGCGGAGAGGTGACAAGTTTTGGTGAATGCTCAGTGTAGGGAGTGCTGCAGAGGAAGGCAGCTGCCCATGACTCCTCTGTACCTGGTGGGCGAACGGGAGAAAGGTGAACAGAGGTGAAAATATTGTCAAGGGCTGTTTGGGACCAGGGAGAGAAAGGTGATCGTGGCAACTGCTTTTTGTTGGACTGCAGTGACTGAGTGTGGAGGCCACCTGAATTAGCACCCTGAGTGAGCTTTAATGTACGTGTCAAATGGTGCTGGAGTAGCTATCAAATGAAAGTACCTCCTTAAAATCCTTTTAGCTTTCTGTCACTGCTGAATGGTATGATGTTAAGTGAAATCCTCTGATGCATCTTCTGTGTCTTCTGTCCTAACACCCAGAAGAAGAGGATGTGCTCCTGCATGTGAGGCAGACCATTAATACACAGACATTAACATGATGTACCAGACCTTGGTATGCATGGGTTTTATAGAAATGCAGTGGCTAGAGCCATTCAGATCTTGACATGGTTCATACAGCTCTGAAATCCTACTGTGTTTTTCAGTAAGCAGATACTCAATTGACTGTTACCTGCCAATTTCATCTTACTTGCAAACCAGGCTGGTTCTGTTTCAGTGGAGCAGTCTGCAAAATACAGGGTGCTAATCAGCCACAGGCTAAAACCAGGGAAGTAACATAATATGAAGTAGAACTAGCAGATATTCTCACAGGAAAAAAATACAATATTCTTACCTTTGTGAAATTCCAGGCAGACAAGAAGATTTAAAAAGCCCTAACAAAATGCAGGTGGAAAATGGGACTATAAAAACATAAACCTGAAAGAGAAGGAAGGAAGGAGCACATGGAAGAAGAGGTTAGAGCAGGGAAATAGCAGAGAGGAGAATAAGTAAGTCACTATAGGAATTTATTAGCAAAACTTGATGAAGTGAGATGGCATTTCAGGTGAAAATCCAGGAAGATTTTTTTTTCCTCAGTAATTGATAGATAAATAGTAGTGTGGGTATTGAAAGCAAGTTAGTTTAAAACAAAAGACCCACAATATGGCTATTTTAAACTCCCATCTCCTTTGTCTATCATTGAAGAAAGCCACTAATTTCAGAAGAGTGGTATCCAAAAATGTAATGAAAACCACCAAAAATATTTCAGTCCATTGATGGGACATCATCAGGTTGAAATCAAAGCAGTTTGAAAGACAAATGGGTTGGTTTTGCAATTGCCCTCATTTTCCCCTGTCAGTTCTTGCAAGCACTTTTTCTCTCTTGCACAATCCTGTTGTGTTCCTGTGCGTGCACACTGGGAAGCTCGTCAGCTGTGTGGGAGAAACAGTAGAACTGAGCATAGGCAAATGGCCATAATAAACAAAACGAAAATGATAGAAGTGAAACATAAGCTTTTCTCTAATATTTTAATGCTCTTCATCTGAGTCTTACTGAATTAGCAGTGAAGGGGTTTTTTTTAAAGAAATACTATTTAAATTGTTGGTGTTGTGTTAAAAGTCAAGAGTGACTCATGGGGCTGGAAGTTTCTTGATGGTAGTCTGAATACAACTGTGGGCAATAAAGGTGAGTTAATTTATGAGTAATACTACTGCAGATACTTGTTCCTTGAGGGGCTGCAGAGAGGTAAGGATCTTTTACACAGGGCAGTGAGCCTCTGGGACTTTGCAAGCTCTTTAGTATTCAGTATCTAGGTACATTCCTGGATAGGCACATAACTGCCCTGTTAGACCCTTACATAGTTCAACAAAGAGCCATATTCCAGAGACTGGGTACAGGTCTTACACATACATCTTTCCTGGACCTCCAGGGTGGAAAGAACAGATTCTGAGTTAAAGCAAATGTGCTAGGGCAGCACTGCTGAGGAGGAGAAACTTCAAGGGAAGGTTATTAGAGATGTTAAAACTATTCCTTTCTGGAATGTGCTGCTCCCATTGCAGCAGAATCTCTCATGGTTGTCTAAAAGGAGTGTTTCAGTTACTGAAGGGCATTTCAGTATAATTAAGGGGATAAAATTGTTTAGGTAACCTGAAACAGTGCTTTGCAAATCTTCAGTTGGTCTCTTTCCTTGAGTTCATGCTGCTCCCTTTAATAAGGAGAAGATGCAACAAGAAGGATTAGGCAAAGGCCTTCTTTCTATGTCCAATTTTTGTCTTGTAATTAATACATTTTTAACAAGAGCTTTTGGTATTGTTTACTTTTATCAACATATATTTCCAGTTTCCAAAACCTGGTAAAAAGTGTCATTCCCTCTCACTCTAGTCACACTTGGCAAATGTCTTTCTTGATCCTTGTGATCAAATCAAACAGACAGGAGCATGTTTTTTTCATAACTGTAGGAGATATTTTGGAAGTGTTAGTGGGCTTTGTGGCTGTACTCATGCCATCTGATAACTGTGCCCAGGGGCAACCTCAAGTTCATTCTGCAACTTAGCACAGGCATATGATGTCCCTACTGTCTGAAAGGAGTCTTGAAGTGGTGGTTACGAGGACATCGAGGCATCCCAAAAGGCACTAATGCAGAAACTGAATACAGCTTACCCAGATAGACTCCTTGGTGTTTTTCAGAAGAAACAGAGGATCCATGACACTTCAAAAAGAGGATGGTTGAGCTTGTTATTCTTCAGGGCTTCATGCTCCTTATTTTTGTCAGCTGTTAGAAGATTCACCTCTTATACTCCCAGGTTTGCTGAGGGTCTTTTCCAGAGTCCTCTTCAAATTCAAGTCAGTTAAGAAATTTTAATCTCCCATAGTATGAATATCTGCCCTGGACACCTGCAATCCTCTAAATGACATCAATTTGTCTGTAACTGTCTTCACAGAATCACAGAATGTTAAGGGTTGGAAGGGACCTCGAAAGATCATCTAGTCCAACCCCCCTGCCAGAGTAGGACCACCTAG
>WUAM01000103.1:671706-745428 GCA_024336885.1 Actenoides hombroni | reverse complement strand
TAAACATTAATGAGGTCACCCCTCAGTCTCCTCCAAGCTAAAGAGACCCAGCTCCCTCAGCCTTTCCTCATAAGGGACATGTTCCACTCCCTTAATCATCTTTGTGGCTCTGCACTGGACTCTTTCAAGCAGTTCCCTGTCCTTCTTGAACTAAGGGGTCCAGAACTGGACACAATAATCCAGATGTGGCCTCACCAGTGCAGAGTAGAGGGGGAGGAGAACCTCTCTCGACCTACTAACCACACTCCTTCTAATACACCCCAGGATGCACTTGGCTTTCTAGGCCACCAGGGCGCATTGCTGGCTCATGGTCATCCTGTTGTCCACCAGGACCCCCAGCTTCCTTTCCCCTTTGCTACTACTCTCTATAAGTCAGTTCCCAATCTGTATTGGTACATGAGGTTATTCTTTCTCAGATGCAGGACTCTACACTTGCCCTTGTATTTAAGTTGATTTCTCCCTGCCCAACTTTCCAGCCTGTCCAGGTCTCTCTGGATGGCAGCACAGCCTGCTGGTGTGTCAGCCACTCCTCCCAGTTTTCTATCATCAGCAAACTTGCTGACAGTGCACTCTGTTCCCTCATCCAGGTCACTGGTGAATATATTGAATAGTACTGGCCCCAGTACCTACCCCTGAGGGACTCCACTAGATACAGGCCTAAACACTTAACACTTGAACACTTAATTGGCTCACGAGGCTTTTGTTGGGAAGGTAGGGAAAAAACAGCTTTTCTGATGGTGAGGAAAAAAATAGAAGAGATTAGTAGCTTCTAGAAAAGAGTGTAAAACCTAGTTCTGATGTTTTTCTGGGAGGGCAGGGGAAGCACCACTTTCAAACAAAGCGGGTTAAAGTCCTGTCCCAGCTGTGGTTGCTAGCCTGGCTGGGGGGGTTCATACCTAGTTATTTATTGAGAACATAGGTGTACATTGCGTTTGGAGTATCCTATTTGGCCAAAGCTTTGGGTACGATGGAAGGCACGTGTGTTAACATTGTCACACATGATTGCAGCTGCTGCTTTTAGCTGGTTCAGCTCATGCGTGACCATTTCCTTTACTTGTAGTGGGAAAGCAATGTTTGAGTCCTGCCCACGTTCACATGCATTTCCAAAATTTAATACGTATTTTCAGTATCATCAGAAGTTCAGACTTTTGAGATTGACAAATGGATTTACCTTTTCGGACACTAAGTAACTTTTGAGACAATGATAACACCTTTCATTTGAAAAAGAAAAAAGTTCAAATGTGCAAGAGGAAAATCGGGGCAGGAGGGGTTTTGAGCTTTAGGGCGCTTTCTGTCCTTGTTCTGTTTATATTAAAAATTTCAGGTTCTTCCTAAATAATTTTTGTTGAGAAAGGTCCTTAAAAGGTTGGAACACTCAAGGGGTTGTTCAAGTGAAGAATCACTGTCAGGTTTTGGATAAAATGGTATTTTTCTTAAATAGTGTTCGGGTTTTTGAATTGAACCGTTACACAAACTGAAAACAAAGCTCTTTAATTTCCTAAGTAAAAATGTCCCTCTAGCTCTTCAGTTAATCAGTACATTCTGTCTTAACCTTACACTGCAGTGTTTACTTTAGCAAATGGAGACTAGAAATTCCTTTGTTAAAATAAAAATGAACATAATTTTTAAATAGGATTGCAGGAGCTCCTCTCTTACATGAAGAAATGAAGACAGGCAGGTTGCCATTTAAATGGCGTGGGATACATCTGTTGTTAGAAATAAATGCTTTCAGTCAAGGTAATCCTCAGTAGCTCTTAAGTAGCAGAGTTTCACCAGCTTTTCAGCAGAGCTGTGCTGATCACATGACCAGCATCTTTTGATAAAAAAGGTGTTTCACTTCTGGGGGAGCAGAGGGGAAGTCGGCCTTGGTGTGTTCGGAACACTTTGAACACTGCTTAGAAACTTTGAGACGATTCTTTTGAAGATGCAAATGTGCATGCCCAGGTAGAGCTTGGTCTAACTCGCAAATATTTGGGTACTTATCCGTGTTCATGCAGCCTTGTCCAGATTGAGGCACACAGACAGGGCTGCATGGGGAAGGCTGGCATGGCTACTGCCCGTGGGGTGATGACCTTGTACAGAGACAGAGGAGAAGGATACAGTCTTGATGTCACACAGGCTGTCACCCCTTCTGAGTTCTTGTTTCTCCTTAGAAACTGCTTTAAAGAAAGAGCCAAGGTGAAATGTGTACTGCTCTCTGCACCCCTGCACTGTGGATACACTCAGAGATGTCCTGTGTTTTGTTTTTGAACAGGAAAAGCCAACAACAATGTACAGTGGGATGAGGACTCCGTAGAATACATGCCAGCCAACCCAGTCAGGATCGCATTTGTCTTGGTTGTTCATGGCAGAGCTTCTCGGCAGCTGCAACGCATGTTTAAGGCTATTTACCATAAAGACCATTTTTATTACATTCATGTTGACAAGGTAATATATCACTGGTTATAAATTGCCTGTCTCACCATCTGTCGGTCTACCCATCTTTGTCATCTTCTTCATCTTCTCTTTACCTCTGCTGCATAGAGTGCATGTCACTTTTTGTCTCTCCATCTGTTATATGTTTGGAGCCTCTTTTTTTTTGTCCTTTATTGTATCTTTTCTATGTAACAGCTTTCATTTCTTCATTTCTCCTTATATGTCTATGAGTATCTATCCACATCTGTCTGTTGTACACATAGTTAATAGTAATTGATAATTTGATGTAGGCTGACAGTGGTGGCCCGCTGGATGACCTGAGGTGCCTTGATCAAGTTAGTCCACTTCACACTGTAAAAGAGAGGTAATAACAGTCACCTCCTTTACAAAAGCCCTTTGGGACCTACTGATGACAAATGATAAATAAAGAGCAAGTTACACAGATTAGTGAGTACTGTAGTTGTAATAAAAAGAATTAAACAGGGATCTCCAAATTACCATTTAGCAAAAAAGATTGTGCGCCGTAGTGAGTGAGGGCAAAGCAATGGCAACGCTCGGTGAGTCAAGAAGTAGAGTTGGTTAGTGAATACAGGGAGGGACAATTTTGGGCAGAGTAACTTGAATGTATTACTTTTTTCTCCTGTAAAGAGATCCAATTACTTGCACCGGCAAGTGCTGCAGTTTGCCAACCAGTACCCAAATGTGAGAGTCACTTCTTGGAGAATGGCAACTATTTGGGGAGGAGCAAGTCTTCTGTCCACCTACCTGCAGACCATGAGGGACTTAATGGAGATGAGTGACTGGCCATGGGATTTCTTCATTAACCTCAGTGCTGCTGACTACCCAATCAGGTACAATGAGTATTTTGAGAATGTACATGTTTTGTTTCTAAAGAAAATATGTATTGAAGGATATAAGAGATGACACATCCATGCTGTGCTGCAAGAAGCAGAGGTCAGAGGGGCAGTATCTTCTGTCTTACAGCAGAAGACTCTTCTTGATGAGGCTGGTGTCTGACAGCCACACTTTAGCCAGGGAGACAATCACATCACCGTATCTCATGTGTCTGCCCCTTACTTAGGAGGACTGTGGCTGGGAGCAGGCTAGTAGCACTGGTTCTTCACTTTCACTGAGGAAGCACGGCCTGCTCTATTTACTTGTTATTTCCAGCAAGGGGCACCAGTAGGAGAAGACTGAGTAAAGTAGCAGAAAGTACTGGAGCTCAGCAAATTCACACCAGGCATGGAGAGATCTCTCCTTTGCAGAACTCTGATCAACAGTTTGATTTGATGTCTCAGAAGGTGTTGAAGGTATGAGTATAGATTCAGTGAAGGTAATGTTCTTCTCTTCCTTTTTTTAGTACTTTTTCTGCAGAGGATAATGATAGTAGAAGTGACAAATAAGTTGCCAGGAGTCAGTTATATCTTCAGCGCCAACCGTTGCCTGCATATCTTTATTCAAATGGCATCAGGCAAAGAACTTCACACATTGCCACATGGCAAGGCTTGTCATTTTAAGTGAAATTATCTCTTCCTGTATTTACATAACCCAGGCCCCACAGCTGCATTCCCTAAGGTTTACTACTTTGTGTAAATGTAGATAGTCCACAAACAAATAAAACAAACAAAAAACCACAAAAACAAAACAACAACACACACACAAACAAAAAAACACACCAAGAAAACCCCAAACAAACAAAAAAAGACCTGACCCCCCAAAACACAAGTGTCTGTAAACTGTTTGGTTTAGGCTACAAGAATTTTCAAGACGAGGAAAGAGGAAATCCTACTTGTGACTTCATGTATGTTGCAATGATTTGATGAAAGGTGAAGTAACTTTCTTGGGTGATTTTCTGATGAGTCATGACATTAGTGCTTTAATACTCTAGAAAACAAATATGTGAGATGCTTTCAAATCCTTTTGTTGATTGGGTTTCTGCAAGATCTCTAAAAGTATGGGTCCCTGCTGCTACTTAGACAAAAATACCCACTGAAGTGAAAAATGAAAAAAGCCCTGCGCATATGCCTTAGGAAGGATTTCGAGAGAACTGACAAAAAGCTTTATTGCTGGTGCCCATTTCTGAGCACTGTCAGTGAAATGCAACACATTTTGGGAAAAGCACAAGAGTCACAGAGATTGCATTGATATTGGAACATCGGGATTTGAATTAAGGAATCATAATATTTCACGTTGCATCTGAATTAATCAGTTTGCCTGTCCCATCAGGGAGAGACCTAGCAATTTTGACATATTATTTTGCTTGGTAGGGAGACTGTGTAATTCTCTGTATATGTCTTGAATTTTGGGAGAAGCTATTTGTTACTTTCTATCGTTCAGTTTCCCAGTGAGGAATGCTGCGCTGGTGATAAGAGGTAGAATAATGTAAGACCATAAAAGGAAGAGGTAGGTGATGGCACTCTGAGTCAAGTAAGATAAATTATGGGAGAATAATTACTGAAGGTCTAGTATAATTATAGACTAGTTCCAGCATATGTATCCAGTTATCCTTCTGTGGTGTTGAGTCCACCCTAAATATCATGTAATGCTGAGGCCATGACCTGTGGTGGTCTCAACTGCTCTTAGTTCCCTGGGGAACAAGTTAAACCACAAGGCCAAATAGGATCAGTCACTTATAGACATGGCCATAAACAATCACAGGATTTGTTGAGTAGACTGTAGTCAGTTCAGTGTTAATGGATTCTTTGTAATAATGCTGTGGTATCTTACAGTCATTCAAACTCTAAACAAGTGCCATTCAGCTGGAAAAATTACAGGCAATTGTTTCTTCAGGGGGAAAATTCTTGAAGGTCGTGCTCCTCCATTGCAGGCACTGTCAGAGCTGCGTGGTGCACTCTCAGCAGCCAGGCAGGCATCTGGAGTGCGTGCTTCCCTTTCTGTCAAAGTATTCTGTTACCAGAACTGATGGAAATGTGCTTCCTCTTCACACCATGTACTTCAACAAAAAGTAAAAAGCCTTTTTCAGTGCTACAACTTTAATGACAGTGACTTATTGGTACTGTTAAAATTTTGAATATGGAATATTAGAGCTATAAACCCTGGAAAATGTTATCTCATCAAATATATATATGAATCCATTTCATTTTCATAGTGGAGACGCTATAATTTAATATTCTTTATAATCTTTAGGAAGGCATTACCTCTCTGCATACCCCTTTGAGAGCTGATTGTTTTTCCAGGAAATAGTAAACAGGGTGTTTGAGGAGTTTTTTCCTTCTTTCAGACCTCATGCCGTGATTTATCAGATAATGGACTAGGGGCAGTTTACACTTCTCTCACTGGTTAGGCATATTGCCATGATTTTTGCTAGGTTTTTCTGCATAAGAACATATGAATTTTGTGGATTAATAGTTTTTATCCAGAGCTGCTTCACATTAAGCTTTCGTTTCCCATCTGCCATTCCATCTGTAACACTGAAACCTTTACTACTTCTCTTTGGATAATAAAAACTAATCCAGCCTTCTAAGTCAGAAAAAAACCATTCAGTATGTGGGGTTAATGCTATATGATGAAGCCTAAATCTGTCCGTGGAGCAGTCTGATGTGTTTGCAAGCTACATCACAATTACTACAAGCCCGTCATCCCTCAGAAGAGACAACCAGAAGTAGGTATCAAGGATCATACTATATAGAGGCAGGGGAAAAGGAATTATTACAACCATTTATTTTGGGAGGGATACAATTATAAATGTGTAAAATAAAACATAGGCAATCTAAGAAAATTCAGATACCCCTATTATTCTTCCTCATGCCTTAATGTTTAGTTTATGGAGTCTGCCAGTCTGGCACCTAGCACAAAGGAGGTCCTAACTCACATGCTTTTCTAGTTGTTACTGCAGCAGAAATCACTGACAAACAGAGTCTGGACATAAAGATGCCTCCAACAAAAATACTGTGTTTCCCTGTAGTCATGAGGCAATATGCTATTTGTTGGCTGAAGTGAAATGATATGGTGGATTATCCAACTTTGACTCCATTCAGCTCCATTAAACATTCTCAGCAGGAAAATGAGGTATGAAATGGCCAAAGACAAACCTCAACAAGTGACTGTGAGGTGGGAGGTTATGTGTTTGCTCCTCCTTTTGATCTGGGGTTGTGAATAAAAAAAGGGCACATGCCTTCAGGGTTCTCAAGACATCATCTCTCACAGTCAATGCATTCACATAGAAATGAATGAAACCAGTACCTTCCTTCCTTTTCCTTAACTTTTTTAATTTAGTGGCATTTTTTTCATGACTTAATGTCTTTTGAGAGCCTCTTGCAAAACTCTGTGGGAAAGCTTTTGATGTCTTTAACCTCTTACTTTACATGGGTATCTATTTGCATTATTTATTGTCTCTGACAAACAGCATCAGGTAGTCAACCTTATGTTCGGGGACTGAAATTTCACTCCCAACAAGGTGAACTATGGTAGAGCATCTATTGATGCTGAATGTTTAATGTGCATTGCAGGAGTCCTTGGATAATGTGGCAGGTGAAGTGTTGCACCACTTAAATTAAGAAGTTTAATGAGATCATTTAACAGTGAATGTCATGTCAGTGCTTACCTGGCCACAAAGCTTGTATAAAGAATAAAAATCATGAAACATTTGAACTATTTATAATTTACAGTAAATCACTGAGCCTCAATCACCAAAGGGATCACCAAATCTAATTGCCAGCTAATGCTTGGTGTTTAATAAAGGTCAAGCAAAATTATTAGCAGAAGCTTGGGGAGTGCTTCAGAGTAGTATGAAAATAGAGTGGCTTATTGATGGAGCCAGGAATGGAGGTACAATGACATTTTCAATTATGAGCAATCGGGTATAACAAAGGAGCTGAAAAGAAACCTAGTGAAACTACTTGTGTTTTGCTGTTTGGCACTATTTTAGGATTAAGTTTGCATAATTGTGTTTTCCATAAAAGCCTGTGTTGTGAAGATTGGATCAAATGAGACGCATTTGTTAGTTTTGATCTATAACTTGAATGAAATATGTGTCATAATACAAATAGCACCCGGGGAAGAGTGGCTCCAGACTCCAGGGAGTAAATGGGGTGAGTTGACTGAGACCAGTCCTTTAAACAGGTGCCAATTTCATGTAATTTATGGAAATTATCCTTGTCAGTCAGAATCACACCCAGAAATTAAGAAAAATGAGTTAGCAAAGAACTATTGACTGACCTGCTCCTTTCATCGTGTTGTCTTCTGATAGTCAAGGTAACATTGTTAATGCTACAAAGGAATATTCATCTAAAGATTTAAATACTCCTTTAGAAACTTGAGGCATGCCCTTTAAAGCAGATAAACCTTTTTCTCACGTCAATGTTTCCAGCCAAATCAGGCAACCACAGACAGGTAGTCTGACCCTCAGTCCTGCATTTCCTCCAGCAGACCCACCCTCTTGAATTTTTAGGAGAGTTGTTAGCAAAGATAACCACCCAAAATCAGTTTTATTTGAACTCCTGCCAGATCCAAATGTGGCAGACATCCCAGTAGTGATAAAGCTGTCCTTTCACTCATCTGTCGTCTTCACAGCTTTCATCTCTAATAACTTATACAGCCAGGTCCTGCACTGGGGTTATACTGGGGCTGCTGCCTTTGGATATCAAGAAAGGAAACTGAAAACAAAATGGTTGTGAGGAAAATTAATTATTTAAAGCTCTTCTCCACGAGCAGTCATATGAAGTATTGGTTAATACAAAACCAAAGCGATGCTTTCTGAACAAGGCCCCTGGGCAGCCAAGTGTTTGCCAAGACTAAAAATATGGGAATGGAGGGAATAGGTCTTCAGGTTTTCATTCTGGTGGCAGGTGGAAATAATTATAACCAACAGGTTCTAGAATGAAGTTCAGCCTTTGGGGAAAATGCTTCAGCACTTTTTCAAGACATTTTTCAGGTGCCAGAACTACCTGGGAGAACAGCAACTTCCTTGTTTCAGCTACTAACCCAGAGTCATCCACTGCAAAACATGGGTGACTACAACTCTGTATAAACTACATCAGGAATGGTTTTTACTCTGTCAAATTTCCCCTGACCTGTCCAGATTTGAAGTGCATAGTTGACCAAATGGCAGAATCTTTGAAGCAGGTGACTGTGAGGAAAAAGTGACAGAAAACAGTTTGCATGGAGTGAGTAAGCCAGACTTAAGATGTCCATCTGCTTTTGCCCAGCTTGTCAGCTTTTGCAATGTGCAGGCTTGAAATGCAATACTGGAAATGCAGGAAAATCTCTTCTTAGAACTGAAAGAAAGAACTTGGTTTTCACAAACAGCACTCTAGCTTTACGAGAAATGTCTGAGACCCAGTTGTGCCCTCTTGATGGTTATGAACTTAGAAATCCCAATGCCAGGAGGACTGATGGAAGCTTTGTAATTGGCAAATAGGATCACCAAAACCACTGCTTCAAAAGGCAGTCTGTCTCTCTCTCTCTCTCACTCTCCCTCTCTCGTTTAACAATTCTTTACCTCACTGATACTCAGCCTCAAGAGCTGTATCTTACAGATATTTTCTTCTTGGCAGTATGTAAGCTGGTGCTGGTCATGAAAGCCTGTATAAAGGATACTGACTTTCGAGGGCTGAATTTGACCTTACAGCCCATATGAAGCCGTGTGTTGCAGTGCTGCTCTGAAATGCAGACCTTGCCACTAGAATAGTGTACTGGCACTAGGCAAATAATGCTGCATTCTTTAAAGGGCCCTTTTGAATGTTGTCCTGAGCTGAAGCACTGGTAATCATATCTATACATCTAGATGGGAGTACAGTGCCGGTAGCTCTTGCAGTATAACATCTGTTAAGATGCCAGCACCCGAGGTTTTTATCTCAGTATTGTCGCTGACATTGTACACAGTTTTGTTTGCTCAGAATATTTTTATCTGGCAAGCCAGACGTCAATCCACTCTTAATGCTTCACAGGGAATCTTTTTTTCTTGTCCAAAAAGGAACTTTATCAGTGTTTTTCTTGAATCTGCATTCTCTGAGAATTTCAGATGTGCTTCTTTCTTAAATCCCTCAAATAACCTTTTCTCCTCCTCTTCTCTCACTTTGCCAGCACATTTGCTTGAGATTTATATGTATTTTGAAGGTTATCCTTTCGGTTTGCTATCTGACTTTTCTGTTTTACTGTTAAATTATCAGTGGTTGGAAAAGCAGTGATTTTGCACGTGGTCACAAGTGGGTGGGGTGAAATGTTGAAATTATTGTGGCTTAAAAATTTTACTTACATCTGGTGTTAATATAATATTTTCTTCAACCTGGCAAATGTTCGTGATGGGAGACCCACCCTTTCTGCAGACACAGCAGCTGAGGTTACCCTTTCTCCACCTCCTCTCCTGGGTTTAGGGCTATGAAGTGGCTTTTGCTTTTGGAGAATTGTGACATCTGCCGCTCTTAGTAAGTTTTTTGGATATTTAATGCTTCTGAAATATTCTTCATTGCAGCCTCAGTCTGGCAACAAAAATAAATGCACCCGAAATTGGAGACTGGATTGGCTATCCAGGCATCTCTACAGTGCATGCAGATTGAAGATGCTTCATTAAAGCACATTTTTAGAATAGCAGTATTACTCAAAGTACCCTTGTACTTGGCAGCACATTATCTTGTTGATTACAGTGCTAAACATTCAGCCCTTCATCTCTTCCTATGTGAACTGAAACATCTGAGCCAGAGTCTGAGACCACTCAGAGGACCGCCTGGCAGATGAAAGCCCCAGATGCCAGTCTTTACAGTTTGATGGGCATTGCAGCATCTGAGCACTTGCTGGGCTGCCTGGTTGGTGTCCTCTTCTCTTCTGCCTTGGCTCTGGGGCTGCACGCAGGGAGGTTGTCCAGAAAACAGCCAAAGGGTTTTTATCTGTTTGCTTTCTGCATGCCATTTATTTTTTGCTTACTTATGAGAAAAAAAAGTCTTATCTCCTAAAAGAGTGTTAATTGTGAGTCTTCACTGGATACCATTCAGCCTGACCTATGAACAATAATGGTACAAATGTTGTGACCACGTGCACCATTGGTTCCTAGGCAACAGAGTTATGTCTTTTGTCTTCACGATGCTAGAATAATATCTAGAAAGTATTTTTGTAAGGGTAACTGATGTGTTGGGGCTGAGGAAGGCACTGTGAGCAGTATGAGGGATCTTGGCAGCTCAGTTATTTCTCTTTCACAGTTCCAGGGCTATTTGTGAAACCTGTTTTTCACTTGCAGCTTGTCTTTGTGGACAAATAGTTTAGGGTAACCAAGTTTAAAAAAGGGGTCTTTAATGCAAAGTGGTCTTGTACTTTAGATCCATGGTTAGCAAAATTCCCAACAAGCTGTCCAATACTGGCAAGCCCTTCCCATGGTACTCAGCTGTTGGTTGCATTCCTGGGAAAGAAGCTCCAGTGAGGTCTGAGAGTGTAGTGGGATGTTGGTCATTAGGGAAACCCCAGGTGTGAATTTCTCTCCTGTGCACTCTCCTACAGCTTTGCTTCAAGTGACTTTTACCCTGAGGATTTGTGAAGTCGGTAGCAGAAGCTGCAGAGAAACAGGTCCTTGTGGTATTTACTTGGGTCTTACGAGCAGAAACTCTTTAATCTCCCTGAGTTTTGGGCTTGGGGTTTTGGGGTTGTTTTTTTTTTTAGAAAGTTCAGTAAAATCATTATCAAATTCCAAAAGTTAAAACTGCTTGAAAGAGGTAAACAGTCCTATTATAGCATTACTTTTTAAACAGGCTCTCCCTTCGTGGCCTCGCTGAATTCTCTCAGGAAATTAAAAATCTGTTGAAACAGCCATTAAGACACTTCTTTCTTTAGATTTCAGGATGCCACTTACAATAAAACAGCTGCAAAATAATATCTGGTGGCAGTTCAAAGTGAAGATGAAACAACAACATGTGCCATTATACCTTTCCCAAGTCACTCCTAAATAGTTGCGAACCAAAAGGACATTAAAGGGTGAGCAAAAATGTTCTGATTCAATCTCATTGTGGTGATACTGAAACAGAAAGGAGAGGAATAGGCGAACTCTTTTCCTCCAAAATAGAGCTAAAAATACAAGAGTTGAGTGGTATTTGATATTAAAGATTTTTTCAACCAGTTTACAGGTAAATTCTGGTCTTGTCTTAATATTACATTAAGCACACTGACACTTTTTTATTCAAGAGTACTGCATGTGTATGAGCTGAAGGGCTGATCTGAATAAAATACTGTGCAACAGAAATAGAGCTGCTTTGTCACAACAACTGTTTTTTTTAAAAGTGCTTCTGTATAAATAAAATGCAGTAGTAACCCACTGTGGTTATGGAGCAAGGGTGGCATGAGTGTACATTCCCAACTGCCTCTTCCGTTTACTCTGATCCAGTGGAAACTCCTTTTTCCACAGAATTACGGTGCAAGGTAAAAGTCAGTTGGCCACCAGCTAGCCCGCTCACTGGGATTCATGGGGAGCACTGAAGGGAAATACTGTATTAACTTGGACAGAGATATCCAGCATGCCCTCTGCCTGCTGCTGTCACTCAGTGTCAGTCAGTCCCTAAGACCACACCATGTGCTGATGCTGCAGTTTGCAGGCTCCAGGAGCTGTGGGATGGGGGAGGGTGGTTACAGGACAGAGGTGGAAATCATGAGACTGAGAACTTCCAGTGCGCTCCCTTACATGGGAGTTGATTAGGAGACTCCTTTACCTTCTTCTGCAGGGAACAAATTCAACTTCATCAGTCTGTAAATGCTGCAGAGAAGGCCTGGCTCAGCTCTCTCATCCCTGTAGACCAAAAGCAGTACCTGTGTGCATGTTCAGTCCTGCAGAGCTTGGATGGAGCGTAGGGCACTTTTGTGCATGCTTTGTCCTTTGGGATGTGCTGCAGAATGGGGCTCTCTCTTCCAAGCTTTTTTTTTTTTTTTTTTAAATAGTCTTGATAAATGCCAACTAGTCTAAACTATAGATCTTGAGATATTGTGGAAGTCTGCACCTGGTGGTGCAGAAATTCAAGACCTGCATTCTACTGTGCAATCCCAGGCAGAATTAGTGTCACCTTAATACAGCTGAATGCTTCATTTTGCTCACCCTGCACAGCACTATTAGTTGCAATGCATTCATATGGTAGTTCTGAATCTCTTTATGAGTGGTGGTGCTGAATACCACTGACAGTGTTTGTGACTGCATTTCTCCACTTCCAGGCTGATCAGAGAAGATGAGACCCAAAATGGTTCACTGTAACACACATTCCACTCTGCCACACGCCGTTTCATTACATCCATCTTTCAGCATTACTTGATGAACCAGCTGTAGGTGTAAGCATCCCAAACTTTTCATCAGGATAATTGCACTCTTTGCCACATTAGGAACTGGTTTGGGGTCAAGTGTTTTCCAAATAAAGAGTAGATTTCTGTTTTAAAGTTTGCTACCCCAAAGTAATTTCTAGCAAGTAATCTTGCAACAATGCATTCTTGGGTCGGCTGAAGACTGAAAGAGCTATAAATCCAAATTTGTTTTGTGTGTCACATTATGGCTTGAAATAAGTGGGGCAGGAATTTTTAACACTGACTCAGATCATTGTATTGTGAAGATGTGATGCACAGTGCCGGTCAGGTGCAAGATAGCTTCCAGGTGGTTTCTGTGGCAAGGGCTTGGGGGAACTGTGAGAGTTGTTGTCATTGTTAAACCTTTGTATGGCTGATATCATGTAGGTACTGAAACTGTTCCCTCAGGGCTCAAGTCATGTTGCTGGTGGCAGCTACAGAGCTATAACACCGTCATCTTTTTTTGTGTATTTGAAACTAGTACATGTGATGTATCAGGAGTTACCTCTGCTGGCTATCATCACAAAATGCCTGAAGGACCTCCAGGTTTGTGAACCATTCCAGCTAAGGAGGGGAGAGGCAGCCAGGACGTCACTCCTGGTCACCTCCTGTCTGCTAGGCAGTAGGGCTTGGCAGAGTCAGGAGATCAGCTGGTGACAGACTGCCTGACTTAAATTCACATGTCTCTTTTTATAGTCTTTTCTGGTTCTCTCCCGATCCTTGTGATTAAATAAGACTGTATTGCTTGCAGCTCTGTTGAGCACAAGCAGTGAGTGGGAACACCAGCCTCCCACCCGCCCAGTTGTCTGCTCCCGGTTCTATCAGTTAATGGATCTATACATTCCCTTTGTAATTTTCTTGCTCAGACCTCCTCTCTGCCACATGTTTGTGCCCCAGTGCTGCATTCTTCACTGACTTATCCCAAAACAGTCCAAAGGAAGAGTAGGGCAGGTCATCAGCTGGCACAAATTGTCAAAATAAGATTATTGCTCAACCCAAATAAAGGTAACAAAATATGACCTTCTGTTGTTAAAACCAATTAAGTTTCCTTCCATCAACTTTCAGTTCATTATCCTTTCACCCCTCAGGCCCTGTTCTTCCATCTTTTCAGGCTTGGTGCAGAATTAATGTTAAATCCCATTAGTCTGACCCTATTTTCCCCATTTTGCCTTCTGGTCCTTTGAATTGATGCGCTCTGACAGGTGGATATTGCAGCTTGGGGATCAAAGGGAGTGGCAGGCCCACAAGGAGCTTCGGGAAGGGTCTGGTTTACTCTGATTCACTTTACTTTTAAATGAGGTTTGTGAAAGGGCCTCGGCAGCGGGGTCTTGCTGCAAGGAGGCTGCATCTCTGGTGCAGAGAGCACCACATGGCCCCTCTGCTAGTGGAGTCCACCACTCATTTCTTGGGATAACTAGTTAGGAGATAGAAGCTCATCACTGGAGGAGTATATATTCCTTCTTGCCTTTTCCTTGGAAAGTGTGGGGTGGAAAAAAACCCCACATTTCTTTACTTCAATACATCTTGCCCACTGTGTCAGAAGGACCATTATTCTCAGAGTAATGTGAGACTGTTGGTCACTTTTTGTCTAAATTTATACTGCAAATTAAACAGGGAGATGGCAAGATCCAGTACCAATGTTGAGTGACTAAGCTATGCACTGTGGCCTCAGAAGGGGCTTTCCTGCTCACTTTTCCAGCACTGGGATGGTGGTCTCAGGTGTCCTGCTGCTTGCAAGCTTAGCATGAGCACTCTCCACTTCTTTATTGACCTGAAGCATTGGGTAGCCACTGTATTGTGGCAGCAGGGAATGTATCTGGTGAGCTTTGCAGAGACACTGGACCTACCTTTGCATCTGAGAGGATGCCTGCCATGCTTTCCCCTGTATACAGCTGGGAGGTGGCCCTGCAAAGATGGGCTGGGGTGGGGTGGCTTCAGTGGCGAGCTGAGTCTACAGAGAGGAACATCGTCACTCAAGTCCTGCAGTGAATCACTCTTTGGTGTTTTGCCAGGCATGTGTTGATTTTGAAAGTGATGTGGGGAAGATATGATTGAGTGGCCATCATTTCCTGATATGACAAATGGCTGAGGGTGGGACAATGGGGTGAATCACAGCCCACAGGGAGCACACAGAGGGAGAGCAAGCTACATTTTAGAAACTTAGAAATGTCCAAAATGTAACTTTTAGACTGGAAAAGCAGCATGTTAACAAGCATATGCAGAAACCAAAGATTTCTTATTAGTCCTAAGTTGCAAGACTGTCACAGCTGATGGAGGAACACGCAGCCCATAGTAGTGGACTTTAAATCCAAGGTGGATCTGCTGGGTAGATCCATCCCTGGCACACAGCCTGGCATAGCCTGATACCTGTTCACACCTCACCCTGATATTATCCTTCTGCATGTGACAGTGAGGATCCTAGCGCCAAGGTGAGATGTGTCAGGAGGGGAGGGCCATGCATATGTCTGCGTTTCCTCACAGATGCTGGAGGGTCTCCTCTCTGGCAGGACAGCAGGATTGCTCCCCCGCACTGGCACCTTCTGTAGTCTGCAGGCAAAGCTCTGCAATGCTGAACAGGGTGGAGAAGGTAGCGGTGTTAATACTGCTTGTGACTGATTTTACTTCACATAAAACATTCTTAAGGTGTACTTCTTCCCACTTTCTTGGAAGAAAGTGAGTATTTTTTATTATAATTACTCGATCTAATGAGCAAATAATTTTTCTTATCGACTTTACAAATAAAATTTCAGATGGTTGTGGGAATGTATAAATGGTGAAGTGAACAGTTGCTTTAAATCTATACTCGTATTTAATTTTAATTTCATTTCTTTTATACATAACTCTTGGTAATTTAATTTTAGAGATGGTGAAAAAATTGCTGAATATAAAATATGCCATGTAAAATATGAACAGTATCAACAAACAAAAAGAACCCGTTCAGCCCTCTATCTAGATTTTTGTTCTTTTAACCAAAGTGTCACTAATTTGAGTGATGGACTTGATCATTTCTGCAGCTCACTCCACTTGCTTATTTAATCAGTGATTATTGTTTTCATCAAAATGGGATGTATCATGTAGGCAGATGAGTTTCTATATGAATATGCAACAGCAGACGAACACTGAAAAAATGCAAAGCAGGGAGCATCGTTCTGTACTAAATAAAATCCCAGTGCTTTGATAAACCTAAAAATCCATCATGTTTAGTTTTAATAATTAAATATCCTTGGGTATTAGCAGCTGGTTAGGCAAGTATTCCACTTTTGGTTTTTAGATACTTTTCAGTAAATACATTAGGTGGGCTCAGTTCTTTTTGTGAGACAGGATTGTCATATCTGTCTTAACTCTTTGTAGTGCTGCATCCTTACAAATGATACTCTAGCATCAGCAGGAGGATAGCTTATATTTGGGCCCATCAGGAGTTCCTGTGTGAGCTTGTTGAATGCAGTAGTTTTCTATATTGATCTTTGCATTGATGCAGTTGGGTAGTAGTGGAATGGCTTTTTACTGTAATAACAGGTACAGGCAACTTTGTGAAAACTAAGTTATCTTGGCAAATACATCTCATCAGCTGTTAGAAGTAACTGGCAGCAATTACATTTTCTGCCACTCTGACACATTTTTGAATGGGCCTTATGGAAAAAAATGATTGCTTGGGAACTTTCCTATGGAGAATTACCTAGTGTGAAACACGTAAGCAAGGAAAAACAGAGCAGTTCCTAGAGTGTTAGGAAGACAGTGCTAATTTTTGTCTATGAACATGCCATGCACACATGCTAACGATATACCTTCAGACCCTAATCAGTCTTGCCTCTAAACCAGGAAACACTGCAAAACTTTTGTTACAATTTCCTATAGCCCATTCCAAGAACACAGAGCCAGGTTTAAGGTCTGGCCTACGCTAGAGTAAACTGAGTGTACTGCACTGATTTTGGAGCAATATAGACATGAAAACAGAATGAAATGCAGTCTTCTGCATAGGGCTTTATCAGCTCTAAAGAGGATAGAAAACAGGTATTTTTTTATTGATTAAAGGAATTGAGAGAGGCAGCTTGTCTCATTATTGCAGTTACTAAGAATATTAGTATTTTAAGGAACAAAATAATGTTTAATTAGTGTACTGCTTTCTTCCACTGTGCACCTGGTAGAAGAAAGTGCAGAAAGTACTTTTACCAATTTTTCTGTCAGGTCATAAGTTATTTTATCTAGTGGGAGAAAGCTCTTGTCATTAAAGTTATTAAATAGGAATACACTGAAAAGAGAGAAAATAACACCCAAGACATAAGTGGGTTTTTTCCCCTGCGGGGTTAAAATTAAGTAAATAACATTATTAAATTTAGGCATTCTGGACATGAATCCTCTTTCAACGTGCATCTCAATGTAAATAGCAACGTGGCTTAAAAGTGTGTAGCAAACCTATTCAGGTGCACTGCTGCTTCCTGCTCCCTGTCTTTTAAAATGATCATTTACATCAACATTCAACTTCCTTATAGATGGAAATGTAAAATATGATAGACCTTTGACAGTATAATATTGAAATATCCTTTCTGTGCTGAATTTTCAGCAGATACTGTGTTCATTAGCTTCCCACTCTGCATTCAATCACTTCATACAGTCTTAATAGAAAAAGGTTAAAAATGTTGAGACTTGGACACATTGATGTCATTCACATAACTGGTGCAGTTTTATCAGGAAAATCACAATTCTTTCCATTTGTACTAACCACATCTACCTTGGAAAGTTGCTGACTAAAGTGTTAATGGCAGCTATTACTGGAAGGTCACTTAAAGAGACTAGGAACATTGGCCTCGTTGTACTTTGTCTGAACCCATCTGGCTGTGTGTGACAAGTTTCCCATAAAGTTTTTCTCAATACGTGCCAGCTCACCTGCCCCTGCTTGCCCTGGTTCTTCTCTTCCCTTTGTGTCATTGATTTGGGAAGAGTTCATTTTGAACGAGAGCATTGACTCTTGATGGCCTGTTATCTGAAAGTCTGCCACGTGGCATGGAGAGTAAATACGGACAAGAACAAGTAAGTAATTCTGCTGCTCAGGGGAGAGCAGAGTTGAGCTGAGCTCTGGCGTTACTGCCAAGGATCCTGGCCCAGCTCTGCAGTGGCAGCTGTGTCCCTCCATGGGCCCCGACTTGGACCAGACACCTTCCACTCTGCTGCTGGAGGCTGTTGTAAAGGCAAGAGAGACCCGAAACATGTATATGGCTTAACACTTACATGCCTGTGCATGCCTACGTACACCACAGCAGGGGTGATAATGTTTAACCATTGACTCTAGCAGAGAACAAAAATTAAAACTGAAGGTTGTATGTTAGCCTATTTTTTTTTCAATTTGCAGATTTGTGTTGGTGGGATCAAAAGCCAAAAAATGCTGGAAACATACTATAAATGTGCCAGAGCCAAGATAAACAAACTGAAATATGGCTAAATAAAATTGCTTATAGTCCAGGCAGACAGAGACTGAAACAGGCAAACGTGGCAGCTCTCTCTTAAATAGCTTTCACAACTTTTTCTCTTTTTTTTTTTTTTTTTTTTTTATGCCCGTGAACAAAAAAATGCTGCTTGTGAGCATGAAATACACCAATGACTTGCTTACTCAGGACTGGCACCTTGGTTTCGGAGAGCCAGTTCATGTGTGGAGCTGAGATAATGCTGAGTAAGCATCAAAAGTTTGGGTTACATATCCAAAAATTCTAACCATTTTCGATCAGGCTATAATTTGAAGTGTCTAAACCCCATATTGCTTCACCAATCTGCATTATTTTAATTTCTAAATGCAAATAATTGGAATGCCAGCAAGGCCTGATGAACAGGTTTTGCCAGCAGTGATAAAAATGAGCTTTTGTCCATATGTGCAGTTCAGCTAAACTGACATCTCTTGTGAATGTAGTGGGAAAGGAATTTTGCTCTCCTACCATATATACCTTTAATAAGTTTTTTAGCCCTTATCTAAGTTAGACACATGTCTCTGCCTTTACTTAAAAATATTTGTTGGAAATAGGCAATTATAGGCCCTTTCAGCAAAGGCTAACTGTCAGGTACTCGAGCTCTGGGCTGGCAAGATGGAAAAAAATACTAGTGGTGATGTGCTGATCATTCATAAGCTTAATTAGAGAAATAAATAGAAAATTGTTTAACAAATCATGGTGAAACGTTTCCTTCCTTTCTAGCAAACTGCCTCTGAGTTGAATGCATCAACACCAGGTTATTTAGGTAATAATTCATCGTGCACGTAGATGATTTTCTTGGATTATTTTCCTGTGTGCCATGTTCTGCATAGGTGCACATTTGGAAGGAGCTTCAAAAGCTTTTGTTATTCTTTTTTTCAATGCATTCATTGTTGATAAGCATATATATAATCTAGGCTTAGTGATTGCATAGAACTAGATTTATGAAAGGAAACCTACTGTAAATAACACATTTTATAAATTTACTGTAAAAGACATAGGTTGCTTTAAAATTGGGGGGAAAAAAGAGCTGCATATGACACAGTATTACAGGATAGTGGTTTTCTTATTTCTTTACTTTTTATTGCAGCAGTAGGGATGCTCAGAAAAATGCACAAATTAGGTCCTAAGATCAGTTCAGAGGTGCTCCTGGGACTGAGAGTTTATTATAAAATACTTTGTAAACACCAATGAGTTAAATCTCAAACTATCAGTGAATTGTGTGATATAGCTGTGGTAGCAAGGAACAAACTGAGGTACAACTGGGTTGACCTCCCTGAAAAAGTTTCCTTAATAAGCGTACTTTTGTGTCTAAGAGATCTTAAGATTAGCTAAAGGACAGCTCTCAGCTCTTAATTTTGTATGTAATCATTTCACATCCTGCTCCCTAGCACATGGACGTGTAGACCCTTACCCATAAAGTAATTTATGAGAATATAGTGTGAAAGTCTCATCCTTTCAGAAGCACTAAAAGTGTGCTGTGGTTAGGCACATGCTGGTAAGTGCTTTACTGGATCAGAGACACAGGGATTGCACTATCATATGGTGTGTTTGATAAGATCCTGGATAATTTTAATGCTTGTGTTGAAATTGCACTATAAAATAATTGGAAATTGAGTAGATTACTTTATGCCTAGCAAATACCTAAAGAAAGTCAAAAGCAGCAAGTTAAAAAGTTTTAATGAGTGCATGTGGTGAGTATTTCATTATCATAAAAGCTGTAGGGTTTATTAGCTGATACAAGGCTGGAGTTTTTCATTAGCCAGAGGCATTTCAGAGTTTCATGGGATATAGCTGGAAAACATTCCAAACAAATGAATATTCTATTTTAAAAGAATAATGAGATGTTGAGGGGTTTTATAAACTCCAAAATTTGCTAAACCAATATCTCTAATTAGATGAAGAAACTCTCTATAGAGGCTTTGCATCAACGGCTGTGCACATAGAGAATGTTTTAAGCATTTACATATCAAATACTGCTGGCAGTGTTTTGGCTGCAGTCCAGAGCTGTAGATAGTTTTAATCACATTTGTTCATTAATCCTTAGTGGAATTCTCTTATATGGTCTCTTTAGGATTTTCATTTAAGCATGTGCTGCTGCTTGTCAGCAGTGGGCTTATTTATTTATTTTATGAATGCCATCTGAAGCCTTGAATTTATAAAAAATAGATTGTGGAGTGGCTCGGGAAGCTGACGATGGAGTACATTCTTTTTCTCTCAGTAGATCTCCTTCATACCCAAGCATTCATGTACTCTCACTAGGAAGATGTTTATTCAGCAGTGTGACATTTGAAGAAGAGTTTCGCTCATTTGTGATTATGTTAGTCCTTTTCCATAGGAAACAGACAGTGGTTGAATAGGAAGCAGTAATTGAAAGTACAGCGAAGATGATTGTGTTGCTAATAAAATGTCTCGAGAGTCATACAACACTGGCAGAGCTACGCTGAGAGTAGCTGTATCCCATGTGATGACTGATCAGTGCCTGGAGCATCAAAATGCAGCAAGCTAATGCTTTGAAATACAAGGGTGAGACTACCCAGCCCAGATGGCAGCACTGTTGCTGGAGCAGAACTCTAACCTCTCAAGTACTTGAGCGAGCTGAGCTGCTAAGGCAATAGTTTTCTTCCATTTTCTTGTTCCTCTCTTAAACCTGACTTGAAAGACAAACCATTTAAGACCACACTGTTGTAAAAGCAGAGGTGTTAACAGTTACCTGGAGCCTTCCACACGCAGTTGGCCTCTGAAATCATATCTGTCATTCTCATTTTTATGGTCCGTTTTACGAATGGCTGCTGTTATGGGAATCGGCTTCTCTGAGAAATGCCTGCCATGCTAATGTTTGTTCTGTGATAGATAGCGAGGGTTGAATGTTGCCTTCCCCTTTCTCTGCATTTTTAGAAGGCAGAGGTTTTTTTCTTTCTACAGCCAGGGTCAGGCTCCTCTGAGCCTCCCTTGCATTAAATTGCCTTCTAGGACAGAGGAGGAGCTGGGAGCATCAGTGAGGGGGCCAGGCTGCATATCCAGGGTGTGACAGCTGCACCCTGCAATAAGGGGGCTATGTTTTCCTGTACTTTTGTGCTGCACTTGTGTCATTGGCCATCTCGCTGTAAGTCTTTCCTTCGGGAAGAGGTCTTGTAGGTTATTGCATCTTTCTGACTATTTTTTTCTGATCATTCTGCAGTTGTATCGTTTTTTTAGGTTACCCGTGCTCGCCATGCACACAGCCCCACGTGAGGGCTTACTGGGATGGTGGAAGGGCCAGTACAGATCAGGGACCCTTACTGAAGTAGGAAGATCTCACCCAGCCTTGCTGCCAAGTTTTGCCATGTCCCCAGCAGACAGTGGAGTAAAGCTTTCAGAGTGCTCTGGATGTGATATAGGCATGGGTGGGAATTCACAGTAATTCTTCCCCACCTCCTGGATTGCTGTCCTTCCTCCCCACCTCCTCTGTGCCTCCTGCTGGTGCTTGGCTGCTGGCAGCTGGAGAAGCTGGTAAGCCCGTCTGAACACGCACTCTGTGTGTGAGAGGGAGAGGGCAGCAGGGTGGGATATCCCCAGGCTAGGAGTAGTTGGAGAAGGGACTCGTCTTCTGCCACAGGGATCTTGGCAGTGATGCATGTCCTAATATTTTTCAATAATGTGTTAAGTAAGATTAAATTAAAATTTATTGAAATCAATGAGCTTAATAATAATTATCGGAATTTATTGAAAAAAGGTAGCAAAATTGAAGGTATTCAGCTCTTCCTCTTCCAGCTTCTTGAACATCTGCATGCTTAACCATGGAGTATTAACCTGCTTAGCTCTGAGTAGATGATTTTGCCCCATAATTCCAGTTTTCTTCTCTGAAGTCTTTTTCTTCTCTAGGGACCTTCTAGAAATAGTTCCTTGGCAAAGAGCAGCTGGGGTTGCTGTACGTCTGGGCTCTGTAGGGCTGTGCTTTTGCACAGTCACAGTGATCCTGGGAAAGGAAACAAGAGGAGTCAGGCGGGTATGGGTACAAATACCAAAACTTTGGGCACTGAGAGAACTTGAAACAGTTTTGGCTTACCTCTTCTGACTATGTATTTGTCTTAATCATCCTTGTTTCACAGACCCTTCATTTCTGCTTCAGCCCACATTAGCCTCCTTACCTTACTTTCACAAACACTTTCCTCTTTGTTACTCTGGGTTTTTTGTCTGTTCAGCTGCTTTTGTGATACTCGCCTACCACTCCAGCAGCCCACGCCACGGCAGAACTACCTCTGTGTTTGCTGACACCACTGTTCACCCCAGCAAGGGCTAACCACCTCCCTGCACTCACATCCCTCTCTGCTGCAGCTATAGGATCTTGGGAACACAGCCTACTCTGTGCCCGCCTAGCAGGCTTGCTTTTAGATAACACTAAATTAATCATGATTAATAATTTTAGCCATTTTCAGTGCGCTGTCTCCTCTCAAGCGTTCTTCTGTACTAACATGGGCTGTTTGAATTGCACCAAAAGCAAGCGGAAGGCCCAGCACCGAGGTCCAGGTCAGTGTCTGGTGAGACCTGCTGCCTGAATTCAGGAGCTGCCCTCCGAGCCCAGGTGTGGGTGTCACAGCACATCATCGGCACATCATCGGCACGGCTGCTGTAGGGCGGCCCTCTCAGTTCAGTACCTCGCTATTGTTCTTCCAAGGAACACAGCCTCTGTCCTTGCAGTATCTGGTAAATGTACAAACAAAATCTCAGAGCTGTGACTGCAGAAGCGTTGTCAGAGACACTGTAGGTGCCGGTGTGTGCTCAGTTGCAAGGGCTGCCAGGTTCAGTGAGTGCTGGTCGCTGCAGCTAACAACTATTACGCACTTACCTAACTGCGGTGGGATGGTTTGCTGGGGAAAAGTTGAGCAGCTTGTGAAAGCTCTGCTCCTGCTGTTGTCTCGGTAATGTCATGTGGTTAGCATAGCAATTATTTATTATTATATTATTATTAGTCACAACCTTGGCACATTTATAATTCTTTTGCTGGGAGCGTGTCAATAGAGGCAGGACAACAAAAAGTTAATTTTGTCCCACGTATGTAGCAATAACATGGCATTAATATTTTTTGTACCTGTCAAATTAAAAAATGCATGAGAAAAAAACTCCTTCCATGCGTTAAGATTACAACAGTGACAAATACACTAAAGGCAAAAATCACATTCAAATCAGGTTAGTGCTTGAGGTGAGAAACTGCCAAGAGGCCATGATACTCTGGCTTCCACCAGGCTTTGCCCTTCACTTCTGGAGAAGTGCAGAACCAGGACTGAGCAGGTCTGTTTTAAATAATTTTAAAGCCACATTTTAATTGTCTTCCTCTAGCTTAACATAATCCAACATTGTAATTTACAAGTAACCACATTTGTGATTCAAGTGAGTTAGTGCTGCCTGGAAGGAGTAGCAAAATTTACTACTTAGTGCTGATGCTAGCATGTGAGAGCAGGCATACAGAAAGAGAGCAGAAAAGAAAATAATGCCAGAAAATAATGATTACAAGTGGAATTTAGTCTGGGTTCAGCTTGGCATCTGTCCCTAACCCATGCTTGTGCATGCAATTCAGGATAAGTTCATGACAGCATTTTAAGTTGGGACAATATGGGATATTTCTCATGACTGAAGTGCTGAGAGCAGCCTGACAAGAGCTCCTGCAGTAAAAGCCATCCCTTCCCAGGCACTGCTAATGAAGCAGAGCTGGAGAGAATTAAGTTACCTATGGAAGTCTAAAACATGAGACCATGGGAGAGATTGCTATGGATTTCATTAGATTTTTTTGTCAGACCTTGAGCCAGTAACAAAAGAATTCTCCAGTACGAGACCTGCTTTCCAAGCAGAGACACTGTATATACTCATAATGTCTAAAAATATTTATTTAGCCTGAGCTTTCTGATACATCAGTAATTAAGTGACTAGGAGACAGGAAGGTGATCTATACTTTGTATGCAGATGCATTGCAACCCCTAGCAGCTCTCATGAAGTTTGAAACAAGATTGCCCAGTTTGGTCCTTGATAAAGGAAATAGTTTATAAACCCAGTCTGGGGATTTACCTGAAATGAGAACACTTCAAAGGCCTCACTGGTGAGTTCGCTTGAAGCAGCTGATGGCAAGCTGACCCTTCCTACCTGTGACCTCACCCGCTGAAGCAAAAAAAAGACCCAGAGATTTTTGGCAGGACTGCCTCTGCTGCAGCTTCATTGTGGGTGGGCTCTGGAGTGTGGGCTGAGTTTCAGTTAAGTCAGTGGCTTTTTGGGTTGCAGCAGTCTGTGGTCCCCAGGAAGTTTTTCATACTGTCACTGCTCCCAGTTTTAATTGGCAGGGTCTCCTCTGTCTGCAGAGTCACAGCCTACTCCGTGCCCTGGCGACCCGTGGGTTCCCAGTCCAGGCTGTGAAGGGGAAGCCCCAGGGTCTGTGGTGGGACAGGCAGACCAGCACTAGCCTGTCAGAACTGCCACTCTGGAGAGGGGCACAGGGATCTTGCCATGCAAGGGGCAGCCTGGGCGCTACCAAAATGGCAGAGTCCAAGCCCAGAATCCAACAGAGCAGTTGCTCTTTCCTTCACCTTATTCCTACACAGAATCAAACGTATCTTCTTTCCTTACCTATGTGCTGCCAAACGTTTCTGAACTTTTGATCTAACCTAGCCAAATCGTCATGTAATTGTATATATTTTGACATATGAATAGTCCCATTGAAGTAACTGTTGTTCCTTATGGCCTTCAAGTTGCCCATGCGTTAAAGTACCTTGCTGAATCAAGGACATTTATATTGGCCTTCTCCATCTTCCAAAAGTAACAATGGGTTGTTTTCCTTTTCTCAGATTCTCCAAAGACTTTTTTAATCTATTTTCACAGCTGTAAACTAAGGGGATCTCTGCTCTGTGCTTGGATTAGTCACCAGGACTTGGAGGGTTTGCTTAAAACCAACAAGTCCAGCACAGCTTTTTATTCTCCACAGCGTCTGACTATGGTTGTATGCAGGGATGTACTCATATCACCCCCTGGACATATCTGCCAGCACATCTAGACAATGCAAACACGAAGTCAGTGTTCCCCCAGTTTTCCATTTCAGTCCCCAGTATATACACCATATTCTGAACTGATTGCAATGCTCAGCAGTGGTTGGTTAGCCTGCTCACACCCTGGGACACCTCAGTCCCAGGCCAGGGGCTGCTCATGGGAAAACACTAGTAGCAGACCTTGCTTTGCTTTGGCAATATCTTCTGAATTCTCTTGCTACCAGACTCACCTTTCTCTTCCTTAGACCTCTAACTCTAATCTTGATCCTAATCCTGGGCTGATCAGCCAGATCCCCAGATTGAGCAATGCCAAGGGTTGAATCACCAGCAGCCCCGGAGCTGCTTTTTGCAGCCTCTAGAGACACCACCACCCACCCCCTCAAATGTGCTCCTCGCAGGAGGCTTGGCTGAAGTTTTGCTGTGTGGCATCTCCACAGACAGGCCCCTACTACCTCTGTCCACCGTTGCTGCAGGAGGAAAGCAGCAGGACCTTGTTGAGGTGACTTCAGTAAAGTTCTGGTGCAGATGTACCCCTCCATCCCAGCTGGCAGACCTTTCCCTGCTTAACACGAACCTACATCATGAAGTCGAAAATGCTGTTTCCTCATCAGTCTTTTTCACTTTTCCTCTTCTCAGGGATACTCTCACATACATACAAGCTTTCTCCCCACTTTGAGATCACTGGAGGGTTAGTTTCCCATTTCTCTCTTCATGTTCCACACTTGAAAACCACACATTTTCCCTCAACCTCTCTACTCTCACTTTGTCCTCCCTCCCTGCTACTGGCACGGGTAACCAGCTGGCTAATCCTTCTCCCTGCTGCCTCACCCTCTGAGTGAGTTCAGTAATGAAAGGAAATAAAAGTGGGAGCTGCATGGATTCACCCAGCAGCTCCAGCCTCACACAACAACTGTGAAAAGGCTTTTTTCCTCAATCTATATTTGTGCTGTGTTACACACTAGGGAAACTGGTAGGAATTGAATATGTATATTAGTGTCTTTTAATCAGTAGCATGGACTACTCTCCCTATCCCCATGACTTTTTTATTTCCTTCTTAGGAAGGTAATATTAGAAACGTTGCACTTGTTACTTTCTGTTACACCATGATAGGTAGAAAAAGATTTTGTGCCAAATTTATGCTCAGTGAATTTTCCTTGAAATTTGTGGAGTTAGAGCAGAATTTAATTTGGCGGTGTAGATTTGATATTTCTTCCAGTGATGTCTTCAGCTGAAAATCTCAGCTTTCCATGGCCTTACTTAGACAAAAAATAGGCCCATGTCTTTAGTATTTCTCGGGAGTGCCAAAGGCACTGTGATGGTGTAGAGACTCTGCTGCTGCCGCATGTGAAGAAGTGTGGTAGCAATCTGTGCCAGAGGCATTTAGGAAATATATTCCTGAAGCCAAAGTTTTCTGAAAGGTGAGGAAGAGTTTAGCAACTGCATTAGCATCTACAGCATGTTTAATACCTTTCATTTTCTTTTTAATGTCATGTGGTGGATTAATTTGGAGGTGATGTGCAGCATCTTCATGATATTGGGGCCAGAAGAAGCAGTTTGAATGAAAGCTTAATAGAAATTCAGTGTGCACCCATGCTGAGCACAGAATTGGTTGGCCGCATAAATCTAAATGTCAAATAACTAGAAAGTTTTACCACATGGAAATAGGATGTTTTATTTCCATGTTGTCAACACATGAAGAATACTTAGTTGACAAAGAGTAAAACTGTATAAGTTCTCTTTTCAAAAAAAACCCCATAACTAAAATTAGGACTAAGATACCACCAATGTTCTCAAGAAGTGGGAAAATTACAATTATTAATTATTTCAAGAGCTAAACATCATGTGGGCATTCATAAGCATTATCTAAAAAGTGAGAAGCATTGAAAAGTTTGTATGACAGTCCCAAGTCCAATACACTTGGTAGAGCACTGCTGAATAGCGAATTATAGGTTGTTGAGCAATCTAGAAATGATGATGTTTTATTTAGTGGTGTGGATTGTTACTTCAGTTGATTTGGTTTTTATCCTGTAAGGAAATTAAAGCTCAAGCACTTCCAAACTTGGTTATATTTCTAAATATCATCTTTGCGTGCCAACTTTTGCCTAGAAACTCACCCAAAGATGTCAGCCATTGAAACCATTTCATGTGGAAGCATTGCTAAGTAAATTCCCTAAATGCCTATTCATCCCAGTAAGATGGAGAGTCACTGGAGCAGCAAATGTGAAAATCTGCACAGCTTACTCTACAGAAAGCAGTTTTCTGAGGTTGCCAAATTGAGATGCAGAGTCTGACCCTGGGAGGTATTACAACGCACATGAGTGAACACAGGAGGATCTCAGGCTCCTACATCCTGTCCATTCAGGCTAGTTGATAGACAGATACTTCATTTGGTCCAGGTAAAATCAATGAGGTTATGAAGATAGTTTACTAGGCTGATAACATTTCCAAGTTGTTGCAGCCTGACCCCAGAAGTTAAACAGATTTTATACAGGAGTTTAGTTTCACTTCGTTTTCTGTGGCTTATAATAATGAAACATTTTCAAGATATGGTACTATTGACAGCTGGTTTATCTTTAGTTTTTCTGCCATCAACTCCATTATAGACCATTAAATGTTGTTGTACTTATAATGTTGTGGTTTTGAATGCAACTCAGAGAAGATCTTTTTAATATGATTTATTCAGTTTTTCTAAATATGCTGACCTAGATAAACAGAGAACATTTTTGCTCCATTGTTAAAGAAATAACAGGCCACAGAAGCTGTCAAGCATAAATACATTCTTGGACATGTCAGCTGAAATTTTGAAAATAGTGGTGTCAGATTGCCAGTCATACTAATTGGAATTAACCTTCTAAATTCTTTTGTTCCTATTAATTATATTGGCATTTTGACATCCAAATTCTCTTGCTTTATGCATTCCCTTGGCCTCTTCTCTATTACAATGATGAAAACAAATAATATGCCAATAGATACTTAACCAAATTCCCTAGGAAGAACCTAGCAAAGCATGTAAAATGGGACTCTGAATACAGTCATCTCACAGCTGGATTTCCTTACTTAAAAAGTGCTGGGCAGTATTACTTAATACATACTCTATTACAATGCTTAAAACATATGCCAAGAGTTGATAGGAAATTCATTAAGATGTAATAAAACTGTGCTTCTTTCCAAGTATTCTTTCCTAAGTAGAGGCAGTGAAGTTTAGCAGCAGGATGGAAGCTTTTTCAGCAGCTGCCTCCTTCAAAGATTCTGAGAATGGTCCTAAAATGAGAACAGAAAGGACATAAACTACTCTAGGCACAGCAGGTTTTACAGTGTAATTTGTACATCTTTTGTTCTTTCTCTTGCAGGACAAATGACCAGTTAGTAGCATTCCTGTCCAGATACCGTGATATGAACTTCTTGAAATCCCATGGAAGGGACAATGCAAGGTAAGCTGGCCCTTTTCTCAGCTTATTTTAACCATGGCACTGACAGTTTTTAACAGTGACAGTTTTCCAGCGTTATCTGACTGAAGAAATCCCTAGTACAGGAAAGAGAAATGAACGAGGAGGAAACCCTCTCCTGAGGTAGGATAACACACAGGTCTCTCTGACTTCTTGGCTGCTCATGCTCTTGTCACTAGATTTACCAATTCTGTCATGTTCCTGTTTAAATGAAGTCCTCGTGAGCATTCATCTTGTGCATGCAGAAATTCAGGTAGTAAAAAAAAACAGGTAGTAAAAAAATAATACTGTGAGGAATAATATTTAAATCAGAGTCAACAGTTTTCACAGGAGAGTCTGTGGTTTGGGAAATGTAGAATGTCAGAGTGATTGGCAGGCTCAGCTCTAGCTGGCAATAGTGATTGACAGCAGAGTTAAAGTAGAAAAGGGAAGAGAAATGGCCAGTCTCTTACGCCTTTTTGCTCCTCTGGTGCACCTGATTCTTCTCTAATTCCCTGAGCTGGCTAAGGAAGATAACTGATGAATTATGACATGCCTGCATCAAGCTGGTTTGAATGTGCCAACCTCAGATGGGTTAGAACAATTTAGATCAATTAAACACACTAATCTGGTATTAATTTAATAATAAAATGAGCTAATGTGCCACTTGTCGTCCCCTCACAGGAATAACAACCCATTTATTAGTTCAGTGGTTCCCTTTGACTGTATAAACAACTAAATACCTTTTAGCCTATTACGACATGTTGCCATGTTTTGTTTTTTCTCCTGGATTTCTACCATAAATTCTCTGTGCATCAGGGAACATAATGTGGGACACAAGTGCAGATTTGCCATCCCTATCTACTGTGGTTGTATAGTCCCTGAGTCCTATAAACACTCCCACTGCTGACCACTAGATGAATGGATCCTTTCATGTTGCCCCTTGGCAGCTGCCCAAAATTTCTGTCAGGGAGATAGAGTGGCTCCCCTCCTCCTGCATAGCCCAGATAACTGTAGAGACAGGACTCAAGCCAGCAGCTACAGAAGCCTCTGAGTAATATTGATGCTTGGTAAAAATTCATTCTGTTGTTGTCAGAAGCTGATCACAAAGCAGTTAGCCCTCTGTTTGTATTGTGGGTGAATTTGCAGCTCTACATCCACCAGTTGAGGGAGAAATTGTATCTAATGTGAAGATCCCTAGCCTGATCTTTCAGTTTAGTTTCAGTGACTCAGTCTTGTCTAAACCAGTAAATGTACCATCTGCTCTGCCATTCGACACACAATTTCCAATTGACTTTCATTTTATGCCCAAGGTGTGTAAGTTGTGGTCATGCTGGTGAGGTTTATCCCTGTAGTTAGAATGATGAAATCCTCCAGGCTGAAATACCTTGTATAAGCACAGGCAGGTGAGATGAGACCAAAGGCCCATCTAGGGTGTCACCCTGTGTCCTGCTGCCTACAGCCAATGTCACAGAGGGGCAAAAGAGGCATCAGGCAGTGGTGCTTCCTTACAGTATTTTCCCAGCCTGCCATGACCTTTGCCTGGGGAATTTCCACAGCCAAACTTCATGACTTGTTAATTTAAGATTAGAGGGTGATTATTTTTTTTCTATTAGTTTTTCCATTTATGTGTTCAATGTTGCCATTTGCTTTGCTTTGTCATAGTCCTCTGGAAAAGAAATACCCTGTGGGATGAATGGCATAGCCAAGAGATTAGTAAGCTCTAGAAGAGAAGCAACAACCACAAGGTTTGGCAACAAAAATGTAAAAAAAAAAAAAAAAAAAGAAAAAGATAAATTAAAAAAACAAAAACAAAAACAAACCAACAGCTTTTAGAAGGGATTTAGGACACAGGCCAATCTCCAAGTTATTGGGCAATAGGAGAAAGCTCCCTTGGGACATCCTATCTCAAAACAAATTGGAACAGGATTTTTTTATTTAAAATGGCTAGTTGAAATCATGATAAGGAAGAGGACCCTCGACTAGACTGACTGCCGCCCCATGTACAATAATAATAATTTTGCTGTTCCAAAGTGCTTTTCTCAAAACATGTGAACTAATAGTGCAGGATCTCAGCATTTAAGTATCAGTGAAAGCAACATATAACCCTTGCTGCTACTTTTTATTTTAATTTGTGGACGAATAATGTCTCCTAAACAATAAGCTTTTCAACTGTCTAAATCTGCTTTGTAAACAGCTGGAAAGTCTGAATTTTAAGACATCGTAGTCTTTGGATTGTACAATGGAGAGAGAAAGATTAGAAGTGCCATCTTAAAACTGAAATGCTTATACAGCTCAATTACAATATACTTTGTATTCAAGCTGTGCTCAGAATCAGTACATGTTTTACTGCCAAATAAGGAGAGAAACCAGGCTTCCTTTTATAGAGTGAAGTTTTCTTTTAGTTATGCCAAAGTCATTAAAAAGTATATCACTCTGATTTTCCTTTAGTGGCTTCAGAAAAGGGAATGGATGTGAAAATGGCTCTTTAACTCAGCAGGAGGAGCTGTCTCAGAGAGACAGATGTATGAAATGAAATTGCATACAGTGGCTGGAGTCATTACATAGTACTTAGTGGGCAACACTTACATTTTCACCTCTTTTCACTGTCTTAGGCCATTACAAGCGAAAGAATAACCTGGTAGTTGTATAAGCTGTTACAATTTGGAACACCTGGAAGATTTGGGGTTTTGGCAGGAGCAGCACCTGGCTGATGTATTACAAAATAGAACGACAGTCAAATGTGACATCTTTAACAAAAGGCAGGAAAAAGGGGGTCGGGGTTTCATGTGAGAAACAGTGAAACATACTGTAGAGGCTGGATGCTGTTACATCTTAGAGGAATCTGGAGCTCACAGGCAGAATACAAACAGCTGAAGTAAAGGCCATTAAAAGTTTGTTATGTGAGTTAATTTCTTGGGCTGCTTTTTTCTCCTCCTAAGTAACGTTCTTTGCAGTTGTGTTGTCCCCTTTCTGACTTCTGGGTTCCAGATACTTTTAGACGTGTTGCCAAACTGTACAGCTTTTAGTAAGGAGCACCACAAGCTCATCCCAGTTCTCAGATGCTGGAGAGACCTTAACTCTTGAAGGGCCAGAGCACATTCCCAAAACCTCCACCCCTTTAAGCCCAGTTCTGCTGATGAGTATGTGTTTCATCATCACCTTTTTTCAGACATACATTTTTTCCACTGTAGCACATACTGTTCATTGGCATTCTGTACACTGGGTAGATGGTGGTTTGGCAGTCAGTTAGCAAATGGATTGCCCAGTCAATGTTACTGTGTGTTACTTAGATGAATTGCCCAGTATGTACCCAAATACTCAGGAAAAAAAAATTGATATATTATCCCTGCTGTTTGAATATTTTAACCACTTGGCTCCCAGCAGTTCTTACCGTGCTGCTTATGTGAAATATTTGGTGGTTCATTTGGCCCAAATTTCCTTCAGCCATACTTTTTTTTGTTTTGTTTTTTTTTAAACACTTCATTATTTTGAAGCACACAGACTAAGATCTATTTTTCGCTTGTAAGTAGTTCAGCCCAACAGTTGGATGTAAATTGTGGTGACCACAATAGCAACATGCATCCTCTGTGCAAAGAGGCTGCACTTAAAAAATTTAGACATTACAGCTAACTTTCAAATGTTCCTTATTGCTTTATGCTAAGCATTAGGGGAGCCATAAAGTCTTTAATGCTTCCGCTTAAAAATTTTCCTCATTTTAGGGCTTTTTTTCCTGTTAAGTTTAGAAAAAAAAAATAAAATTTTAAAAACAAAAAAAAAAAATAAAAAAAAAAAAAAAAAAAAAAAAAAAAAAAAAAGCCATATGTCTTGACATGGGATAAAACAGGATATTTCTTGGTCTGGGTAGAGTATACAAGCAAGATCATCCCCCAGTTCAGGAAGGCGCAGTAAGTGGGAAGATTTGGAGTAGCCATAATTTATGGGGCAGAGCGGGAATTAGATGGTGAAAATTGAGGTACTGCAAAAGTAATCAGAAACCTTACTACTATCTAAGATCATTGAGCTGCACATTTCATTTTCAGTGGTATAAATAGTAACATTTGTGTCCTTCTTCTGAGGTCATTATGGCCGGGAACATCTTTTTAAGTTGAACAGATACTGTTGGCCATGTTTTACCCACAGGTCAATAGCCTGATTTGGTAGCTTGAAAATGTGTATAGAAGTGACTCACGCTCGCCCCCAATCACTTGGAAAGTTTGAATCCCCATTGCCTTTTCTTTCTCTGATCACGTAATATGCAGTTTCTGAGATGTTAGGCACAGTAGAAAGACCCAGTGGGATGCTGGGTGGACAGGAGGGTGTCCCTTTGTGTTGCCTGTGGGTGCTGCAGCAGCTGTGATCTGCTGGCTGTGGCAGAAGCAGCCACGTCTGCTGTTGCTGCTCAAGCAGCAGCAGCATGTAGATGAGCTGGCTTCAAGCTCAACCAGTCAGGCCCAGCAGCATTCCCAGGTCAGAGACTGCTCAGTCGTGTGGGTGTTTGGATGAAGTGGAGGTCTAGAGAAGACGTTTATTGGAGACAAACAGGTGGCAGAATGTCAGGTTTCATCTCATTGAGTCTGTCTGTGGTGAATTCATGCTATATCTCTGCAAATTATCATCTGCAGCTTCCCTGTTTTGCTTATTTTATATAAAAAGAAACAAAATCACAAGAGTTATGGCCTCGCTGGTGGTGAGAGGAAACGGTTACATTTTTGTCCTTGTAAAAGCTATTCTAGTGTTTCTCAAAAGATGCCATAAGTGAAGAGTGGTGGAAAGACACCCACAGGAAAATTTTTGAAAGTCCCTCCTGAACCTTGTACTCACAAGGGACTGTGTGGAACTGTTGTCAAAATAGGCAATTCTTAGTAGAGTTATTACTGCAAAAATAGACTCTGCAATGTTCCTATAACTGAAAAGCAATTGTAAAGATTGTTTTTTATTTTTGGAACACTTGAAGAGCTTGCTCTCTGCCCTATGCTGTTAAAATACTGAGAAGCATTAGATTTCCTCTGAAAGAGACATTTCTAGAGAATGGAAGGTAAGATTTTTCAGAACCAGTGGAAGTTAATGCTTAGGAAAAGGTGTATGAGAAGAAAGAATCATGAGGAATTTCTTCTAAATGTGATGCAGAAATGTGATCTGACTGAAGCATTAAATGGATATACTAGGAGAATTACAGATGAAAGAAGCAAATTCTGTAGCGTGTGATGCCCCTGTTGTAAAGCTTGAAAAATCTCATTATGTCCATATAGAGATGGAATAATGACCAGATAAAATGAGTGTATTCATTCACTTTCAACAGCATCTCATGTAGAATGCTCTAAATGCTGTAGATGTTTGGTTTCCATAAAGATATAGCTGATTGAGAAGGGCCACATTTAACATAATATTTCAAAGTAGACTTTCAACTTGGAAGACCCAGTCAAAATACTATACCACTTTTTTGCTACGCTGTAAATGATCTAAACCTTATATTGTCCAATGTTCGTGGCAACAGACTGATTGTGTGCCTCGGATTTGCTTGCACACTGAGCATAAACCTGTTTAAACATATACTGGAAACAACTGTGGTAACATGCACTGTCAGAATATCCTTCAGATTCTGCTGCTTGGTCTCATGATGACTTGCAGCCCAGCTCCTAGAGACCCACAGAAATTGCAGGAACAAATGTCACTGACTGCATCTCTCAGTGCTGGCTTATTTTCTGTGGCTGTGTCACCTGTGTTTTCTGCTCTGAACTCAGTCCCTGTCTCCTGAAGGTCAGAGGCCACGCTGTCCTTGCTGACAGGCAGGTGCTGATCCCACGGTGCTGAGTTGGCCGCCCCTCTGTTCCCATGCCCCCCATGCTCTGCTGCTCCATGAGATCTGGTGCCCTCCTCTGTTGTAGGGCACATAGAGATATGAATGACAAACACTAATCATACCTTAAAAGTAAGATTTCCCTTTGTTTCTTGTTAACTTCTGAGCATTTAGCACAGTAGGCAAAGCTGCTGAAAGTGTTTCAGTTTGTGTGCTTACTTACGGGTTTCTTCAGAGCAAGGGAATTAAAGAAAGATAAGAAGAATGCTGCTTTCGACCTCATAACATTTGCATTCCAGATTCTGCAGTTTAAACACGTTGGAAAGCAGGTTACAGTTTTTATTTCTCCTTCTCTTTTCATTCATTGTTTTTATCTATACTGAGAGCTTTTTCATAGCCTTTAGAAACAGCAGGAGTTGTGCATTCTGCACTTTCTGCATGCTGCCTGTCGTATCGGGAGGAAATCCTCTTCATCTTGGCAGACTAAGTAGGTGCTCTTTCTTTATGACATTGTACCCCTTGTCAAGGTTCAACTCCATTTCAGGAGTGGGGGATCAGCACTGGAGGCCTTCAGCACAACAAAAAGAGGTCTCGGGAGACATACTGCAATATCATATGTTTAGAAAAAATGGATGTTTATCTGGTACAGTATAGACATTGTGCTTAAGTATCCAATTGTTAGTTATTTCAGGTTTTTTAAATACTGTGTAACCCTTCATAGAATAGAGTTACTCATGGAAATGGGATAAAGTCAGGGTTGTGTCACAGTTAACTAGAAATTCATCGCGTGCTCAGTGGAGGCCAGGATTTCTGGCCTGCAGCAGGCAGGGAATGAAACTGCTCTGTGCAGGTTTGGGTTTTATGAACCTGCTTATTACAAAGAATTATTCAGCGACTGGTTTATGGAGACATATTGTAGCCTGGAGATTGCTCACAGATTACTTATTGCAACTGTTACACTCAAGATTGTCAAATTACTATTCTGTGCTTTCTACTTGGTCACCTAAATTGCAAGTTATTGTTTTATGCTTCCCAATTGATTGATACCAGTAAGTGTTTCCAAGGTGGCTGTCTGTGCAAACACTGCTGGCAAGAGACTCTTGTATTTCTCATCTGTAAAAATACTTACTTGACTTTTCCCACCAAAATGAGCTGACTTCTTCAAACAGACAGAGTCCAAGTAATGTGCAGTTTGTCCACATATGTAAAGGAGAACATGGACATGGTGCTAGTGGGGCTCCAAGCTCTGCAGATTCTTGCTTTGACATTGACTTTTGACTTATGATGAATGTTTTGCTGATGTATTGTTTAACTTCTATTCATAGATCTTATCCTTGTGTAGTGACTAATGATGATGAGGTCCTGAGAGGTGTACCTGGTTAATAGTGCAAAGTCAATGGGAGGTTTTCTGGGGAAGAGGCCAGAAACAGGAAACATTCAAGAAACGTTTTCACCTTAGAAAGTATATTCTTTTCAGACAAAAACCTTTTGGTGACAAAGTTACTAATGAGTAACATTTAGCAGCATGAGAGCCTCTGGTGTTTTAAGAAAGTTTTACTCATTCATAGACTTTGGAAAACAGCAAGCAGCAAATGGTCTGTCTCATATACTGTGTAGGTGTGAGGATTCAGGAGCAGGGGTCTCAGAGTTGCTGTGGTATGCAGCATCACAGAAATCTAGTCAAAAGGATGCTGTTTGAGTGTGATATTTTTGCTGATATTAAGTAAGTATGTAACGATACATGTTAGTAGTTAAAACACATCATAAGAAGAGCTGAGCTGTGTTTTTATATCATGTTGTAGGAGCGTGTGCTAAACATCTTACAAATGCTTTATGTGTTATACAATCCTAGAGTTTCATCTGAAATGCATTTATAAATATTTAAGTACACTACAAAGTAAGAGGAATTCCCTAAGCTGGGTTGTAACCACGAGCTGTCTGGACAGTTAACTATCTATGTTCAGTGTGACAGACCATGTGCTGCAGGCAGTTGGGTTTTTAACAAAGTATAAAAATAACCATCTGGAACCATGTAAACCCCGAGGCTGCATCCACTCACAGTCAGGGCACAAATGGCACCTTTTGCACGTGTAGTTGCCCGATTGCTGAACTCAGCTGGCAAGATGTGTTCGTATTATGCTTTCTTGCTGCTTATTTGCAAGTGTAATCCAGGCTCCTCAAAACTGAAGGCTTTTTAGGAAGAGTTAAAATTGATTAAGGGTAAGCATAAAATGTCTGAGATGGAGTGTTCTTTGAAGTAAGGTAAAGTGGTGTGCTTTTTATTAACCCTCGTCTTATTTTATTTTCTCCCAGTTGATTCTCTTTTCTCATCATCATTATTTTCCTCCTGTAGTTTGTCTCAGAACAGCAGAAAGGTCAAACGTCAAGATGACAATCTCCATTGTATTTGGCTAACCATACCTTGGTACAATTGTATGTCATTGTCCCGGCAAGCACATTTGCAGTTATCAGAGGTGCACCAGTCTTACCTGAATGTGAGAGTGTCAGGAAGCACCTGAATTTTTCCACATTGCCTAAGATTATTGAAATGCTATTACTAATCCTTTTTTTTTTTTCCTTCACTTTAATGGGGGAGTTACATGCTAGGTGTCTAGTAAAACCCAAGAGAGGAAAAACCTGAGGGGAAAATCTCCATTTTTTGCATTTCATTGCTCTCTTTGAAGCTTGGCATGCCTTCAGAAAATGCACTGTTTTGATATTACACTCAGCATAATCAGAAACTAACAAAATACAGCATTAGACTAGAAACAAATCAGTAGGTTCATGCTTTTGCCCTCCATCTTCTTACCTTTCTTTTCAGAGGTGGCTGCTGCAATCATTGTTGAATGGCTAGTCAAGAATTTCTATGAACTTTTTGTAGTGTTTGAGGGGCTTTGGTTTCTTGAAGAGGCCTGTGTGGCATACAAATAGTACTTTTCTCTGTACCTCTGGCAATATCCAATGTGTTTAGAGTAGGTTGTTGCCTCCCTCAGTGCCACGGCTATGGCTGGAATAGCTAGGAGCATCAGTCATCCTAGAATAGAGTCTGAAGGGGGAAAAAAAAACCTCATCCACCTTTTCCGCTTTGGTTGCAGTTCAGCATTGTGTGCCAGCAGTACAGCCTAGGCTTGCCAGGGCAACCCTCTGCCTCCTCAGGCAGGATCATTTAGCTTCTAGCAGATCTAAAATATGCTTGGTCCCCTTGGCTCCCGAGGGACATAAATGGACAGCAAGAAATTGCCCAGTGGAGAGCTGTGTCTTCAGAGCACCTTGTATAAATTATTGCTTCATAGATGAAAGGAAATCATTTGCTATGCTAACGCATTGTTCTGTTTAGGTGTAATGACTGTGTGTGAAGTAGGCCCAGTAAGGGTAGGCCTTCTGAGAACTGCCTGTTTCCTATTTGGTTGTTATCACCATTTAAAACCTGATGTGATGTTTCTAGGAAGGTCTCAAGAAGCATGAGCAAAAGGGTCATCTCTTTGCAGGTCTCCAAAGGCATTGCTGCTCTTCAGCTGGGCTATGCTGCCCTGCTGGAGGATGAATGGTTGGAAAATACATTTAGTTTTCTTCTGATAATCTCATCCAGGACTCCAGGGCTGAGATTTGTTGTGAGAGCACTCATGCTCTCAAGAAATGTCTGATTTTGTTCAGTATGCTGCGATTTGCTTGTCCAAGCCATTAACTCAAAAAAGTCATAGAACTGTGTACATATAAAAAAAAAAAAAGGAGCCTGACAACTGTTTTGGAAAACATGGAGTTGTGAGCCTAGATTTGCTGGAACCTTCTCATTTTGAGTGCAGCCATACTTTTCCTGTTGCCAGTTTCAGACAATAAGGCTGAAGTTGTCTAACTGAGCTTTCTGGTGTTAGTAAGCCCTATCATGTAGTACAGGCTGAGGGAGGTTGTAAGTACAGTGGGTTTTGAAGTGCACAGGTATTTGTTTGGGGGTTTGTATTGCAGTCAAAGGAACTTCCATTTGAAAATGAGAATAAAGGGCGATAAATTGGTAGAGATAGCCATTGAAAGAAATTACTTCATGGAAAACAACTTTACATTCCTATTTAAATATGGTCGATAAAATTCTATTATTTTCTTAAAATAATTAACTCAAATGAGCATTTAGTTTTGAGGGAAATAAATAAATGACCAAACTTTCAGGCACATTAATATTTGATTTGGAGATAACTGCATAAATATTGAATTTGAAGATTACATTCCAGAGAAGTGCATTAAAATTGCAAGACTTTTCTATTATCCTTCATAATGGAACATGAAATTAGAAACTTGTTCATGGAAAGAAAAATTTCTCCACTCTCATCTATACATTTTCTGCACTGTTGTGTTAACAGAGGAGCTCTTCTTCTCATACTATGAGAAGAGACAGAGCTATCAGTAGGACATAGAGCCTGAAGTCATTTACAGTCCTTTTGAAAATTAATATGCACCATTTCATAATTACATCTCAGTTTTTGGATTGGTATAGAACAAAACTTTAACCAAGGAGTTAGCCTACAGGGTTCATGCTCATGTTTCCAGGTGCAGGAGTCCAGAAAGCTTTGTTGGTTTTCCTTAACTTTTATTTCTTTTTCCCTTCCTTTGGTCGCATGTGTTTGAGGGTCACTAAAATGTCTTCTTGACTTCCTAATCTGCTCTGTGTTGTTTAAGAGGGAAACACAGGTCTTTTGGTCCTCGCAGCTCTGGTTCGCTGCAGTTCTTACATCCAGTGAGGTCTGTGTTCTTGTGGATGTTAGTTACTGTAGTGGTTAGCTGGCATTTGTTATTGCTCAGAACATGTGGGACGTATTCAGCACAGCCACTCACCGTTATTAACAGCGCTCAGCCCCCCTTGCGAAGGCGTCTGCTAATTCATGGCTGCCCTGCTTCCCTTTCTGGGAAATAGTTCTGAAAATGAAATAACAAATAGAAACCTGGATCACACAGTCTCAAAACATGTGTGGGCATCCAGTCCAAAGTGTTTTCAAACATAGATTGGTTTTCCAACTCTTTTTTTTCTTATTATATTGGTCTCAAATAATCCATTTCCATAACTTTACAGTTCTGCAGTTGCTCCTCTTATTCATGGTTCAGCAATAACAAAACATTGTTCCCCATAGACTTGAAAATGAAGCAAACATACTCATTCTATAGCAAAGAGCAATGCAATTGCAGTTCTTCTGAATTAAATATACCCCAATAGAACAATCTGTGGCATAATAACATAGGAGGAATTTGGTCATTTTACCTTTATGTATGGTTTACTGTTTTTTGAAATCCATGCATGTATTTAGAGACAGAAGCCTACCACACAGATTGTGTTTAGTTCCTTTTCATGTTACGGTCCTTCTGTGGTGGTTTCTTAAGAGTTAATGAGCATTACCTATTTTCATACCATACAGCTCTGTAATTTGCACAGTTCTGTCTTAGGACAGCAGAAGGTGTAAATGATATTTGAAGGCAATCTGTTGATCTTTGCCTCTATAACTGAACGTATAACTGATTAATCATTTATTAAACCTCTCTACATTATTTATGTGTAGAACAGAAATACAAACAAGTGACCCTTTTGTCCTATTTTGTTTGAGAAAGTAGCTTCTTTGTTTATAAAGCTAGTGATGATAACGAAATACAAATTAACTTTTAATGACTGCTTTTGTATTCCCTCAGATTTATCAGAAAACAAGGACTGGATCGGCTTTTCCTGGAATGCGATACCCATATGTGGCGCCTGGGGGACCGGAGGATCCCAGAAGGAATCGCAGTTGATGGAGGGTCAGACTGGTTTCTCCTGAACAGGAAGTTTGTGGAGTATGTCACTTTTTCTAATGATGATCTGGTAACAAAGATGAAGAGGTTTTACTCTTACACGTTGCTTCCTGCTGAGGTATGTGAATTCAAAGCAGTCCCTTTCTGTGTTCAAAACTACAACGTTTGTGCTTGTCCCAAAGATCACTGAAGTCAGAGGGGCTTTTGCCTGATTTTGGGGAGCTTTGGATCATTCCATAGTGGGTAGTGAGAATTTTACTCCTATGACAAGTAAGTCCTGTAGTGTTAAAACCACTTTTGTAGTTGTTCAGTGGCTTTGTTTGTTTGTGGGACTTCTTTGCAAGGAGTGGCTTTGTTTTATATTTTTAAGCCTATTAATCTATTTATTACTGAACAACACAAAAATCCAGCTGCCCTTTGCTTACAAATTGTTCCTTCACAAAGCCTTTGAAGGCTATTAGAGATGGCAAATTGTCTTTATAAGTAGCTTTCCTCGCTATTATCCAGCCCTTTTCTTTAAAAATAAAACCCCTGCAAACAACAGTTTATTGTTGTATTCAAAACTCAGCTAGAAGGCATAGTCACAAATCATTTAGATCACTCAGGGATCGCTCTGGCTACAAGTGATGCAGAAGGGGAGTGCACATCAGGATGGGTTTTCATCTAGCATGCTACAGTGTGTCGGGGAGATGTGCGTTATCTACAAAGAGAGCACAGAGCCTGGTGGGTTGTCAGGCTGTGCTACACCTACTGCAGCAGGTACACTGCTCCCCTGCCTTGTCAGGCTCTGCTCCCAGGATATGGAGCATGCAGCCATCTGAAGGGAGACCTGATGACTGTCTTGAAAACAATAACTTCATTCCTCACTAGTGGCCCCTGAACATTTTGAGGGATTGATGAGACCAATCTTGCAAATCTAGGCTTATTAGCTTGCAGTGGAGTGCAACGATTGTCATCTTTTGATAGGGGTTTATTATTCCACACACATGTTGAATAATCTTGCTTTAATCCCATTTCTGTTAAAAATCACCTTTTCTCTCAACTCTGATAATCTTTTCATCCATTATCTAGCAGAAATTTCTGTATCATTATAAAAGGACACAGGGCAATGGGTAATTGGGTAGGGTTTTTTTTCCCCTCTCGCTTGAATGAGAATGGATGCCTTTATGGGTTTAACCAAACAGTTCAAGCATAAAATCCATATTCACTGGGCTGTCATTTAACATTAAAAAGGGTAGGGGGATTATTTGGGGGCTAGCCATGCTAATGTTATGATGGTTATTTATAGGTCTTACTAGTGCTGATTTTAAAGAGAAGTCACTGCTACAAAAATCATCTCTTGCAGGGCTAAATTTTATCATATTCCATAGCTTCTTTCAACAAGGTTTTGTTTGCAAGATACATTGCTGGTTTCTTAAAATCACCCTCGCTTCACTGACCTGTTAACCTGCTATATCGGTCCCCATTACACATGATTTATGTAATAGCTGGTATTATCATGATATAATTAGGATAGTCCAATAGGAATTCATAGCTGCCTTGAGTCAGCAAATAAAGACTTACGATTTCAGATGTAATTGCAGGAGGCAGAATGCCCTTCTTGTGCCTGGGGTGAACTGTATATTTCAGAACAAGGCCATTCAACTAGTAATGTATTTTGGAGTGCTGAAGATAGAGACACCCACAGAAGAGCTGTTTGAGACTGTGTTTTTTCTTAGTAACCAGGGTGATGGTGAAGTTCTGAGAATTGTCTAAGGAAACAACTTGAGAAGTATCATTCACACATTGCTCAGGAAAATAGTCCTAAATCTGTTGGACCGGAGAGTAACTTGAAGAGAAATAATGGAAATTTCTTAGAATTGCTCATACAGCTGAAATAAAAATAAAATAATTGCTGGCACTGATGCCTTTCCTGGAGTCCTTTGGACTCCCAATACTCAAAGCTGGTCATTGCAGAAGGGCAATTATTCTTTGCCAGGTTACTGTAACAAGGCCTCTATTGTATGGTATTACAGTTTGGCTGAGTCTGTAGCATGTTGCCATTTCTTCATGCTCTATGGAATGTATACGTGTCAAGTACTTCTCACATATGGCAGAACAATAGAGTTTGTTAATTCTGTCATTTTGAAAGAAAATAAGTCTCCTGCATCATGTTCAGGCCTATGGGCTGAAGTGAAGGAGAAAATGGAAGTCTGAGGAGCGGAATGTACTGATATCCTCTGTCTTTCTTGCAGTCCTTCTTTCACACTGTTCTGGAAAATAGCCCATACTGTGAGTCCATGGTGGACAACAACTTGCGCATCACAAACTGGAACCGTAAACTGGGTTGCAAGTGTCAGTACAAGCACATTGTTGACTGGTGTGGCTGTTCACCGAATGACTTCAAGCCAGCAGACTTCCACCGATTCCAGGTAACTGAAGCAATCAATCTCTTCTCTGATACCTGCAAAGAAGCTCTTCCCTCTTGGCTGAGGTGTGGAGAGCTGTCCAGCTGCATGGATGCAGCAGGGAGTGGGAAGGGAAGCTATTACCCCATCAAGCAAGGTGGAGAAAGGTGTGAGGAAGCTTTGCTCTTCATTTCAGGAGAATAAAAGATTGATTCTCTGATGTTTTGGCCCTTGAGACTTGCTACTATGTGTTAAGGTCACAAAACAGCTCTTTGGACTACTTGTCATTGGTAGATCTGCTATGCTAGAGAAGGGAATCTTGACACATCTTTCACTGTCCTAATATTTCTTAGTAATTTGTTAATTCATTGCAAAGGGTTTTTTTCCAAAGTTCGATTTCATAAAGCTCCTGGCTTTCATTGTTAAGCAATGTTTTTCATCTTTGAAAAAAGCTTAGAAGTTGACTAGAGTGTCTGCCAGAGGCTTACATAGCACAAGGCAAATCGTTTTTTCAAGATTATATTCATCAACATGATTATACTTAAGTTTATCTCATGGTTTTGGGGGCCAAAGTCATGAAGGTTTGATCACTCAGACTTGACAGGACTTCCTTTAAAAGTTTAATCAGTTCCTTTGTGGTACAGTTTCCTCAAGGCAGACATGAGAGTAAATCCTTGTGCTGAAGGGTGCACTTGGTCTCAAGACTGTATCTGGCCTGTGTATCTTCTATTAAGAATGAACAACAGCTTGTTTCAAGGTCACCAGATTTGCAGTTCCAGCCCTGCAGCTCCTCAGGGTTCCCCGCATAAAGCATGTTTGTTCAGGCTTTGTGTGGGATAGGGAATGTGTTACCCTACAGCACAAAAATGATGACTGCTCAGAAACAGAGATCTTTTCTTTATTGTAATGTGCTGCCTACCAGGCGTGGTTGAAATCAGTGACATAGGCACTCACAAAAAGAGCAAATGAGACATTATCTGAGAGAGGCTCTGCTACCCCAAACACCAATCCCGGGAAGGTCTTCAATACAGAAAAAATGGCAGGTCTTAAAAACACTCCTGCCAGTCTGCAGCGGCTGACCTGCTGCAGGCTGGGAAAACAACCCACAATGACACTTCAGAAAACAATCAGGTAAACTGAGCTGCCAAGGGGAAGTTCAAAATTAGAATAGATGTAAAGGCAACTTCTGACACTTGCCTGATGAGAGAGCCCTTCAGATGAACCCCAGAAGGCTTACTCATGGTTCCTAGGGAGGCACAAAGGAAGCTGCAGAGGAGAAGATCAGAGAGACCACAGTATGTGCTCTCTCAGACTAAAACTGAGCATCCTCAAAAGAATTTTTCAACCATCTGGGGCACTTTTGAAGTCCTTGGAACCTCAGAACCTATGCTCAAATACAAGCGAGGCAAACCAAAAGATTTTTAAAAGCAAATGGTAGTTTAATAGCATATAAGCCAATACCAGACCCAGGATTGTGTCAAGTGCAGAGCCAAAAATCTGTACAGGACCGAGCAAAGCTGAGAAACCTTAGCCACAGTTGACACCTCTCCCAAGAGTCCTCTTACCACCTCATAGCAGCAAATCCATACACACAAAATGCTGCTCTGCCTTTACTGAGCCCTTACTCCACAGACCGCTTCTCTCTCTGCCTGACCAGTAATAGCACGTGCCATTGCTGGGCTGTCTCCAGGCTAACGTGGTGGTTTAGGAAGTGTTCCTCAACCCTCTGGCACTTGGGGAGCCTTCCAGAGCAAGGCAGCCAGGGTTGGTTGTTGGTATGGAAGGACTGGCAACACCTGCATTTTCATTGAGTAATTGGCACTCTTAATGACAAATGGTCACAAAGGTGACCTTTTAAGTCACCTTTGCCCATGCAGAGGACCAGTTCACATCCTCACCTCCAAGCCATTGCTTAGGACAAAGCGTCGTGGTCAAAAATGAGAACTCACTCCCGTGTCTTTTCCTTTCATATCACCACAGCAGACTGCCAGGCCAACTTTTTTTGCCCGCAAATTTGAAGCTGTAGTGAATCAAGAGATAATTGGCCAGTTGGACTACTACCTGTATGGCAACTACCCATCTGGCACGCCCGGCCTGCGGTCGTACTGGGAGAACGTGTACGAGGAGCCTGACGGCGTGCGCAGCCTCAGCGACGTCGCCCTCACCATGTACCACGCCTTCTCCCGCCTGGGCCTGCGCAGAGCCGAGACTTCATTCCATGCTGCTGGAGACAACAGCTGCCGGTTAGTCCGAGTCTGTCTTTTTCTGGGTGTTTTAAGGGGACGCAGACTGAACTGCCAAGTGCCGGCAGAGGTTCATCTACTTGGCTGTGCTGTCTGGAGCTTACTGTCACAAACTGGGCCAGGCAGCTGCAAACGTACAGCACTTATTTCCAGGAGTGTGTATGCCCAGAACAAAGCGTTGGTTATTCAGGGTTGACATTATGTGACCTGTTCACTGTACTTTTAAGGAGCTCCTCTCCAGCCTTATAAAGACTGACAGGATCCAGTTGGGCAGTGCTACCCCCACTGCTGTGTTTTCTTCATTTTAGCAAGTGTATTATACCCAGAGCTGCTAAACCGTCTGTGTGATTGCAGCAGAGGTCATGTTCACCTTTGTCACACTTACCAAAAGCAGAGGACAGGATTTCAGAATTAATCTGAACACAGGTTAATGGTCCTTGCTTGTTTGTTCACATGCGTGCATACATGGAGTACAAAGACCTACTTGCTTGAGCTCAGTTTGCCTGCTTGGAACAACTGTCTGTCACAAAATTGTGGCAAATGGTTGGGATCCATCAGCATCAAATAAATAAAATGCATGCATGTATAAATATGTATATCTCAAATAAGGGTCCATATTCTTTAAAGGGAACCCCACTATATTCTAGATTCCTTTATCACCTGTAAGCCTAGCAAAGAATTTGGTCTAAAAGGGTTTGCAGGAAGAATTCCTGGAGTTAGGCTCACACAGAAGAGGCTCTTTTAATGGTAGATGTTTGCTGCCTGCGAACATCTCTGAAGCTGTTTACGTTCAAAGCAGAGAGTTAATCTTTTAAAGTCTTACTTTACAGTCTCTTAATTTCTTCTTCAGAATGTGTTTTTTGGACCCTCCTGGTTTTTTATCCTAATAGAAAACATACAGCCTAAGTCAGCGAATACTGAGGACACTCCATGTACTTTGATGGATGGACTTTGCCCCTCTTTTGTTCTCAAGAGGGAACCGAATGCGCCTTGACCTTCCTACTCAGTCAGGGAAGTGCTGAGCAATGTCCCATTTAGAAAGATGTGGCAATAAGTGATCCAGATTCCTATTACAGCTTTGTCAGTAAAGGTTACCGGTGCAAAGCAATAAAAGATCAATAACAATTAGATAGAAATAATCACTATTAGCATGCCTTCCTTACATGAAATAAAGACAGACCTAAAGAAGTCTTGGATCATTTGTCCTGCAGAGTGAAGCCAGCAGAGAGGAAGGGAGCTACGTATTACCAGTACTGAAATAATTTGACATTTACTTTTGTGCTTATTCCTTTTGCCAGTGTTCTGATGATGATTTATATCAACAATCAGTTTCATTTCTGGGGAGCTTTTCATTGCCCAGAAGCTCAAGGTGCTTTTCAAGCTTGCTCAGATTATAGATAGGGAAGCCATGTCATCCTCTGCTGATTGCAGCTGTCTCCAGGATGAAGCACGGCTCCTTTACAGCACGCTGGAGCCTCACGAAACAGCGCAGGGAGGAGCTGCAAGCAGTGGTAATGGAGCTGAGGCTTCATTTTCATACCTACCTTAGATTCCTCAAAACACTGTTGGTCAGCATCCAGTTTGAATCACAGAAAGGTGGATAATCCTCGGATTTATGATTCACATCTCTTCTCTCTTGATACTGCGTTGTCTTTCTAGGTGTGCACATATATACACCTCCTCTGTCCCTCTCATGTTTTCACACATCTCTACCACAGCAATGCCAGGGATATATTTGGGCTGAGCACCTTGACAGTGTTCCCTTTGCTGTTAGGGCTGACAGTAGCATGAAGTTAGCTGATAGTGCAGTCACCACCCCAGCTCATTTCACGCTGCTGCAGGCACTGCGAGGAAAGGCTCCACTGCTTCAGATCACTTTTGGAGTCAATCCCATGCTGCCACCCGCAGTGGCCCAGGAGACTTTTATAAGAGAGGCTGCTTTGCACACTTTTCTAACAAGGGCTAGCTCCCAGCCTCAGAAAGCTGTGCCCCCTGCAGACTGCTCTGGTACCAAATTAGATTGCGTATCAGCATCTTCAGTGGAAGCAACATTAACGAGTGATTGAGATTTAATTTATTTCTCTCCATCTCTAGGCATTTTTACTCACTGCTGCCAAGAGACAATTTACTCAGGCTATTTCAAGGATATTGTAAATATTTGCTGCTGCACACATATAAAACAGCAGGCCTTAGTACTGAAGTACGTAAGTCAGATTGTTGCTGATGCTGGCTGTGTAGCTTTGCTGTGGTTTTGCTCAGTCCATCAGTGCTGGGCTTGTTTGTACCCCAGCTTACTATGTTTATTTCTCAAGCACTGGAGATTTCTTTACGGGTGTTGCTGGTTTCATGTGATGGAAAGTTTTCTTGGTTAGCTTCTCTTAGTCCTTATGTCTTGAGGTGTAATAACTAGCATGAGGAGTCAGACTTAGCTGACTTGACTGGGAAGGTGTGATACTGGTTGGTTTTAAATGCGTTGCAAACACACTTGTTTCACAGTTAATATCACTGCTGTAAAGTAGAAAAATATTTTATTTCAGAGCTATGAATGTTTTTAATTATTTATGCATCCATATGTATACAAACATCATTACAGATGTTTCTGAGACTATAGCAGATAATTGACCATAAATTTTAATTAGTTGAAACCATGACTACAATGTCTTTAAATTCAAACTGTAACTGAAAGCTTCCAAATCTCCCTATGAGAGGTTTTTTCTATTTGTTTGGTTGAATTTTTTTACCTTATTTTCAATTTATTTTTAATTACGAGTAAGAAATCCATGGCAAAAGCAACCTCAAGTATTTAAGGAATGTGAAGTTTATTTCCTAAAATAAAGGGGACCTAGAATGGGGACCAGATCCTGATGTCCTTGGCTGCAGTGCCCTTGGAGAATGGGTTGGGGCTGAGATCTACAGGCGAGGAATCGAGCAGGGCATCAGGTCCCCCCTGCCCAGCCTCACAGCACCCTCTGCTGTCCCCAGCCAGCCAGGGAGGCATGGCCATGCCCAGGCATTGCTCAGGACTCACCCTGCTTAAGGCACAAATAACAGGACCATCTGACATGGAGCAATAGACACATGGCTTGAATGTCGTTTATCCTGGCAAACAGTGCCACAGCCTAACAACGTCTGTCTCTGGGTGGCACTTCTTACCCAGAAGAGGCAGTGTGGGAGGGGAGTATTTGGCACGCAGAGGTATCTCCTAAGGAGCTTAGAGCTGCAAGTGTGTTCTAAATGAGCATGTGTTCTTAGTCCTGTTTTTTATGTTTCAAGGCAAGCAGAACAGCCTAAGAATATTTGATAATGAGTCATGAACACATTTGAAATCTCTTCATGTACAGCGCTGAATTTTCTAGTTGAAATGAATGCTTCCTAAGCCATTAGCTCCAAGTAAGTGGAGATTTCATGTCTCTCTTGTGTAACAGATGAGCGTGTGCATGTGCTGTTTTACAGGTACTACCCCATGGGCCATCCAGTTTCCGTCCACCTTTACTTCCTTGCTGACCGTTTCCAAGGCTTCCTGATCAGACACCACGCAACCAATCTGGCTGTCAGTAAACTGGAAACTTTGGAAACGTGGGTGATGCCAAAGAAAGTCTTCAAGATCGCAAGTCCACCAAGCGATTTTGGAAGGTTGCAGTTCTCAGAGGTAAGTATTCATAGCTACCCATGCTACAAGGCTCTGGACAGATTGTGTACTAATTCAGCAGCCTTTGGAAACCATATTTCCTGTAATTTTTAGGTGAGACTGGCTCTCTAGCATAATGCACATCCTTTTCATGGAAGGAGGTCCTGTTGCCAGTTCAGATCTGTGGTCAGACCTCACTTCTTAACGTTACTATGAATGTCTTCACTCCCTCTTGTTTTAAGAACAAATCAAAGGGACTTACTGTTGTAAAAGGAACTTAGTAACTTAAAGAAGTTGTGATTGGGATTGTTGTGAGTGCTGTGAGAGATACCTGGGAAAAATGCTATGTTTCTGCAGCTTCAGATGTGAATGGGGATGCGGTAAGAGTTCCTCTCACGTATGCTGAAAAACACCTCGTCAAATTAGTGACAGTCAGACACCAGTGCCACATGTGAGGAGGATATTGATGTTGTAACACAAAAGAGAAAATTATCACAGTGGTGTCTGAGATTTCCCACAAATCCTGTTATTTCTTCCAGGAATTTGTCTCAGGATCTGACATAGACTGTAAAAAATGTACCCTAAAATATATCAGGAATGTTGACCACTAATAGAATTTGACATCTGTGTTCTGTTTTAAAGATATAACTGTCTGAGCAGTTAATTTCATGATTTTTCTTGTTAAGCCACAAATTTCAATTAAGGTATAAAATTGATTGAACAAATGTGTTCCAGTCATTCTGGCCAAGTCCATAAATTATCATCTTCTTGGGCAATTAAGAAATGCCTAGGTAGGATTCAGTGTTTTGGTGTGCATGGCAAATCCATGACACTAATGTGCCATTAAAGAGATGGATGGAAAGTGTGTTTCATTTATCAATGTGTCTGATGGTAGGCTTGCCATTTCATGCAGTGATAAATGGTCATAGAGGCTTTAATTCTTGTGATTTGTAGCAGTATTTCTGCTGTTTATTTGGTACTTTTAATCTCACTTTCATCCTGATGCCTGCTCTGGCTCCTTCTTTTGAAAGCAACCAGGCTGGCAGCAGGAAGAGTTTTTCTTACTCTCTGATGAAAAGAAATACTGGTCTCACTATTCTAGAACTCAATCAAAAAATATTCAGAAAGAGAATACAACTGACTTCATTGCAGTTTTGGGAAGGAGGCAGACCTGGGACCAGAATTTGCTTGTGGGACACTTACCAGGTCCACTTGGCCCAGTGCACCTTTTTCCCCCAGACTAACCCTGCATGAGCCTGGCTGATGGATGTCCTGCAGCAGCAGTCCCCAGTGTGAGCCTGAGAGGGAAAGTGGTGGCATTTCAGTGGTCTCGTTGCTGCACTGTGCCTGTGTGTTGCCCTGCAGGGAGGATCTCTGGATCCTGTGGGGCTAATGAGCTGCTCTTCACGGCCTGATAGACCGTGGCTGGTCTGTAAGCAGCCCTGTAGGAGCTTTACTGACTGCTGCTGCAGTGAAGCTGTGTGAGTGCAGAGAATGGGACAGGTTTAATCATTGGTGAGCTTTTTTGGGTTAAGGAAACCTTTTCTTTGAAATAAACAAAGAGTTTTTGTGGCCACTTACTGTTTTTCATTATTTTTTCTCACCTAAACTCTTTAATTGTTCTCTCCTTTCATAGATGATTCATATTTTAAAAGACCAGGAGGTACAAAGCAAATAATTTAATCATTTCTTAATTGTTTCTTTTACTTTCTGTCTCCCCATGGCCTGCAGGCATCTCTGCCTCTGAGCTAAATTATTCTCTCAGTTACCCTGGTATAAATCCAGCATTAACCTCTTCAGCTTCAGTGTGGCTGGAAAGCCTCTGATCTGCTACTGCTTATTAAAATGCCAGTTCTTTGTCAAAGTCCAGCAAGTGTGAAACAAACTTAGCAGTTCAGCTGAGATGAAGGCATCAATGTTCACAGGTTAGGCACCAGAAGAGGGATTAAGATTTGTGCTTATAGGGACATAAACCTGCTGGTTCTTCAACGACTTTCACCCCATGATCTGGCAGAAATTTAAAACTGAATAGGGCCTTTTTAGCTGAGAGCTTTCTTCCCTCTCTCAGCTCACACCAACAGGGTCAGCAGGAAAAGCACAAATATGCTGCACTGAATGTGCTCCTGGGTATATTTGCGACCCTGGTGCACAACTCAAATCGCAGCAGAGATGATAGGATCTCTCCAGTCAGCCCTTCCTGCCCTCTGCTCCTTTGCTTTGCTTCTGCTACTCGGGAAGCAAATTCTGAGATTTCACCAAACACCCTGTAAAGACAAGTGGAAAAAAAATGAGCTGGCTGGGCTGCCTAACAGCCAGTGGGGTTAATGATGGCCTTTCAACGGCACATGGCTCGTGCGCTCAGTCTTGTGCTGAGTAAAATAAAATAAACTTCCAGGAAATCCAAGTGAGATGATTTCCAAGGATGAAACCCCCACACCTCCTAAAATTGGCTTGTGCACAACTATCCTACCAGCCTGGGTTCATGGCAACTTCCACATGGAGGGCAGAAGACGGATTTGCTGTGCAGTACTAAAAGTCTCCACTCACCATATATTGGTTGAACACTAAGTTCATTTCTGGTCTTGTTAAGACTTGTGATTCATCACACAGAATAAAATAAACTAGGTGGCAGGCAATTAGCGTGCATTGTGTGAACCTAATGGTCCTGTTTGTGGTGAGCAATGAGACACAAACCCATAATCAAGGCATAATTTATCTTGGGAAAATTTTATCTTGGGACTGAACAAAGATAGAAACAGGAGGCTTAAGCCAATGAGAGAGTTCCAGCTTTCCAAATGTACCCCGTGCACAGAGCCTGCTCTTGAAGCCCAGAATCATGGTGATTAAAATAATGATGTGGAAAATGTCAGTTTCTGTGCGACATCCCTTCATAATTTATCAGATACTCATTACTGCTTGATTCTACCCCATACTTTGTGTATTTCATTTGAAAGTGAAAGCCTATTTAAAATGTTTTTAAGGGGCTATGAAAAATGCTATGGGAGTGTAGTACCTCTTGGCCTGTAAAATCAGACGTCTCAGTACTGGGAACTCAGCTGTGTAGAGTTCCAGGGAAGAGGGATAAACCTCTTAATCAGTGTTTTAAGTAAAATTCTTTTTAAAATACTGTACTTCTAAAACCAGCTTGTATTGTAAGCTGTGCAGCATGGGAAAGTATGTCCCACAGCTGGAAACTGGACATAAAGGGCAGATCCTGTAGGTAGGTGTGTGCAGCTCCCTGACTTTTCCTTCCCTGAGGTGCCTGTGGTGCACAGCCTCAAGCAGTTGTCAGCACCCCGACTTTTCCTTCCCTGAAGTGCCTGTGGTGCACATCCTCAAGCAGTTGTCAGCACCTTGTCTTGGTCTGAGGCCTGCTCTGTGACAGTGTTTTCTTCTCGTTGTTTTTGTGGAGTTGTTTTCATGGCCCTCTACACCCTTACAGGGGTGTTGTGACAGGCTCACATGGGAAGTGATTGCCACCAGCATGGGAATTGTCCCTTCTTCCCCTTACTCTGCCCTTTGGCTGTAACTTTTGGGTTACGCTAGGGAACCCAATAACATGACTGCACAAAGCTTAATAATCAGACAAAAGTTTTGTCATAATTTTTCCTCAAAAGCAACTTCCACTCTTCTGCAGACCACACTGATAAACCTTTGCACATGTGAACATGTCTCAAGATCTTTTGTGCAACCTGTAGTGTTGAGCAGTGTCACCTGGAGGTTAGAGCATGGGGATTGTAACTTTCTTGACTTCTTTTCCCAGGGATGAGAGACTAAAGGGAGAGAAATTGTTGGATGTTGGGGCTGAATGTTTAATTTTTGAGGATGAAGTAAGTTTTCTTCAAGGAGTTCTTCAGTAAGAAATATCATATGTGGTGGAAAGAGCTTCCTTATAGGCTGTTCTTTGCCCAGGAGGGTGTAGATTTGTTTCACATGTTGTGGCTTTATTATTTCCAGGTCCCTTGAGCTCCAGTAGGTGTGATAAGGCCACACTCAGTGAAGGTTGTTGGAGTAGATAATAAGATCTGGTCAGGAAATCTTCTTTCCCAGCTTATTTCCATACATATTCAGTCAGTCTTGTCAGGAGAGCATGCACTGACAGCTCCTCGAGGCAGTCGATGCTTGGGTCTGATATCTGGGCTACGCTGTCTGGTTTGATTAGCTGGTGTGCTAGGTGAAATACCTCTGAAATACCAGCGATTCTGCTGTGGTGATTGCAGAGTAGTGGAAGGCTTATTTTGTCTCATATTCTGCAGTGTCATAGACTGGTAGGAGGAATTCATATGATGACAGATGGATTTAGGATGGTAGGTTTTTCTTCTGCTGGCCTTGTAGCTTTTTGCTTGCAATCCTTCTGTAATTTTGTCTGCCAACCACAGTGATTTATTTAGAAGGGATTTGGGACTGGACAGTTTCCCATACCAGTCTCAGGGGTAGTGGGCATCAGGTAATTGTTATGTTTTATGGATTTAGGAGGTTTTAGGCATTTATAGGAACTACTTATTCTGATGAAATGAGATGAAATCTAGAAGAAAAAGCTAAAAAAAAAAAAAAAAAAAAGAACTACAGTTATTTGTTATACTTTCTGGAAAGCAGGCTCTAACTATGCCTGTGTGAGGTGAGGATTAGAGACAAGGACAGCTGTGTGTTGGGGAAATCTTCAATATCCATATATGCTGAAAGAGGGGATCCTGGATGTCTGTGTATATATGAGCCACCAGAGACCACTTGAGAGAATCTCATAGTTTCTGTATAGAGAACAAATCAACTCTTAGGTCATCTACACTGTTTGTTTGGAGATGAAAGCCAAAGAAGACCTTGAAGGACTATGAGGAGTTTCAGTACCAGGCTGGCCAAACCAGCTGTATATCTTCCCAAGGAATGACATCAGATGCCTGCCTGCCAAAAGGAGCCAAGAGGTTCTCCTGTTACTTCAAATGGGGTCCCACAAATCTTTTTGTGTTTGATATTGATCACTTTTGATTTGAGATCATGGGAATAGGACCTCATGAGACAAGTGATGTGGGCATTTCTTCCAAAAACAAATATGGAGCCTTCAATACTGCAGTCCACCAGGCTGCCTTCTTGAGAATTGATGAAAGTCGTTCGTTTACAGCCACATAAACACGTACTAGATTTAGTGCTAGGATAGTACAAAGTCTTTCAGTTGGCCTAAGAAGACCGGTTACTACATTTTCATGCTGTCTGCTCAGAGATGTTTATTTTCAGCAGTGTACAAGTGTTAATGGCAACAGCTTGTAAGTTTGTGTCATTTGTGAGTTATGGGTGAAGTATTAAAATTCATATAAAGAGCATTGAAATATGAAAGTTGCTAGGAAAAAGAAAGGTCCATTAAATATTTACACAAGATTGTGAATCAGCTGCTTTACTGTTAGTTAGTGAATAAATAAAAAACAATGTCACTATTATGACAGTAAGAAAAGAGTTTACCAGAAATAACCTCCCTTGTCAGGCAGGCAGGGAGTGCGAGGAGATGGCATTTCGTGGATTGTAGTAAAGGACCTGATGTGACTTGTCCTAAAGTCAGCAAAAGCCTCTACCTTGGTCTTAGCAGTTACTGGGTAGGTCTCTACTGCAGGGCCCATCTCTCAAATGTATAACACACTTTCATGATGAGTTGTATCTTTTCTACACATAGCCTGTGTTTGGGCATGGTCCCTTATTGACTGCTTCCACGTGGAGGAAGATGAGAGCTACTACAGCCTGTATGTCACTCTTAAGTAAGGAAAACCTTTCTGTCAATCAGAAATGGACATATGGACAAGAGAAAAACAAGCCTTGCATTCAGAGTTGTCACACAGTTTGTGTACACCTTATGATCTTGTGTTGCTATCACCCTTTATATGTATGCGTAATTCATGTCATTAGAGAAATATGATTTGTGTGCCTTGAGAACCCTTTTTTGATCTAAGGGTCTTAGATGATTGCAGGGATGATGTTAACATCAACGTGGTCTTCAATTTCAGATTGGCACCGAATGGGACGCCAAGGAAAGACTTTTCCGGAATTTTGGAGGACTCCTCGGGCCAACAGATGAGCCAGTTGGCATGCAGAAATGGGGAAAAGGGCCCAACGTCACCGTTACTGTCATTTGGGTGGATCCTGTCAATGTAATTGCAGCAACGTATGATATTCTTATTGAATCCAGTGCTGAATTTACTCACTACAAACCACCTTTGAATTTGCCCCTGCGACCCGGTGTCTGGACGATAAAAATTCTGCACCACTGGGTACAGGTAGCTGAAACCAAATTCCTTGTTACTCCTCTCACCTTCTCTAATCAGCAGCCTATCAAACAAGGTAAGTTTTCTTATTTGGTACAGAAATAATACAGTTATTATGTCTGTATTCACTGTAAACACTGCTGTTAAAAATGAAATAGCACTGTATTGGAAAAAAGAAAGGAATGTTATAAATACTAAATCAGAAGAAATTGTTGCACTAAGACAAGCAGAAGTGTCTATATCCAGTCTGTAAAACACAGCTACTTTGAACAAAAGGCTATTTATATCTTTAAAATATGCACAGTTCAGAATCCAGAGAACTTCAGACTCTCTGTAATGTAACAGCTATCATAAAAGCCATCATTTAGAAACAGAAAGAAAAATGGGCCTTTCTCTGCTGCTTTTCATTCGTATTTGCCCATAAAGTTACAGATATTTAAACTGTTATCTTGACAAAGTCTGTGTGTTTAATGAATGATAAAATCATTAATGCACAAAACGCTGAGGTAGGCAAAATTACCCTAGGCCAGAGCTCACCTGACATGTTGTCAGGTCCAGGCATTCACTCTTGCCTGATAATCTGCCAAAACCTTCTCAGTACCTGCCAAGCAGTTGTGTTACAGAAATACCTGTGGATACAGCCATCCCAATAAGTACACTAACAGACCCACGCTGACAGTTTTTAGAAAGAAAACATTTTCTTCTCTGCCACAGCAGCCCTAAGCCATCCAGATGCAGAGGTCGTTCTCGGGCTGATAGCAGCAGTTTGCACTGGCACAGCGTTGTTAAAGTGCTTGGCTCTTCAGCCAGTGCTGAGGACACTGGGCTGGGAGAAGAGAGAACATTTTCTAGCCTCACCTGTTTTCTTATTCAGTAAGATCAAAACAAGTTTGTTGCTATGAATATCTTTACCATTCTTCTTAACGTGCTCAAGTGCTTCCATCTGCCCACTATTAATATTCATAACGTCAGACATCTTAAATTTGCTAGATACATGAATGATCCTATTAAGTTTTCAGAACAACTTCTTCCTGACGAGGCAGCAAATAAACTGAGTCAGGCATTTACCTTCCAGCATAACGTGCTGCTTCTGTAATGCAAACACCACCAGACAACTGCTGAGAGCTAATGCAGCCCTTATCTTGCTCAACAGGAGCTTGATTCTACACATTTCTCAGGAGAAGAGCTAGCTTACTGATTTCTTCTTCTAACATTTGGTGGCATCATTTCTTAAGCAGAAACTAAGCCACCAACAACTTGCTGCTGTTATTAGCTAATAGGCAATGTTAAATTGTGAAGAAACGCCATGTGTAGAAGGAATAGGCTTTTAAATTTTGAGGCAGCCTGCTTCTAGACACAGCTGTTGCTGACTTGTCTCCTGGAAATTAATGAATTCCATGTTCTTTGGTAATTTAACAGGTAGGGTAAAAATTAGATGGAAAAGGTAGCATGGAGCCAGCAACCTTGCTGCTTTTCCCTACAATGTGAGCACCCTGTAGACAGTTAAAGAGTGTCTCAGACTTCATCTATGAACCCACATTTCATGGTGTAAAGGCAAAACTCCCTTCGGTTCAAACTCTGAATCTGAAATAACTTCATTGAAATTACAGTTACTCCATATTGCCCGTTGATACCCTGGGAGAAGATCTGCCTCACAGTTTTTGTTAAAGAGCCCTTTTCATTCATATGGTAACTAGAATCTACTACAGGAATGAAATACAAATCTTGGAAACAGTATTATTTAGGAAAAAAGCCTCGGGAATTATTTGCTACTGATGATGTGATGTATAATCTCCAGATGTCTGAGACAAGAAGGTAAAGAAGAAAATTAATTACAGGGGCAGACATTCACACTCCACTGTAGTTAGAGTTGTATTTACAATGCAAATTCCTGTTGTTTGGGTTTTTTTAAGGCTTTCTGTCTCAGTGATACTATTGTGCTCTGTGTAGGCAATTGTCATTTAGCATTGATTTCCAGCTTTTGTCAGTTTGTCACGACTTTATTATTTAAATATATTTTTCTCTGCCAAATAAAGGCATTGTGAGAGTATGACAGAAGAATCAGAATTTCTAAAAGAACAGCTTCTGTTGCTGTTGTAAACAATGCAAAAGCTGCCAAAAGTCTTTTAAAATGAAGGAATAGTATTATTGTCTTGTCTTAACACTGAAAATAAAACATACATCAGACTTCGCCAAGACTTGTCAGCAGAAGAATATGTTTTATTAGGGATTTCTTTAAAATTTTGTTCTTTCAATCATCTTCCCCCATCCCTCCCACCTCCCCAGAAAAAGAGGGAAAAAAACCCCAACTATAGCTCTTGTCAGAAATATTACCCTGGAAAGTAATTTGCTACTCCAGAAGCTTTCTGAATGACTGATACATTTCATACCATTTTGCTTATCATTTACTTGATAATGATTCAGGCCTTCTGTCTCATACACTCCAGATGTAGAAACTGGAGTCCACATAGTTACATACATAAAAACCGGTCCATGGTCTTGCGTGTAATTTGTGTCATTCTAAAAAGCATTTGGACAAATCTGGCAGCTGTGCAGCAGCCACTAAAATCTTCTATCTTGAGAGCATGGACATGACATCAATCACTGTATTTCCTAAATCATTGCTTATCTACACACCAATTCAGCACAGACCACAACAAGGAAAAGTTGCTTTTGCATCATAAAGGGAGCTACTTGCTCTTCTTTTGAATAATCAAAGCAAAACATACTCATTCCTATCACTCTCAAAATTAATTATTACAATTCAAAGTGTAAAAATTAATAATGATGCAGCTACCAGCCAAGATGTTTTGTGTAGCAGTTTATAAAACCAGAATAGGCAGCTAGTTTATTCTTTCTTCTATTCCCATTGATCTACTAATTTTAACCTAAAGTCTCTGTATGCCAGTAAAACCATAAAGGGAAATCAAGAGCAGGTGTCTTCTCTGATACTGTGTCCAGATGTGCATAACTGACAGAATGGTGTTTCAAAAACACATATTCATTGACCTGCTCAAAGTCTGGATCTATAAGAGATCAGATCTTACATGGATTTACTGAGTATGCTGGGAGGTTTGGGCTTTTTCCACTGTAAATAAGGCTCCCAAAGTTATTTCAGTGGAAGGTCTAGAATCTAATGTTATTTATTCTTTCTTGCTCTTCTTCCCCCTCTAGTCATCCAAATCTGTGTCTTTTTTCTCCAGTTTGAGTTGTGTCACTGATCAGCTCTGCCTTCAGCAGAAGGCTCAGGAGTGCCTTCAGGTGTTTGCTTGGTTAGAGAAAGGAAAAAAAGTAAAGAAAAGGAAAATTAAGTGAATTAGTGAGATAAATCATTTGTAGAAATCGGGTTCACTTGCTCCACCAGTGTCTCCTTTCCCCTGTGTCCTGCACAGCCAGATTCTGGTTTATTCTTCTTCTAAATGTCGATTTGAAGTTTCTCACCATATGGCTGTGTTAAAGCCAAGTACTCCATGCTTATTGTAAGGACACTGGAGGGCTGCCAAGGACCAGTGGGATGCCCTAGGATTAAACTGTGCCAAGATAGAGAAGGGAGTGTAACGTGGAGGAGACAAAACAGGGAGAAGATCAGTAGATCACTAGCAGTGATAATAGACAGGAATGGGGGTTTCTTGCTGTTTGCTTTAGGCATCCTGTATTTAAGCACAGTTCAGAGACTTGAGGCCAGATGTCCAGGTCCCCTGCATAGGACCTGGAGAGGTAGAGCCAAACAAGTATAATTCGGAATGTTTAGCCAGCAGTTCACAGACTATAATCCAAGCTACAAAATAGACTTCAATTCCTTAGAAAACAGCAAATTCAGTAGAGGTTGGCTCTGCATCCCTATTTTCATCTTTCTACTTTCCCACCTTTCCACACTCTACAAAGTCCATGTGAAGCAGTCATGCCAAGAGTGATCACACATGTCTCCGAGGGGCAGAGAAAAAGCCAACAAAATTTCATTTTCAAATTTGAGTTATGTATTCATGGCAAAGTTTCCACAGCAATCTCCCAGCTGGAGTGTCGATAATGAGTTGTCATGCATTTAATGTACAGTACCTGTTTCATTAAAGCTAAATAGGTTACTGTGAGCCAGATTCACATCTGGGGCAGAAAAAGCCTCAAACCTCAAGTTGATACTAAACACTGGATTGAAAATAAATTAATTAATCAATAAACCCCTACTTCTTTCAAGCAAGGAGGGCAGTGAAGAAATGCATCCTCCTCCTTCATCTTGAGAGACACCCTTCATGTTTGGTTCCTAGCATGATCACATGCCCAGGACACGTGGCTTCTGATCTCTACTGCTCTGTAATAGGCCAGGAAGCCTTAAATGTCAGCTCCCGGTCCCTGTGCCTTCTAACTGGAGCCACCTCTATCTGCATTAGCAGAATACTACGATGTACACTTGCATCTCAAAGGCCTTTTAACCTAATCCATATTTATAGATCATCTTAATTAAGTATATACTGGGAAACCTTTGTTTTGCCGTTGGTTGTTTGCAGTGGCTCAATCAATTCTAATTGCATCTATACGGATTATAAAGTGGGTGGCAACTGGTGTCAGCACTGCTGTGATTTCTTTAAATTAACCAGAGGTAACATGACATGTTCTTGATAAACGCAGCAATAGCAGCAGGCGAGCGCATGACTGCGGAAGAGGAGACATGCCCTGGAATCATCATTCCGAGGAAAAACCCTGAAGACAGGGATTTGCTTCGAAATTTAGTTCAGATCCAGTTGACAAGGAGTCGATTAGCTTCACAATGAGCAAATGCAGCACTGTCTTGTTTGCTGCAAGAGAAAACAAACAAAATGTCAATAAAAAATTACCTCTTTGCCAGAGGGTTTCAACACAATTCAAGTAAAGAAATAAAGCTGTACGTTCTGTGTTGCTTTAAAAAACCCACAGGTCTAGCACATTAATCTGTACTAAGGTAACAGCATTTTTCATTCATTAGCCCAATCTCTGTCTAAACTCATGTGTTTTTTCTGCAAAATGAAGAATAAAGCCATACAAAAATGCTGAAATCCCAGCCTGTGCAGCTGACCATAGGCTGTATATTTAGTCCGAAGAAGTTACACCAAGAGAAGTCGGTTGAGAAATGAAGTGCTGTCCCAGAGCGAAGAGCAAACAAACCTGGAGGACAAAAATAACTCGTTTTTTTAAAGCTATAATTTAGAGTCAATGGACTATGTTTTGCATTGATAGATGTCCTCCTGAAGTCAAAGGGCTATTTGAATGTGTTTGCTTATAAAAAAAAAATTTTTAAAAAATCTAGCATAATGTCTGCAATTCAGCTAATTTAGAATTGATTGCTCTAACTGTACAGATTCGAATGTCTAATCACACATCTCACAGGGACAAGCCTTACATTCTGCATTATTTTATTCATGAGCAAGGACTGAAGTATCAGTGATTTGAAAGCATGCCTAGTAGCTCCAGTCTCTTTTTATACAGCATTTCAGGGCTTGGTATCCACACTGTCCCTCTCCTGTCCCAGCCCAGTATGTTACAGAGTCATGATTAACTCTTTCATTTTTCCTTAATGCAAACAGGAAAAGTTCACATCTGCCATAGCCTGAATGAACAGCATCATCCTTACATTCTCCTGTGAACATTTAGCAAAGACTCAGAGGCTCCAGGAGAGTGTTTTGGACTGAATCCTCATAATTTTCTATTAATCAGTACACATAGCTCTGAGCTCAGATTGCTGCTACCCAGCTCTCTCTTTACAGGACGTACCAGAGCAGTCACTTAGTGCTGCCGAATGACACAGCGGTGTGTTGGGGTGAGAAGCGCAGCGTGCCTGACACAATTACAGCAATAGCAGAGTACAGAAATTTAAGTGTTGAAGATGCTGAGGTTATCACCTTTATTTTAGCAAAAAGCAGCCCACTCATCTTAAGCAATAAAAGTCAGAAGATTCAGAGAATAAGATGGTCTTCAGCTGCATTGCCAAACACTGAGTCCTGCAGTTTCTGTAGGTTTCATTCCTTCCAGTCCTGATAATCCACCAAGTCCTGAAGCCTGGAACAAGGCTGAGCCAGAGAGAAGAGCAAGTTCCATTTCATCCTGTTACTTGTCTGAAAAAAAGATCTCTCTTGTTCCATGCACTAAACACATGCACAACAAGCTTTAATTCAGCGAGCTCTCTGAATTGCCTGTTTCAATCAGATGATCCTGCTAGTAATGCCAACTCTTATTTGTTTTGGGGTTTTTACTTAGAATGATCCTATTTAATTAATATGTTGACAAACAGTCTTCCATATTTAATTGCTTCCAAAGGAGGAAATTTAATCATGTGTACTTGTTCTGTTTTTTAAACTGCAGTGCTCTGGCAGAGCACACTTCTGACACATGTGCATGGAATAAACTCATTTTGACTAGACGGTATTGTGGATATCTACCATTTAAAATAAGAAGAGGGATTTAGATGAATACAGGAACAGTTAAATGATGTATAATGGGGATGGGGATGTGCCGAACTAATTTAATTGGGGATTTGAAGTAATGGACTGGCACAGTATTTGACATTAAAGACTTCACAAATATAACAGCAAAGCTCCAATTAAATGTCCCTTTTCCCCTAAATAAATGTGCTGATTTATTGCCTGAGATACTGTCCTCTGCCTGGAAGAAAGGACTCAGTGTCAGGCTGCAGTGCAAGCAGCAAGGACATGTGGAAGGAATTGTAGCCATGAATATGTAATTCCTGGCCCCTAAACTCTATCTGAGCACGGTGGCTTTCCTAGCCTGGAGCACCCTGAATGGGCCCATTTTGTGCTGTAGACAGTGTGTGTGTTGGCAGAGCTAAACATATCCTCTGTGCTGCCGGAGCGAGGATGCTAGAGAAGTCAGCTGAGAACAGAAAGAAATAGTTGAAAATTCACTCCCAAGAGGCAGTCAGTGAACGTTTTTGGAGGGTCCCATTCTGATTCTATGAGCAGCACCTTTGTGTGCTTACAGGCCTTACATCATCAGCCAACCTCAAACAAGGGCAGTCTGACCCACAGTGTCCAGTTCAAGGTCTTTGAAGGTGGTGTCACTGCCTGACAATGACATTTACTGCAATATAACAGATTTGGGGCAAGGTATGGCATTTTGCTGAGATAGGGGAGTTACTGTAAGGAAAGCAACCACAATGCAAACAAAAGTGTAGTAGGGAAATGGTTGTGATCTATTATTCGGCACAAAAGCTTGAAATATAAGTGTCATGAGAGAATACTTTCCCAGTGTGACTGGAGCGCTTCCAGGAATTATGCTGGGGTTACACGTACTTCATTAGGGGTCTGGTCTGTCCAAGGCCAGAATGGCAGCACATGTTTTTTGGAAGGATATTCAGCTAATACATGTGCCTTTTCCACAGCAGGGCAAGGCTCATTGGTTTAGAAAAAAAGACAGGCTCTTCCTCCAGACAAATCAGTGGTAGCACTTGAAGGTCTGACGAGGGTCAGCAGCCTTCTCACACAAAGCGTCCTTGAACTCTTTCGTATTTCAAAGCACAGCTTTCCCTGAGTGTCCACAGGGATAACTTGAGCTGCACGGGGTCTATTGCTTGCAGGCTTCTTCTGTGGTGAAAGAGGCAAAATTAGCTTCTCCTGAATGCAGAATGGGTTTCTTCTGAGAAGGAGCCGCACGTTGATCAGGCTCCAGGTATAGACAGGAGCTTGTAGCTGGGATGCCCTTGAGGCTGGGCCTGCCCTTTTGTTGTGCTGTGCAGAGCATCTCTGTGTCGTGCCTGGGTGTCCTGCAGCTCTGGGGACGCCGGTGATGATAATAAGGACGATGATGCTTTCAGGCTCAGTGCTTTGCCTTGCTAACGCAGCACTTGCAGGGTTCACATCACGGTGAGTGGAGCTCGTAGTGGTGAGCATGAGGAGCTGAAGAGCTGAGTGCAGCCAGTCGTCCTCGGGATGCAGCATGTCCTCAATGCTGGGGAAACGGACTATAGCGCAACCACAAACTTTGGCCTTTTTGTTTGCTGTACCTTTAGAACCTGAAGGTTTGGGGCTTTTTTTTTATTATTAATGCACTAACTTTTGGGTTTATATCTACATTTCCAGAGGAAGCCATGAAGTATCACAGCGGGCCTCCAAACAACGCGTACATGGAGCAGAGCTTCCAGGGCTTGAACCCCATCCTGAATATCCCCATCAGTGCCGCCCGCATGGACCAGGCCAAGAGGAATGCGGGGCTCGTGGGCGCCCGGCTGGAAGCCTGGGTGGACTCTCTGGTTGGCAGCATCTGGTCAGCCACAGACATCTGCAGCACCGGCCCCACCGCCTGCCCGGTCATGCAGAGCTGCGCTCAAACAGCCTGGAGCTCGCTGAGTCCAGACCCCAAGTCTGAGCTGGGGCCTGTCAAACCCGACGGTCGCTTGAGGTAGCATCCGGTACGCTCGCCTCCGACACAGCTTTTTAAAAGGGAATTTAACCTTGCTCATATGTGAATCTCACACCAGATTTCAGAAACCTAAGGGAACATTGTATTTTTTGTTACTTATTGCAATGTAATTCATTTAAAAAAAAAACCAAAACGTTCTGACAAGGCCTTTGGCACTGCCCTCTCCATCACCTCTGTCAGGAGCAGCTTCGGCCGTCCCGCAGCCTCCCCCGGCCAGACCGCCTGCCCCTGCGCCCGCTGCCTCCGCGGGTTTCCAGCAGCAGCAGCAAGCCATGGCGAGGGCAGTGAAGGAGCAGCTGCTAGAAGCAATTTCCTTTTTTTTTTTTAAAAACAAATTTGTCTGTACCTATGCTGTTTCATAGGCTTTCATTATTTTGCTATCATGAAGAAATCACAGCAAAGTTCCCTTCTACTTCTGTTTCCTGGGGAGGTTGGTTACTGCAGGCCAGGGCCTGTATGGCTGCATTACCTCACAGAACATGAAATAATTATGGTACACCCTTACTCTTTTTTTTGTTTTTTTATTAATACAAAGTAATTCTGAACTCAGCTAATGTCTGTTATACCTAGTTAGAGAAAATGAGCAAAAGCAGAAACGTTGAGATCATTTTCAGAGATTTTTTTGGACTAATTTCATGATAAACTCTAAATGGAACCAGTGTTTTGCTATATTGGTCTTTTAAGTCTCATGCAGTCAGTTCAGGGTCTGGGTACTAAAAGTATTAATTTAAAGAACAAAGAAACATTTTGGATTTCAGCCCTTTCAAATCTGCAGGTTTTTTTCTAAGCTCACTAGTACCTAAGCATTTTTGCAGACTTCCACTACAGCAATTGTGTATGTGTAGGCTGAGGCTGGGCTGTGATGTGTCTGCTCACACCCTTTGCTGATTTTGCTTGTGAGCTGAGTCGAGTTTTTTTTTCTCAAGCAGTGGAGTTGTGTGGAACCACACAACTGGTGTGGAAATGGTAGAATTGCTCCCTAATTTGAGTAGTGGCTAATAGGTCTTAACACTAATTCCCTCCCTTGATCTCAGATGTGCCAGCTCTTCATGAAGAGTCCTTCTAAGCTTCTGCAGGGCATCTGGAAAGCTGTGCAGGACCTGGGCTCCTGACCAAAGCCACGAGCTCAATGTGAAGAAGAGCAATGCCATGTTTCTCAGTGCTTTTACTTTATTCTGTTAACAAACTACCCTTGCCTGTTTCCAGAATTTCTATCAGGCTGCATCCTGTTTTAAATAGGCATGTTTTGCATCATTTCAAGCTGCATTTTCTACAGTAGGAAAGAAATTCCTTCATTCCAAAAAAATTTTTAAAGATATGTTCTATATGCAAATTCATCTCCAACTAATGCATTTTAAATTAGCATAAAACATGCACTTTGTTGTTGCTGTGGTAATCTCATGTTAACAACATAACCTAAAAAGGCTATAAAAAGCTATTGGGTTAATTAGGAAAAAAAATCCTGTTTGTGTAATAAAGTAAGGTATCTGTTTACCCTTCTGTGTGTATGGCTAACTTTCTGCTGATGAGAGCTGAGCATCCACATCAGGAGGGAAATAGACCCTTAAATCATTCTGTAATCGCATCTCACGGAAAGGTTGAATTCCCTTTTAAACAACAGTTGCAAGATGACTGTAACACACAGATCCCAGTGGCTTGTAGTATCTCTTTCCATAGCGTTGGTTTGAAGCTACTTGCAGTTTGCTTTGGACTTGAAATTGCAGTGTCAGCTGTGCTGGCATTAAGGCAGAGCATTGAAATGTTTATCTGGCACAAAAATGGATGCATAGAAGGAACAATTTAGGTATTTATTATTTATGTTTTAGTCAATGACTAATTAGTAGGTGCTGCTTTTGCAGCTTGAAGATTATGTTATCTTACTAACTGAAGCTGCCTTTATTAAGAAAAGGCCTTCCTCCCCTCACACCTTCTCCTTTTTTTGTCTTCATTTTGACAGTCGCGAGAGCTGTAGTTTTAGGAAAGCTTGTAGCAATGAGAACTGGTTGAAATATTTTGGTCAAGATAATGTTCCAGCATTTCAACCATCTCTAGAGGCAAGAGTGTTTAAAACCAGGGTTGCCAACAGGTTTATATAATAGAAACACAGTGTTATTACTTATTCAGTAGATTTTTTTTAACAGTGCTTGTTTTTAATCTAACATTCCTTCATGAAGTTCAAATTTTCTGGGGACCACCAATCCTCACTGTGAAGTCCAGGGCTTTAGTCACACTGAGGCAATGGCAACTGCACGATTCAAGTCCTGTAAATTAAATGAAGAGCATGGTATTTAGGGCACACGGTAAAATTAACAATCCTAGTCAGTGATTGTTCTCAGTAACTGCCGGAGTAGTCGCAAAATCTTCAGTCCGTCTTGCACATAAGCATATATAGAAGGGTGTGCCCACACACACGCATGCAGATAACTTGGGGTTTAAATTTGATACTTTTTTTATTCCTAAGCAGGAATTTTTTTAAGTGCTTTGTTGGCAAGTTTTCATTATTAACTAGACCAAGCAGAAGGCGGCAACAATGCTGTCTTTCGTGGTTTTAAGAAAATCTGTCACTTTTATCGTTTCAAATGTAAGGTGCAAATTATTTTGGTTTAGTACAAAAAAGAGAAAGAAAACAAATGGTCGCCAATATATCTATTTACATTATATGCTCGGTTTAAAATATCTCAAAGCAAAATTCATATTAGTATATTTTCTGAAAGACATAAAGGGTCAGCACAAAGAAGTTTTGTAGCAAGCTGGCAATCCCAGTGCTGCTGTTAAAACATATGATGTAAAGCTGATGAGGCTGATCCTGCAGTCCTTGCTCAAGCAAAGCTGCCGTGGAGTGCTGATGCCGAGTAAGGACTTCACAGTCAAGTCCAGCATAAATAAAAGGTGTGACAGTATGCTGTGAGTAAATACTGTCTTTGAAGTCATCGAAGGATGAGCTGCTGCATTTGGAACTTCTGGAGGCAGTGTCAAGTTTTGAACCTAAACAACAACCTCTGCTATAGCTATTAATATGCAGACATAGATACATCAGTTATATATGGGACACTGTCTGAGTTGCAAAGTCCTGTAGTTGTGAAGAAAAACCATGGACAGCAAGACTCTTTGCATCAGAGATCAGAGCTTGCTTCAAGCTGATGCTGCAGTAGCGCTGCTAAGACCAGTGTCCTGCTTAGTGGCTTTTCTGGTTCTGAAATGACAGGCAATTGGAGCCTGTGATGAATATTATATATTGTTAGAAGAGAATAACTTCACAGATCTTACATTTGGTGAAAAGGAGAATTCAGAGCAGGGACCCACAATTCTTGCAAAACAAGCAAGTTATGCATCTTCATTTGAGTGTGCAAGTGTTATTTTCCAATCACACTGGCTAGTCCTTGCTGAACAGGACTCCAACTGAAAGCCAGTTTTGATCAAAATCCCTTTCTGCAGGAGAGGGTGTGTTTCCATATGCACATATTTGTCCTCTGTGTGTAATGCTTTGCTCATTTAAACTCCCTGTCCATGCTGCACGATAGCCATGCATCACTTCTGTGATCAATCAGTATTACACAGAACGGAAATGTGGCACCATGCAGAACATCTACATATGTGATTTAATGAATTATGTCCAAAGTCAGTTTTAGCATTATGCAAATCTGTTTACATGGTAATGTTAAACCTTGAAGCTAATAGAAGTAGCTCAAATGACCGTTTATTTTCAGATTTGTCCAATTCTTTCTTTGATGACATTTGGAAACTGAGTAGTAATATGTGTATTTAAGTTTTCTGATACTCAAGGGCCTTTTAGAATTGAAATTACGCCTTCATTGTTTGTGCTGTCGACAGGCAGAGAATTTTAACAATTCCTTCCTGATAGCAAGTGTTTTAGAAGCAAGTCCCTGCGTAACTCTGTTGTTAAGCCTTCGTTACTGCTAAGCCCAAGATACAGGAGTGTGCCTCCATGTGTTACAAATTGACTTTCCTAGGTGTTAGCTTCAGTGCACAATGCGCGTACAGTTCCTTAATGGCATATTAACAGTGATCCTGCAGCACCTTCAAAAGGACCAACTAATGTGTATTCACCTTCTGTGCACCTCCTACAGCACTAATTGCAATACTAATGAAGTCTCCATCACTCTTAGCTATGATTATAGTGAACAGAGTAGTGAAGTCAGTGAATCAGAACTGGGATGTTCTAAACCTGACTAAAGGGAGAGGTGAAGGGTAAAGAAGATGCCGAAACTTTGCAAAAGTTTGACACAATTGTGCTGCACAAAACTTTGAACAAACTGGGCACCTTCTGCAGAGCAAGGCTGAGAAATGCTGATACCGTGAGATCTCAGCTTGACTTCCCAGATAAAAAGAAAACAAGATCCAGATTTTTATTGTGGCCAGGCAATGAAGATCAACTTTCTGTTGATTTCTCTAGTTCTCTTTCATCACAGCTGTCAGTTAACTGCCAGCTCGCCGCGGGCTATCACACCCTCCTCGTTTTCCCAGATCCAAAGCTTCGGGAGTTGGCCACATGAGAGTTTGGCCAACTCCACCGCTTTCTGTTGAGCAGGAAGTTTTGTACTTGTGTGAGCCAAATCCCTTAGGCTTCTTAAAAGCCCTAGCTGCAAATCAAAAATGCTGGCTTTTCAGAACAGCCTACAATCAGATCAGTACTAAGACACATGAAGGAGTTGGTAAAAGTGATATGAATTATTTTTTTCCTGATTTTCAGGCATGAATATTTAATATATGTAATAGTAGGGCTAGTTATTTCAGCATCAGACCAACCTGGTAGAAAGTGGCTAGCAGTGTTTCCCACTGGCCTTCGCTTCAGTCTGGTTGTGAAAAGACAATGATCCATATGTGCTTTTATTTCAACCATTCAGGGCCTCCAAGATAGTCTTAAGGATTCACAGGACATTAAATGAAGCCCATATTAAATGACTATTGAAAACATCATATAAAAATGTCTTTCTAGACCAAACCCTCAGGCTTCTGCCAGGACAGCTCCAGGGCTGATGGCCAGAGAGAGGGCAGGAGCGATGTAGCATTGGAGGGGACAGAACATTGCCCTTTTAGGGGCCCAGCAGGAGTTACTGAAAGCAGGACTACCTGCTGCAGAGCCCCTGCTGAGGACAGTTGTTGCTGCTGCAGCCAGGCACAGAGGAGCCAAACAAATGTGAATTAAGGTTAAGGGCAGCAAGGAAGAATTTGTAGGAAAATACTTCTGTAGACTCTTCAAGAGCAAGCAAATGCTCTGATTTGTAACTCCCTTTGAAGGTGCAAAGTAGAAGAGATTGGCCTTTGAAAACCTTTACCACAACCAACATGGTAAGCGAAGTAAGAGTTGGGCTGAGAGCATTTAAAATTGAGGCAACAACATCTTAACAGCCTGTTACCCAGGCCCATGGTAGCATTAGGCTGTCTCCAGTTAAGTGTGGTGTTGGCAGCAATTAACCCTCACAACGTGATACTGCAGGTACCCTGTTGATTTTGTTCCTTCATACTAACAGTAGTGTGTAGATCACTCTCTGCTCTTTGCTTCTGCCTTGGTTACCTTCTTTTGCTCATGGGTGCTATCACAGCTGCTACCTCACCGTGTCTGCAAACACGTTTACCTGATAACAACAAAAAAAGGTACCAGAAATCTCCTTGAACTGAATGTACAATCTATGCAAATTCTCTTTCTACTTCGTTAAAACCTAGAAGTATTACTTGTAACCTTGCCAAATAAACAGCAAGATACTGTACAGGTGCCTCTGATAACAGAGTGACAATTCTAGGCGCGGTTCATTGCGCTGCGTTTGTATATTGTAATGAGTTGACTTGTCTTTGGTTCTGTTGTAATTAACACCCTCAACTAAGAAGATAGCAATCTCTTACTAGGGAGCACCTTCAGTTTGCTGGGAATATTCTGGAGGAGGATGTCTACGGCATTTCATTTTATTTTCCTGTGTACATCCAAAAGAAGGCACAGATCTGCTGGCCAAAATTAGGATGTTGTTTCAGATTTTCCTTGGATGAATCCTGTCAGCTTTGGATCGCTTGGTGTCTGTTCCCATTGTGGCATCCAGTGTGTTGCCCCTTAAAGCCTTACTTTCATCCTTTTTAAATGTGGCCTTAAACTGTGTTACGAAGTTTGGTGTTTGTGTCTTGCTCACTTTTTCTGTTTGTTGTGGAATGAGGAAAAGGCACCTTGAGATTTCTATTATAGCTCAGTTGTGTTGCTGTCAGCTTACACTTTACCAATACAATAGAAATTGCTTACAAATGCAGTCTTTAAGGGAAGAAAATGACCTTCCCTTTGGGCAAAAGGAAGGCTCAGACATTCATATAAACTGCAGGAAATTATGAGCTTTGTCTTTTGCAACTCACTGTAGATAAGGAAGGTTGATTTAATTACCTACAAAGTACAAACTTAATAACTTTTAATTTATCTTCAGACTATAACAGGACAGACTGCTCTCAGATGCATAAGAAAAATTCTGGAGTAATTTCACTCACTTTGACATGGTGCAGTAGCATTCCTCTAAGATTTGTACTGGTAGCTGGGAGAAAATATATCCTCTTAATGGTACGGTCTTAAAATCTGAAGAATGTCGCCATATGGGGCCAGATTTTGAGTGATGGTTGGGAATCTAACAGTACACTTAGAGGAGCCTGGTTGTATCATCTGAGTCATAAAAGCATTTCAGAAAAGTCTGACTTTTGGAGCTTCATCCAAAGGTTGTCAAAGTCAGCAGAAACGAAGGACTTCTGCTAAGGCTTCTGTGTGTTGGGTTTCTTTTCTCCATGAGAACTGTTGTATTTCGTAGCACCAGTATTCCCGGCAGGCTGCAGTGCTTTTAGGAGTCCTAAATCCTACCCTGTTTTGGTATTCAGATGCAGATACAACCCAAAGGCAACTGAAAAGGGTTTACACAGAAGACAAGATTTTGAAACAAAATAATTAAGTTAATGAAATGATATTTCTGACTTTGTCATTTTGGTTTTGGTTTGGGTCAATTGGATTTTTGTATTGCCTAACATAGTCCATAATAAGTTATTCCTATTCTGTCATTTTCAAAGACTGGTGGTAATATAGTTTTAAGAAATAACTATTTTGTTATAGATCATAATATGCATAAAATTGTACAGAAATATTTTGTAATCTATTGAATAAGAAAAAAAGAAAACCATGTATATACGGCAAAATTTAAAAAATAAAATTGGAAATTCAAATGGAACACACTGAAAGATGTAGATATTTTGCTATTTATTTAAAGGAGTATTTTATGAGATATTGAAATGTCTTAAATTGACCGGTAATCAAAGTTCAAAGTCAGAATGCTTTTCTTGTAGTAGAATGTGATTTTCAGCAATTATTGCACTACCCGTTTTTGCACCCTCTTGTCTTTCATTTAGCAGAAAACAATGTGCCTTAGCTGTATTCTTTGTCAATGGGAGTTTGGTTTTTTTGTCCGACAAAGCAAGTTTTTTTGCAGAAAAAGAAATGGATGTAATAAATACTGTATTATACCAAAAACACTGCAGTTGTATATAAATGCTTTCTGTCATACTGTGTTTTCAGATGCAGAATTTTAAAATAAAAAAAAAAAAAAAAAAGGCTGTCTTTAGGAATAGACGTGCACCTTGTATTATTTTCAACCCTACTCACATCTGCCTTTATTTAAAAGAACTTCGTTGTTTGGTGATATTTAGGAGGAAAAATGGGACCAAGCGCTAGGGATCTGTATTCCCAGTGCTGCTGCCAATACCCTGTAAGGTCAGTCATTTCTGAGGCTCCGTTTCCAGCTGTAGCAATTACGGGGGAAAAAGTCATGGATACCTTTCAGAAATGTTTTTTTCTGGTCGAGCTGCTCCCTCGCAGGCACGTGGGGTGAATTGCAGCCTGGGGAGGGGTGCTGCTGCCAGTGCTGGAAGATGGGTCAGACTCCACAGGGCTCCCAGCACTGCCTGCACCGCAGCATCCAGAGATACATCCAGACTTCTGGTGCCAGATCCTCTCTGCCTTTTCCAGAGATGTCAAGGAATGGTAAGCAGAGGGGGCAGAAGGGATTAACAAAGAGCTTGACTTAGGGCGCTTTTCTGAAGGCCATTAACTATAAGGAGTGCTGGAGCAGTTTCTTCCACACAACCCCAAAGGGTACATCATCCCAAAGAGAAAGGACTTAGTCATGGGCTTACGATCAAACAGATGGGTGCAGAAATAGGAATCAATGTTACGGCTGGCTGGTTACAAGGACAGCAAAATAGGTGTCCTTTGCCTTAACTGAAAGGATGAGCTTAGAAAGACACACTTTTTCCATAGTTCCCCCAGTGGGTTATGGACCCAAACCAGCCACTGCCTAATGTTCACCCAGTATGAGCATTTCAATTTATTTTCTTACCCGCAGGCTCCACTCTGAGAACTGATTTCTGAGATCTACTTCCATAGATGCGATGGTGAAAAACAGTTAAATTCTCGTACAGTTGTGTGATTGGTATCTTTAGCAGCATCCTCGTGATGTATTTATTGCGGGTTTGTCTCCTAGTCCTGCTTTCTGATGAGAGATGCTTGAAAAAAACCAAGACTTCCTTGATGACCTTCCAAAAGTCTTTGACACCACCAGGAGTCTGCGTGAGTTTTTCATGCACCCACAAGCAGTGCTGCAGGTTCTCTTGGCAGCCAGAACTGCTTTTGATCTTGTTTTCTTTTCACCTGCTGTTCAGGAATTCCACTTTTTTGGCACTTAGATGCAATGAGGACTGAGAGGACTGTTTAAACAGAGAAGAGAACACAGTGCTAGTATTTTAGTCCTGCACAAAGAAAAGATGTGTGATGGGGTTAAAAAAAAAATTAAAAAAAATAGACTGCTCTCAGCTTTGAAGCCTGGATTTTTTTATAGGTGGTATAAGAAGTATGCTGCTTTTTTTTTGCTGGCTTATTCCTCATCCAGCTGCTAATACTCATAGCATTTTAAAAAAAGGCTCAACCTTTGTTTTAATCATCTCCAAATGTGTCACTGGCCTCTACTTTAAAGAAAAGGAAGGGGGGGTGTGTGTGTGTGTGGAAAGAAAAGAAAAATACCAGGTGCTGAAGTGTTTTGTTTTCTTTGTGAGCTTCAGCTAGAATCTGCACACTCCTTTGAGGCTACGCACAAAAATCCCCATGCATCATGGAACGGTCTGTCTGAGCTGTCTACATCATGCTGGCTTGAAAGACCACGTATCTCAGTCTACTTCAGACAGCATCATCACATTTTCACATCTGCCATGCCTAATCTGGCATGATCGTAATTAATATTTATAGAGTGTAGAACATGGTTAATTCACGGCAATGACACCAAACTTACTGCAGAGCAGTTTGCCAATAGGAAGGCACAGTAAACCAAGTGCAACAAGAACGAGGTATTTAATTGCCTTGACAATGGGGATTTCGCTTCGGTGCCCAGATACTTGACATTTCTGCATTCGTTATGAAAGGCTGTAGCCTGTTTTCAAAAATCAGAACATGTTAGTAATCGGAGGCTTCACAAACGCAAACAGCTGTAAATCTTTGCTGTCTGTTAATGCTTAAAAAGTGGGAGAGTCGTGAGGTTCTACTGTAGTTAGCAACCAGACGTGGAAGGCAATTTTTCATTCTTTTATGAAAGATGATCTTGGCTGCTTGGTGCCAGATCAGCACCAGCGTGCTTTATTCCTTCACCTGGCTGCCATGGCTGGAAGCCCCTGCTTGCAGGGCTAGGAAATAGGGCACAGTTGAGACACTGACTGCTAAGCTGATGAGGTCTGAACCTGGAGCTGAGGGACATGGGAGGGACCGGGTTCAGACACTGAGTGGCCTGGCATCAAGTGGCAAACACTGGTTTGTTTTGGGCAGCTCTCAATGAAAGTGGTTTCACACCATGATCCTAATTCCACATGAAAGGAGTTTCAGATTAATTTATTAATATTAGTAACAATTCAGAAGTATGCTGCGTTTTGCAGCTTTAAGCCTGATCCAGACCCTGGTTACACCCCTCTTCTAGAAAGGGCCAGATTGGACTTTTCTCTTCATTACAAAGCATAATGTAAATGTACACATTTGCTGTGCACTGGACACTACCCTGTCCTGGGAAAGCATTTGGATCCACAGCATTTGTGGATCTAGAAGTGAAGATGAGTGCTGAGCAGTGAGATGGTGTGGCCCCTGCTGGGTCTTCTTCTAATCTTGTTTGAATGGAACTGAAAAGATGTTTGAACCCAGGAATGTGAGCTGGGTTTTGGTGCCCCAGGTAGTTAAGGTGCAAAATTTGTGCCTGATCTGCCAACGTAAGTTAGAAGATGTAAACCACTTTTTCCTTCTTGCCATGAAACATCCATCATGTGCTGTGGTCCCTTCACCTCTGAATTAATTCTTCCATGAAAACATGCCATGCTGCTCTCCAAAGCTGTCAGCTGCCCAGTCAGCTGTGTTGCTGCGTCACAGCCCTACACAATCCCTGCAGATGTCCATCATCTCAGGCACAGCAGCCACTGGCAGAGCACAGAGCTGCACCAGAGCGTCCCAGCCTTGCTAGACAGATGGAAACTTCATAAACCCTTGTCCACCAACAGTGCAGTCTCAGTAGCAACAGCGCACATTAATTATAGACCATTTATAAAATACACATTTGACTTCACAAAGACAAAGGCAAAATGTAATATATATGTATAAAAATATATTAAAATAAATAAAGAC
>WUAM01000103.1:631511-671606 GCA_024336885.1 Actenoides hombroni | reverse complement strand
AATGAATTAAAATAATTTACTCCTCTTAGTCTGCTTCTGTAATTGTTTTGGGTTTTTGGTTTTTTTTCCTAACTAGGACTTGCATAATAATAAAAAGAGATTTGACTAGAAACACAAAGTACATTTTAATGCGATCTCATTTATGAAAGCCTATCACTAGATACATATGGCAAGGAAATGAAAGTATTCTTATAACAGATTAATAGCCAAGATCAAATATTTCACTTTCTAATAGAGTCCGCCTATATGTGCTTTTAATTTCTTGCTAAATTTAAATTTAAAAGGGCTTTTTTTTTTTTTTGTGCATTGAAAGCAAGCCACTGCCTGCCACGTCACCCCCCATTTTCCATTACTGCTCACTGATGGTTTGCATTCATTAGGAGACAAGACGCCAGCCTTGGCCTTCAGAGGAAGAAATTACTTTTTGCCTCCAGGAAAAAAGCAAAAGTGATGTGAGCTCATTTCCAGCAGCCGGCAGAACCTGGCAAGCCAAGGGGCTCAGGGGCAGGGAGGTGTCCACAGAGAGCAGCAGCGCAGAGGTCACTGCCATCGTGCACATATGAAGGAGTTTGCTGCTCCTCACTCAACCTTCATGTCTCAGACCCGATACCTTTTCAAAAAAAATTCTTGAAATTTTAAGAAATCTAAGAAATGCTCTTCCTTTGCAAAGCGTAACATACCAAAACAAGGATGAGGGCCTTGCTCCCTGGGCAGGCAGCTGGTTTTGCTGGGTTTGGCACAACCTCAGCTCCATGGTGCTCCTGGTGTGCTCAGTTTGTGCATATGCCAGCCAGCCTGAGCCATGCAGAGGACAGCATCCCTACCCAGAATGGGTGAAAGGCTTTGCAAGACCTGTTTCCAGGCTGTGTTATCCAGCACATCCTGCCACCAACATGTTTAAGTGATATCTATACTGAATCACAGTAACGGACTGGGGAAAACGTAACTGGGACCTGCAGTACAGGGAACAGTACTGCAGAGACTTTACACAATCCAGACGATGAATGCAATGGATGGATGCATTTAAAAGCATGCGCTTTCTTTCCAAAATTCCCTATTTGGAAGCTTTTCCTCTCTGATTTAGTCCTTCTGTTCATAGACCTGACAAGTCCTCCCACTTGAGGTCTGCCGGACCACCACCTCCCACTCCTCCAGTCTCTCTTTCAGGGTGCCAGCGCTCAGCTCCCTGCTGAGTCTGAGTTGGATAATGGTCCCTTTCTGTTAACACAGATAGGTAAATGCTGAATTATTTTATTCATTCATTTAATTAATTAACGTAAATTAAACTGGTATCAATATGAGCACATTAAGAATTAGCATAGATGGTACAGTTTTTATTTAGGACGCCTTAGCGTGTGTGAATCAATACCAAAGCGAACTGAATGCTGTGTATCCGTTCAGTGAAATGACAGTGATTTGTACCAGCTGCCTCTTGATCCAGCCTCAAAAGCAAAAATTCTCTCCTTTTCTTTTAGTTCTCCCACACACACACACACATTCAACTGGCCTTGAAGATGTTATAAAACAAACCAAGAAATATCAATGGGAGACTAACACAGCAGCAACGCTTCGGGTTTATTTTTAGCTCAGCTCTCTGCCTGGTGCGTCTGGGCTCGTGCCCGATGTGCGTCACACAGAACTGAAGGAATTTGAAAGTGGCACTGCCATAATTGAACCCAGAATCCCCCCAACCCCCAACACCCACACTCCCCCTTCCTCTTCCTTATTAACGGCAGATTGAGAGGCTGCCTGTTCTGGGAAAGGGACAGCAAGACATGCTCTTTCCAACCCACAGAGAAGATTTGGTGGTGATGGTGGGGAACCCTTAAACCACCTTTGTTTGATGTGCTGCCTGCCTCACCCTGCTCCCTAGGCATGGAAAATGAGAAGCAATGCTCAGTTGAACACGCTTAACATCATATTTACCCTTAAAACAGAGGCAGCTGCAGAGCTGAGCCAGGAGCTGGTCCCACTGCCAGAAGCTTTGCAGCCCACCAGTCCTTCCCAAATCACCTCTGCGCTGCCATGACACTTGGCTGATTAGTGTCTCCAGGCTGATTAATTATAAAAAAAATAGGGCGAGATGAGAAACAGGAAGAGCTTTGATTCCACGTCCACACTTTTAATTTTGGTATGTGAACATCCCCCTGCACATATGTGAAATGCATTTTAGAAACTCAGTGTTAATGGTTTTCATTTTTGGGCTCCCAAGCAAGGCTGGCACTACCAGTAGGAACTGGTGATGTTTCCTTCCCAGGCTCCGAGAACCTCAAATTCTGGTGCCCAGCAAGCCCAGGCAATGCCATGTGTGAGGCAGTGACTACACTTGGCAGTCTGAATTTAGTCATGGTAAATAAATAACTTCAAAACAAGAGCTGGCTAAGAACTACAGTTAACATTACAGCAATATTTTTAAGTCTTAACAATTTCCTTTTCTCTGCTCCAATCTGGATAAAAAGTGTCATTAACCCCAAATACTGTTGCTCTCACACAAGCAGGCTGGTTTTCTTTCTGTGTTTGCACAATGGTTTGGCTTGATTGCTGACCACCCTCGACTTCTTTTTTCATTCCAATTCCTTTAGGATCTTTGCTAGATTAAGCTGAATCAACAGCAAACAATACTATCTAGTTAAATATATTAAAATAACCCATAAATTGTTGTAAAAAAAAAAAAGAAAAGCTGAGCCTGTCCCTTTCCCACGTCCACATTACAATGCACTATATTTTGTATCTTCTGACAAGTTCATCCGCATTTTCCGCAGAAACCAGAGTGATATCTAGTAGCTCCCATAGAAAACCACCAATTACTGCAACAACCCCACCAGGCAGCTCCTGTGCTCTGTAGAAAGCCCATCTGGGTGACAGCAGCATGACTGGCCCGCACACCCTGGAGCACATGGGGTCCTGCCTTGGTCTCACTGGGTCTGGATGGGGATGAATGAGCACGTTGTGACCTGGCATGGTCACAGTTATGGGAAAGATATAGTCCTCCTGCACAGCCCCTAGGAAGTGGAGTGGAAGACTTGGAGCACTTTGTCTCAGTTCACCCCTGCAATCTGTTGCTAAGACAGTCCATAAAGTGCTGGCCATTGCAACACATCAATATCCACGTGGGGTTATCCAGCACCAGGGCTGCATGTGGACATGCAGATGCTGCACATGCTAAACACCGCTCACATTTACACAGACTTACCTCACCCCTGAGTCCATAGCGAGTTGCTGCAAAAAATGACAACATCGTTTTGGTTTTGCTTGGGATTAAAGGAAATGTCATGTAAAGCTCTTTTGTGCTCTAATGTTCGTATTCCATCTTTATGGAGGTGTTTTGTCACCCATCCATCACTACGTGGTGAAACATGTCTACCCACTCAGCAACACACCTGTCCACGCACAGAAGTTTCCGGAGAAGGTTCTTTTCTTCTCCCTCAGGTCTGATGTGTCAACAGTTACTGCATCTGCACTCGCTGTACGTTATTATTCAGATTGCATTATTTTTAAGGCTCTGAGTGACTAATCAAGAACTGCAAAGTATTAAATTTACCCTGTGCCCCATGCACTGCCTTGGGGCTTGCCAGCCTGCAGCCTGAACAGCAGGGCAGGGCAGGGAGCGTGCTCCAGGAGCAAGGGACAGAGTTGGAAGGTACTGGGGACACAAACACACACAGGTATAGAAAGGGAAGGAGTTGCACTGAGACACACTTTTGGAGAAAAAAGTATAGCGCTCCATTGGTAGACATCACAGCCTCACACCACTTGCTGTGTGCTGCGGTTCGTGTTCTGCTGTGTCTAACTCCTGCAGTCTGGAAAAAAATAAGGAATTAGTGACTGTGTAGGCATCTGGTCTCAGTATTCTGATGTGCCATAGTCCAGATAGCCTGTTCCAAAGTAAGGCAGGTTTAACACACTGAGAAAATGTTGAAAATACTTTTTGTCTTATCTCATTCTCATCCAATTTGAATAATAAATTAGGCAACACCTAACTAGAAAGAGGAATGTCAAAGCCCTCGTTAGTGGCTCAGCACTGAGGCAGAAGATGGCACACAGCTGTAGGCAAGGGTGCTGGGGCTCACAGCTGCTGCTGGCCCAGAAAGCACAAGCCTGAAGCTGGTGAGAGCATATGGTGCACACCTTGCACTGGTGTCTCTTAAACAGTGACAGTCCTTTGGGTGACATAAGGAAAAACATCAGCAAATCTCTCTCTGCTGTCTGAACAGGGATGACTCTTTGGTGGAAGAGTTGTTTCACATGGACTCTCCTTGGCAGGGTGAAAAACGTTTCCTCTTGCAGAAGAGCTCAAATATCTACTGACCCATGGAGTAGCCAAACAGTACCATGAAGGCTACCATTTCCCAGTCTCATACACCCTACCATCGCCATCTCCCCTTCTCACACACCCCTCTAACTCCCCTTCTGTAGAGCATGATAAAGAATTCTGGTGAATTAGGTGGCAAGTGGTGTAGTCATTCCCTGACCTTTCTCTCTTAATAAGAAGGAAAAAATCTCTGTTCTCAATTGAGAAAGAGTGCTCTGCTGAATAAAGGCAAGCTCTTGGGATTCAAACCCTGCCTTTTACAAAGCACCTACCTGAAGGAAGACCAATGGCCAGAAAAAAAGGAAGTGTTACATGTTGCATCCTACTCTTTTCTTGGGAGGTAACAAAATGCTCGTTAATAAAAAAACCTTTTTATTATCTGATCTTTCATCTAATATTAATGGCCCACCCTGGAGAATAATAAGCTTGGCTGGATTATAAGCACCGATCTCACAGATGTTCGTGCATGTGCAGAGCTTTGCTGACGTCAGTCAGCGGTGTTATCACACGTGGCAAGAGATCTTCCCACCTGGGGCCAAGGCTTTAAGAAACATGTTCAGCACCGGGCACGGCACCGCACGGTTCACTGCTTACAGAGGTATGGGCTTTTTTCAGAGTCGGCTCTGATAATTCGGATCTAAATTTTACCATACAGATCAGTGGATGAAGATGAAGGGTTCTTCCATCCCAGGCCAATTGTAGGTCACGTCCACAGCTTCCCACTGCTGTTTTATTCCTAACTCTTTTCAATGTTGCATTTATATGCCAACAAATGTGCTGTTTAAAAACATTTTTGCAAATGGAAGCCTGTGTAGTAGTTCCCTCATGTATTCCATTTACTTCAGTACTGCATCTTCACTGCTGTCCCAGAGGTGCCTGCATTCATTTATCTGGGCATAAATGAAACATTAGAAACTAACGTTTCTTACAAAGCAGCTGCAAGATGATGTGTGACTTTAGGCAACGCTGTTTCTCCAGATTTGTCCCCTTCTTTCTCCTGTTCTTGCACTTTCAGCCTCATTCCTCTACTAACACACCAGGAGCCTTATCAAAACCTTTAATATGAGGACTCACAGGTGTAAACCCAACAGATGCCCACACCAGCCCAACTTGCTGCCAGTCACTTGCTGACCTGCAGCGTGCAATGCACTGGGAGTCCATCCATTCTCACTTGCTCAGAGTGTTATAACAGCCCTTCTACTGCTCCTGGTTGCAGCTTGTTACACAAATATTGAATATCCAATTAGATTGCCCCAGCAGATGGTGTGATTTGGGGCTTTATTCCCACTGGAGACACAATGGCTATTTTTAGCAGGGTGCAGCTAGAAAGGGGGAGAGCAGCCACCCTTCTGCATCTCCTTTCTTTGGCTCTCTGCGGCAGAAGGAGTCTCTCCTCCCTGCCCTCCCTGAGAACATGTACATTGTGTTGGGTCTGACAGGAGAGTCTGGCATAAAAATCACATCTAATGTGAAATAAATGACCGGGTTTTTTTTCAAGGAATTCTTACATTGCATTGATCAGCTCCTCAGGAGATTGCCATCATGCTACCCCAGGTCCTATGTGAGGACTTGGCCCTAAAAATGTTTGCATGACAGCACAGTGGTTCCCAGCCTGATTGTTGGTTGCAGCCACTAGATGACAAGGGAGGAAAGCACGTTCCTCTGTGGTAGGTTCCTGCTGGGCAGCAAGATGAGTGAAGGAGAGATGTTCATGTCTGGCAGGAGCTTGAGAAGAGAGATGCTACTATTGCAAAAGTGGTCGCTCATTTCTGATCACACCTTGTCTGCAACTCATGTCAGTGAGCACTTGACATACAAGGCAGGGGACACAAAGGGCTGTGAGCCCTGAAGCATGGTGGCCACAGGGGTGGTACATCACGGGTGGTAGCAAATATCTCCTGACAGGAGAGTGCTGTATCTCCAGGGTTTTGTGTGGCAAAGCAGAGTCCTGGGAGCTTCTCCAAACCTCATGGCAGATAGAGAAACTAGTGATCTCTAGATCACTCTTTTCCCACCTGCTGCATCATTCCCTGCCTGTTTGCATGAGGCACAAGGACTATTCTTTTAAAGGCAATTTGGCTTTATCAGTGACAAGAAGATAAACAAATACTCTGAACTCTTTGGTTCCCAGTGGAAATAACTTTGATTCAAACTCAGTCCATTTATGGGCATAGTCAAAGTTCCCCAAAAAAGAATGACATTTTCTACATTTTTTTTCCCCCAGTAGCCTCAGGGTTGGGTGCCTGCTGGGGTGAGGGAATACAGGAAATGGAGAATAGATGCTCCCCTTGGAGCCCTACTCTATCCAAGGGCTCAGCCCTGCACTGTGCACACTCCTGGACTTCTTAGATAGCACAAATCTGTCATTCCCAGTATATAACACCTGTACAGCCTCAGAAGCTGAGAAACAAACCCTAAGACCAGCAGTGTCCCTAGAGCTCCCAGAAAAGCTTTCGGAGGCTGCACAGGGCAGGAAAAAAAGGAATTATTTTCTGTGAGGTGGTGATTGTGGATGTAGTCCCTTAGATCAACTCTCACTAGAGAATTCCTGCTTCCCCATCTAACTCTGCCAGCCTTCCCTACCCTCAGTATATTCTTTGTAGGTAGATATGTTTGTAGCATTACAACACTGAACAGAAATACCTAATACTTTTCTTATTACAAAAAAAACCCCCCACCATATTGTTGTTTGGAAAGCAGAGCAAACACTGAGTCAAATTTATACTAATTATTACAATTTTGAATAAAAAAGTTGGAAGAAATATATAAAGAACTACTGACAATTTTACATTCCTCAGTGAATCAATCACAAGGCTTTCCTGTCCAGAGGAACAAGACTTGGCTCAGCACCATTTTATAAGGAGTTAACCAACATTTAAAGACTCATTGTTTGAAAACAGTCCAAAAAACTCAACAACTTCCGTGGCTTGATTTTTTCAAGTACTCCTTAACTGCATGCTCTTCAGCGACCAGACCTGCCTTTCACATGCATCGTGGGAAGCCACAAAGAGCTGTGGCTTTTCCAAGCTGTACTTTTGGGGGAAAATAAGACTTTCTTCCTGTAAACTATTATCATGAATCAAAAGCATCGGCTTTCCCGCTTTCCCCATGGCAAGGACTCACTTCTCTCCAGGATCCTGCCTTCACTTTTTGGCCAAACTACACAAGTTCAGGGGGAGAAAAACTTCAGAGGGGCCTGAGATACTCAGAGCCGTGCCTTTCACTGTATTTCTGGAGCAGAAATGGCCGACTACATTTCCCCCCCAGATTATTCACATCACAAACAGAGATTAATTTGGCCCTCCTTTATTTTGAGTACTGCAGCTGCAGGCAGGTTCACTCACTCGGTACCAAAACTGTTTGCTTGGAAGGTTCCCAAAATGAAGGCACAGCCTGGACATTCGGTCGACAATGCACCGTCCATCGCTTTCCCCAAATAATCCACATTTACAAGAAAAAAGCTGACTCCCACTTCCTTAACACCAGCTGTAATGTTTGAAGGCTGTTATTTTCTTCTAGGTAATTGTAAAGAAAGAGAGAAGGGGGGAAAAATGTGACCAGGAGCACAACTTCTCAGCCATGAGAGTATTTCATCAGCTCCAGTGGGCTTAGGATCAGGTCTTGTATATCTCAGCAATTTATACCCTGATTTGCTGATGCTGTATGGTTCTTTCCTTCTCATGATGGGGAAAGTATATATCTTTTACACTGCAATAATGCCTCTGTCTGATAAAGCAATAAATAATGGGAGATTTAACAATATGTGGCCTTTCTGTGTGCCCTGCAGGTTTAGACCTTGATGTGAATATTTATGCATTTGATTTATTGCCTTGATTTTCTGCCAGTTTGAGGAACTCCCTCCACAGGAGGATGAATTTTCTTTCCATAATGTTCTGTGCATCTACTGTCCGAGTGGCAAGGGGAGTCACTTACAGGGATGCAGCACAAAGCAGCAATGGAATATGAACGCAACTTAATAACCATTATCATATAGACACCCCACAGATAAATGCCAAGAGACAGTAAGATAAGTTGGACAAGGGATCAAAGCAGAGAAAAAGAAGTAAATCATGTCCTTTTTAAAGAACTGAAGGTTTGGTTAGGAAGTCTTAGCAGCATGTGGAAACAGAATGCTTAGTTAGCAATTCTTAGCAGCGTATGGATTAGCGGGTTGTATTGATGGGGAGAAGTCCCCAAAGAAAGGAAGGTCAGAAGGGAGGAGCAGCATTTCCATTTCCATCGCACTGGCAGTGGTTGCTATCACTGTGTGCACTGCAGCCGTGCTGAGGACATGTCCAAGCCAGATGCCAGTGCTGACCCAAATGCTCTGTGAGTACCATGTGAGAGGGAACTATTAATGATCCCCATAGATACTAAGTCAACCAATACTGAATTCACAGCAGCTGCAATGTACTAGGTAGGCATAAAATACACCAAGCATTAATGTACTTTACATCTGTAGAGAAGATGGACTTTGCTGTAAGGGCTTGATAAGCTAGATAAGTACAACAAACCCTGAAGGATGGCAGGAAAGAAGAAAAGGGCAGACTTCACAAGTTAAACATACAGAAATGCAAGGCAGAGCTGGGGACAGGACCTGGGATTCGAGTCGCAACCCCATGGCACAGCTTCTGCAGCCCCGTGAGCTTCTGCAGCCCCGTGAGCTTCTCCCAGCAGAAGTAGCAAACCCTCGCAGGCTCCATCCCAGAGCTGTGTGCTGACGGAGCACGGAGCCTCAGGCAATCCTCTGGGCACTCTGCTGCTACTGCCACAGGACATACTGACCCCAAGAGCAATAGCCTCTCCTCCACAGCTGAATACCTCTGCCAAGAGGTTCATTCTATGTGTTGATATATGCATATATCTCTTTGTCCCTAGACTCCAAAGACACGCATTTGGTTTACAATGCAGATGACCTAAAAAGAGAGACGTAATAAAAAAAGGAAGCAAGGTAATATTTCTACCGGAGGATATCACCGAGCTAAGGCAGTCCTTACAGCCCTGTGAAAATGCTGCTGGGACTAGAACATTATGCAAAGGGCATTGTCACTGTATTCTTCTGTATTTAGCAAGTTAGCTGCTATTATCACATTTTTCACACAGTTCTGCTGAAGTCCTACAATATGAGCAACGAGTGTCTGTTGTATTGACTTTGTGTGCTGAGATTTCATAGCCCTGGCATAATTTGAGTTGTGTTAATGTCAGCAAGGAATTTCAGAGGAGCCGTGCTTTTCTAGCATGGTTCTGCTGTGGTAGGTCCTTGATAGCTGCACATGCATCCCTTCCTACAAATGAAAATCATGAATGGCAGTGGGATCCCTCTGACTGTTGGATCCCTCTGACTCACAGCACAGGCCCACACTGACAGCACACACATTCAGAGCAGACACACAGCCCATGACATATAAATACTCCTGACTGCACAGTTACACAGAAAGATCATCCATCTCCAGGGAAAGTGATGGTGGTTTTGGTTTATTCCTCTTGGATTTCATGTCTGGAGCAGCCCACACCAATGTATGCTAAAATTTACTCTTTACTGTGGCTGCAAAGCAAGCTGTATATTCTCAATACCACCCCCACCGCCCCAAGAACCAGAGTGATGGTTTTATGTCCAGTGTAACAGACAAGCACACTGGAGTATAGACATGAAGCTCTGCTCAGTGAACAAGAACAGAGGAGGCACAAAATTCAGCCTTTCCTCTGGTCACCTGCATCCTGGTGGTCCACAGGCAACTCTAAATGAATGTATTTGATAAAGGGCAGAAAGCAGCACAGCAGGTCAGGCCATCACTTGGGACATTGAGATGAAAACTCGCCACGTACCTTTTCCCTCCTAAAGGCAGACATGGGGCAATGAGAAAATATGGCTGAGTACAGGAACACCCCTCTGCCTGACCTCCAAGCCCCAGCTTTGTGCTCTCCTACCCTGATGGTGGGTGTTTGGGTTTTGCCCCCAGATACCTCTGGAGAAATCATGCACACACAGTTACCAGGGAATTGCATGATTGCCACTGGTACCAATTTTCTGTGCAATATGTTGTGTAAAAGACACACAGATGCCCTCTAAGCATGTTTTTCTCTGCCCTCTGGATAGCTTCTTTTGTCAGCAATTTTACTGAGATAACTGGGACATCAAATTATTTTGAAGTTGTTCTCAAAGGTATATGGATACTTCATTTTTTTGCTGACAGCTTTAATTATTCGGCGCTCCTGTAGCACTAGATGAAATATCATCACAGGAAAGGGCTCCTAACACCACAAATAATAGCCAATTGTGAGGATGGCATGTTAAAAATCAGCAGTGAAAACCAGCTTATACTCTCTGACCTTTACCCAGTCAAATCCTACTGTTGCTATAGTTGCTATTCTAGAAAGAGTGTTATTTCTCATTTGTGAGAGAAAAGGAAAACACTGCCTTTCTTTGAATCTTTTCTGTGGTCTCAAGTTATTATATCTTATCAGTGGACTGATTTCTCATTTACAATACAGAACCTCTATATAAATTAATACTTCTGTTAAAAGAGGTAATTTGCTGTAGTACCACACTTGACATACATTTCCCATTTACTCCCATGGAGACATGGTGACTCTTTCACATCTTGAAAATTTTTATGAAATAAAAATAGACTCAAACCAGAGCATGGTGTGGGCAATGGACATTCCTCAGAAGAACTGAACCACCACAGCACATGCTCTTGGTAGGCAGACCACAGCTGCAAATATCAATCCTACAGTGCAAGAAAAGAAGTCACGGAGTTTTAATGGCATAGGACATGAAAAGTTTCAAAATGGCTGGCAGATTTGTATCTGCTCTTATTTGTTTTGTTTCGTTTTGTTTTGATGGTGCTACTCGAAGGCACTAAGAGTGTGAGGGTTGTGCCTGAGATCTGTGCTGCTGAAAAATCTGCCCCTCAAAATGACCCCTCAATGGTTACAGGTCTCCAGCACACATTAGGGCCTTTCAGCCTAGGCTGGAGGGGCAGTTGACAAGAGGCTTCCCCAGTGTCTGGTCTGATATGCAAAACCAGCTGGATGACAAGGAAAATCTAAATGAAGCCTCATCTAAGGCATAGCTCCTTATGCCTCCCACCATGAGTAGCAACATAAAAGACATACATTACAGCAGCACAACAGAGTGCTTGAGCAGTCTGAAGAAAACTTTGTCCTCTGCACCCTACTGGTGTGTCTTCTGCAGAACAGACCCAAAGGAGCTCCCCCAAGCAGCCCCACAGCTGCTTTCTCCAGGGCAAACATCGTTCCACCAGCCCAGCATACACCTATGGAGATAACTGAAAGCATAGATCATGTTTTGCAACATCTCAGGCCCTCCAGTGTCTTGTCCCCCATTTCCCCATTCCCCTAGAACCTACAAATTACACCTGCAGCTGCAGGAACTCTTGCCACCAAACTGACATTTCTTTTTTATCACTTATGGGAGCTTAAGAAAAATAAAACTTACACCCTTCTTGCATTTGGGACAAAGTTTTTCTGACAGGTTTATGAGATTTTCCTTGGCTTCCTTAAAACATGTGCTGGAAGGCAGAAAATCTAGCCCAGAGACTTGGGGTGCTGCACCCAGGGGAACCGAAACCCTCCGAAACAACTCCAACATTCAAAAGCCACCCATGTCAAGGAAGCACATCAAAAGCTCAGAAGTGAGTGGGGAAAATGTTGCTAAGTGCTCCTAAAAGCTTTCTGAAATCGGGTAGGACATAACCAGTGGCAGGACCTTTGTCTACAACCAAGGGGATGTAAAGAGTAAGGTCAAGGAGCATTACACTGGCTGAAAAGGGCATCACCTTGACTGACAGACATGCAGGGCCTTACAGCATCTGAGCCATTCCCCCTTTTATTCATCAACATTTTTTAACGTGAGTTCCAGTATGGGAGCAGCTAGAAGGCCAGGCTGGAAAATAATTAAATCTAAGGAAAAATGGAAAGAAGAACGTGGTGAGGACAAGGATGCTGCCAAATCCCTTGATTGAAATGTGCAGTTGGGTTCCTGTCTGGAAAAACTCAAAAATACTGTCTGGGAAATTCACTTAATGAGGAAGAGAAAGAAGAGTAAGAATAAGTAATTAAGGTCCACATTATCCTTTGAGCCTGGCATCTGCTTAAATTAGCTTGTTTGATCTTTACTTTCTCCTTTAATCTGAGTAGTTTTGAAAGAGTTATTGCAGGACACAGGTCTCGGTTCTGGTTTCTCTTTGACCCTACTGCTTATCCAATTAATTTATTTGTTGTGTATTTCGAATTCCTTTGTCTGCTTTTACCAATTTTCCCTCCATGCACTGTCTGCTCTTTCTGTGCATGCTCTCAGCTTCTTCCTTCCCACGCAACACATTTGGATCTGGGCTTGCTTTGAAGTTATTTAATTTTTTTAGTAAAGGAATTTCCAAGGCTTTTCTTAAGACTGAAATGGCCAGAGGACAAAGTCAGCTAAGATGCCCTGCAGAGCTAGAACCCAGGATGTTGCAGGGCAGGTATCAGCTTTCTTTGCTCTCCTCAGCTCTCATCCTGCTCAGGTCCCCACACTCCCAGCTCTGCAGATTCATTGGGAGCCTGGATAGTTTTAGGGCTGGACAGAGCTACACAGAAGAGGATAAAATGTGCCCAAAAGCCAAGTTTTCCACCCATTCTCATTTGCACTCGGGGGAGGGTTGAGTAGGTACCTGCACACATCTGTTCCCATACAGGTAATACATTCAAACAGCATTCAGCCCTCTTTGGATTATCTGAAAGTTTGGCAGTTTTCCCTTTCCAGGTGCTGGAGGTCACTTTCCAACAGGAAAAACAGGGTAAGATTTCAAAAGAGTGTCAGCCTCGGGCTCTGCGCCAAAAATCCTTCTCTTTCACCATCCCATTACTTGCTTTGTGGAAAAGGGCTCTCCAAGCTAGGCACACTATCAAAGTTAAAATTAGATCCATTGTATTTCATGCTGCCTATTAACATTTGGTTTTAATATATTGTTATCACTCATCAGAAAAGGCTAATCCTATTAGCACTTCCCCTATTGTATTACAGAAAACAAACAAGAAGGCTGCAGTGATTCCTCACCCTGCCATTTTCATGTGTTTATAGACAGCCTATTTCTCCCTGCACACCCACAGCCAGTGCTGTGCAAGAGGACAAGTTCAAGGCATGGCTGGTTGGAAGGAGCCATGCAGAACATGTTCTAATGTGTGAAAATGAGAAAATGAGAGGAGATGAGCTCTTTGTAGGCAGAATAGTGAGATGCTTTTTTATGTACAGGAGCATCCTATTGAATCTAATAAAAAGTGACGTGTTTCCTGTTAGGATTCTATTAAAAAAGTAAATATTGCCAACAGCCAATACTATCATACTTAAGTTTGGGTTTTTAACTTAAACCACAAATAGATGAATTTTAGTGAAATCACTAATGAAATATGTATGGATGCCTAATTGATTCATCCTCTACTAAATACTATAAGATATTTTCTACACGAGACATTCGTGCTTGTGGATACATTTACAAAATACATTGAATGCAGTATTTCAAATGGAAGCAAAATATTCCTGCTTCTATGAGAAGAGAATGTAGGTCAGACTTTTGATTATCTATCCATGATCTCTAAATTCATCTTTCCCCTTCTTCCTTTCTCACCCTGGAATTCATTATGGGGTATAACACTGTAACATCAAAAGATGACAATTAGTGATAATCTCTCGAAGAGGTGGACTGTGCTGATCAGGATGGGAACTGGTACCTTCTTATGCTACATGTATCATGCTGAGAGCCCTATGCTAGTATCTAGGTTCATAATACTGAAATGTGCAAAGAAATCACAGTGATAAATCGCAGTATCTCCCCAAAAAAGGCCCAAATGTTTGTCCTATGCTGTAGAGCAAGTTTTCACCTTGCTGGTCTATTTGCATTCAGAGCGTTTAGGTTTCATAATCCTGTTTTTACTTTTACATCTGGGACCACATTAACATGGCTTCCATTTAATCTAGGGACTACCAAGAGAAAGAGAAAGGGGTATATCTTCTGCATAGTGGCTGTGAAATTACCCTTATCCTTTGATATATTAAAATTGAAGTGCTGTAAATTTCTGTTGTCATGGAGATATTTTCCATGCCACTCCACGATTGGATGTCTGAATTCACTTTCCTTTGGGTTTTCCAGCATAATTGCCTCCTATATTTTTGCCAGCAGAGAGGAAAAACCCACATGAACGGTTTTTGGTCTGTGATTGCATCCCTTATGGAGCAAATTTCATTTTTGTATACTATTAAAGGCAAAATGCATAAGCGTGGCTTGTATTTATAGTGCCGAAAATACAGTAATGCTCAGGCAGGAGTCAAGCGCTATCAGGTTTGAACACACAGCTGTTATTCACATCTCCGTAACACGAAGCAATGCAACCCTGGTTAATACTACACATTACACGGTACCGGCGCAGGGCAAGGTGACGATGTGGGTCGTGGGACTGCACAGCGGGCAGCAGCAGTAGCAGCAAACCTGGGCCCTCCACGACCCTTCATCACTGCAGCTGGCTGCAATGGGGCGATCTCAAACCGCACCAAGGCGATGGGGCTACCTAAACCAGAGGCACTTCAGACATGCAGGGACAAATTCAGGATTCAGGCAGTTCTGGGCAGGGTCCAAAGAGGACCTGGGCCAATGATAAAAACACTGTGTTTACTCATGACCTTTGTTTTCCTTGCCCTTGTGTTGCTGGGTTCTCCAAAATTTATTTTAGAGTTCAAGGATGACCGTGCCTGTCAGATTTGGAGAGTGGGCAGGAGCAACCTCACCCATTTAAGTTGATATGGCCACAAAATTTCAGGCTACTTGTATCCTTCCAAGCTTCAAGTAAAATAGCCTGGTTAACACCTGCATGGCCAGGAGCTATTTGAAGAAAACACCTGGTGGTACAAGTTCATGCTACTCGCTCCCTTGTGAGGTGGTTAATAGTAAATTCAGAGCTAATTCATCTGCTGCTGTATGGTCTGTAACACAGACAGGCCTTGAGACCAGCTTCCCTTCTGCTTTTCAAATTAAAGCATCTTTGATGTACTTCTTTTTCTGCCTTTGAACATTTAGAGTCCACTAGCAACAAACTGACTGATTTGGTATTAAATAGACTCCCCTCTCCTTTCCCCCAAGAGAATTAGCATCAGGTCTTAATTTACTAATGGACTATAGACATCCATTAATGTAGTAATTAATTCAGTGCTAAAATGCCTGTAAGATGGAACCACGCTGAGTGCACAAGGAAAAAAATTACAAGTGACGTCTTCCCAGTGAGCATCACAGGGCTTGGGTGGAAAAGTTAATTTAACAAACAAATAATGGTGTATTTTATTCCTTGTCTGCAGCTCTGTGTCTAATTACAGCATTTGACAACAATCCTACACTCAATTCTGAATTTTTGGATGGGGGTCCAGTTTTTTCCATCTTTCAGAAATGGAACATGGAGGTGGTTCACGGCAGCATAAACAACTGCAGCTCCCTCCGAGTTTGGCAGAGCATCACCAGCAGCATGGCAGGGTGCTGGCTCTCGTCCCAGCTAACGAACCACGCTGCAAAGGCGGGAGCCTGCAGTCACCATGAGCAGCTATTGCATCTCAGTCACAACAATAGAGTGGATGATTTTGTGTGTACAGCACCCTATCAGCCTCTCACACCCACATATTCCAAAAGCAGCCTGTCCTGCAGCTTCTGGGCTAGCAGCACGGTTCATGGCTTCCTCTAGATCTGCCTTCAGGGTTGCTGGTGAAGGAGGTGGTTTCCAATGCCTGGGAACACGTTCTCAGCTTCTCCAAACCTCACCATCACTCCTACAAAGTGAAGCTGAGTACTTGTCACATTGGCATGTAGCTGCTTTTGTTGGTATTTAAAAAGACAGGATGGGTGTTCCCCACATTTCAGATTTCCTCTGCTGATTGAAACTAGCTGCCTTTCTGAAAATAATTGCTGACAGTGGCAATTATTACAAATAAAATGTTTATTAATGGCTTGCAGTGCCAAGACTAAGCTAGGCACCATGTGCTAGGTCATGAATTATCTTAATTAGACATTATATAGAAGTACATCTTCGTTCATAAATTAAACACCTTAACCCTACCTGTTCATTTGTAAGGTATCCATTGCATTCAAATGAGAAAGGCAAAAGAGGGACAGGAAAGTTTTCACCTAGAGCCATCCAAAGCACCACGATGCAACCAAATTTTTTTTAAAATGCTAGATTACCTGTTTTAGGAACACACCCACCAATTTAAATAAACATACCAAATTAATGACACATAACAAAGACATGAACTCAGGGCTGGCTAACATGAGCTTTCAAATGGATTTCATACAGTAGAGTTTCACTTGGATGAAGCTGGTCTGCAGCAGATACTGCAACCTTGAAAAAAAACTTCACCAGGTTATTATTGTCAGGTTCGTTGGGAACTGCTGAGATAGATAGATAGATAGATAGATAGATAGATAGATAGATATAGATATGGCTCTTCTCTTCACTTGTGCTTCAAAAGAACACAAGCAGGCTCTGGTCCTGCACAAGCTCACCAATAAAGTGATTGCTCCTAATTGGTGGGCTCTTGCAGGCAGTGACTACATACTGTAGTTTGATTGTACCAACAGGACATCGATTTCATAAAGGTTTCTCATGCTACACTCTTGATATGAAGGGATGATGTGGGTACTTCAGTCTGCGTGTAACATACGATGTTCCTTGACTACTCGAGCAGGATTAAGGAATTATACAGAGACAGGGATACAAGCAACCAAGTATCTGCTGATGGTTTATTGGGTACACAACACAAGCAACATCAGCTGTGTTATGCCTTGTTCGGTCTCAGTATTGAATGCAAAGTGACACTCCAGATGTGTAAATAGCTTATCTACAACAGCGAAAAGGTTTCATGAGCTGAGTTTTGTGTTCATCCAGTGCCAGCTGAATGGTCTTGCTGCTGCTGAGCTACACCATTAGCATGTCCTGGTTTGCTCCCAGCTCTTTCATGAACATATTTGCCTTCAAGTCCATGCTTCTTTTTAAAAACAGACAAAGGAGTTGCATGTGGTGTGGGCTTACAGGTGCACAGAATAGCTATGGATGCACTATTTGGATAGGGATGGAGAGTCTGTGTTCCTGTGCACTTGGCATGGTGAGCACCATAGTTCAAGTAATTCAGTTACAGCCTTACTCAGACAATACGGTCTCACAGGCTTTACACAAGGTATTTCAGAGAGGGCTGTGCTATTTTCTTCTCTGAGGGTGGCTCTTGGACCTGGCACTGCGCTGCTTCACATCCCTGCTCACGGCATCTTGCCCAGGAGAGCCAAGGGCAGGTGCCAGCCTCCCCAAGCAAGCTGCAGCTGCTCAAAGCACAGCTTTCTACTCCAGAAGCCAGCAGCATTTCCAGTGATAGCGAGGCACCCTCCCCTCCTACTTACTAATCGCTGAGTGCCATCCAACAGCAGGGGACTTCATACCTCTCTGCTTTAATTCTGTGCTATAACAAAAGTAGTTCAGCTCCCAAGAATGCATTTGACTTCAAAGCTCTTGTGATCCACGTGTGACATACATTGGATTAGAAATCCATTTGTCAGTCAGAGCTAATAATGGTGCTCACTGCACAAAACATTATCTTTGTCAGGAGCTGGCACATCATGAATATGCATGAGAGAGGGTGAGCGGGCTTGGTACAAATGTATTTACATTAGATGGGCTCCGACAAAGACTTAACGTACTAAATGGCAGTACCTGTGATAACCTCAGATCCTGGCACTACTGAGATGTGTTATCTGTAAACAGACATGGAACGAGATCTGCTGCTGCTTTTCTTGCCCATGTTTGCTTCTGGATCAGGCCCTCAGATATTTTTTAGAAGTTAAAATAAGCCTTAAAGGCATCAGAAGTATTTTGAAAGTTGGCATCTTGGCATTTCTCTCAATGCTGCCATTGAAAAGATGAAGATGGTGTTTTCTTTCAAAGCACAACTTCTCCAGTTGGGAAGAATGGATCAAAGGACATCAGAGATGGCTGATGCCTAAAAATATCACACTTACATTCGCTGCAGACAGAAAGGAACTGCATGTCTATTGGAGCTGTGTTTACTCCTAACACTACCAACAGCTGCAGCTGGGCTGGCACAGAGCGGAGCAGGGAAATCTCCCCCGAGGCTCTTGCCTCTGCAGTTTTAACTGGCTATTCTGGCACACTTTATGGAGTATCTAGTAAATAATTTTTAAAAGGTCTTGTGCAGGTTTGAGCCAGCTATGCTCAGCACTGTTTTTTTCTTCCAATCAATCGTCCATAAAGTTGTAAGCTGATTTTTATCTTCCTCACACGCTTATCTACTGCTAATGGGGCAAGGGGCAGAGGAAATTAAAAAGCCATAGAAGATAATCACACTGTGGTAGCCAAAAAGGAGCCTCTTCCTACTTTTTAGAGTTCATTCTTGGCTGAGAGAAGTAGCATAGACAGAAAAGTGAGACACCTCCCTAGATGCTTGGCTGGATGTTATGTTCACACAGTCTATCAATCAGTATGATTAATGCAGTGTACAATCAATCTCCACTTATACAAGAAGTCATCACACACAGTATCAGTAAATAGACACATGCTCTTGTCACCCACAAGCTCCACACAGGCTGCAGTGAGCACCCTGCTCCTGTCCTGCTTGTCCAAGGGCACCCAGCCACACACAAGCTCCAATCCTGAGAAGAAATGCCCCAAAATGCCTACAAACACAGCACTGTGTCCCGTGGTCACTCCATCCTGAGACCTGGGGTGATGTAAGCACAGTTCTTCATAACTGTGCTCCTCACACAGTGGTGAAACCCAGTTTTACATCCTCCAGAGCGGTGACTCTCTAACCACAACAGAGGAGTGTTTACTCCATGGCAGCTGGTAATTCCACAACCTGCAGACATCAGTAAAGTTGCTTTCCTTTGGCATTTGAACCCTGTTTAACAACATAGAGTTTTTAAACTTTGAGCCTTGAAGGCCAAATTTCACCTGAAGAATCCTGAATCGCAGAGCTTCAGCAACCGCCGTTGAACCATGACAGTGTATCAGGGGGACCAGAGACCCTTCTCTGAGAGTCATCAATATTGTTCTGATGTTTGGTAACACCAGTGGCACGAGGGGCTGTGGTCCAGAGAGAAGCACAAAGGGAAGTAGGACACATCTCGGGGGCTCCTAAACCACGCAGTAACATTTCACAGTCTGCCATCTGCGAACTATGCACAACTATCAAACATAAGCCCAAAGTAAAAGACCCATGAAGTTTAAAAATCTCCCACAAAAGCTTTTCTCCCACTTCAAGGCCAAGGAAAACAAACCGACCTCACAGCGTGTGGAGGAGAGGAGAACAGAGACAAAAAAAGACCTCCTAATTAGAGCAAAATTCAATAAGCCGTAGGCTTGGTTTAAAATGAAAATGGTACCACTTTTTTTTCTTTTGCAGCAGTGACCTTACTTTTGCCTTGAGGATTAATACAAAACACAGCAGCATTTGCAGTCAATGTTTTCAGTAGAACTGCCCGAGAGCATGTGAAGTTTGGAAGATATTTGCTTTCTGGGTCAGGCTGGAGTTTTCTAACAGAGGTTTCAATTAATTTTCTTAACTGCCTATCAGCTTTGCATAATTCACCATGCTCATCTCAGCATCCAGCCTTTGTGGCTCCCAAATATCCTGCAAACATGCATTAAGGCCCACAGCTCCCTACAGGGATAGTGGAAACATTGCTCCCTTCCAGGCACAACACAGAAGCTGCAGGCTGCAGATGTGCCCTGCTGCAGAGCCAGGGGCAGCACGAAATCAGATTTGAGTCAGACATTTGCTTCTCCTCAGCCCTGGTTGCTGTGTATGACAGTAGCTAATTTAGACCCACTTGAGCTAGGTAGCATTAGCTGACTGTGTGAGATGTTATTCAATATACTGTTATGTGAATCAGACAACAATTTTCCTATGAGTTTGCATAACATAGCAGGATGAGGAGGTGCTAACCTGTACTTCCAGCTCTTACTTGCCAGCTCAATACTAATATAACAACTCAATATATTATATGTTATATCAATATTATATTAATATCTGTATTAATGCAATGACAATATTAGTATTATTTGCAATTAGAAACCCTCAGCACTCACATAACCATATGCTAGCTCCTTCCTGAGGACCCATTCATCCACTACCATGTGACCACAGACACAACCTGGCAGAGCATCAAAGTAATCAAAGTACCTGAGGTGCCTGTGTGAGCTGTTATACCAGAATTTCGCCTGTTTCTCTGCAGCTCCATTCTGCTCAAATTCACAGAGTTGTCCAAAATCCTACTCCCTTTCTCTGAGCTATGTCTTCATTATCGTACACTGATGATGAAGGAATCTTCCTTGTCAAGCATTGCTCAGTGTGCTCTGCTCTGCCGTTTGTGTACAGGGTCCCTTTCCCACCGGGATTGAATGGTGTACAGTGCAAAGTGCGTGGCAGTATCCTGAGCATGAAAGGTATTATTTATGGAACACTTCTATAGCATTTCAACAGGCATGTTGACACCTTGCCTCCTGACACCCTGCCCCTTGACCAACATCAGCAGCATAGACTGCCAATGCCCTGCTCTCTGCCTGACACTGGCATCGTAGGCAGGATGCTGCCCACATTATCCATGTAAGGTATGATTCCTAGTGCCTCCACAGAGCTTAGCTGATAACATGTTGTCAGACTGTGCAGGTGAGGCTACCTGTGCCACAGTGGAAATAAATGGAGATGAACACCTTGAAGCTTGGACCACTAAGTAACACAGACACATGTTCAAGCTCAAAATCTATGATAATATTACAGAAGCAGTTGAGCAGACCTGAAGCTGTTACCAAGGTTTGCTCTTTTTCAGCTATGAAACTTCATTTGAGGGGAAGGTCAGAGACTTTTTTTTCCTCCCCGGTTTTCTATTATGTGTTATTCACTTTTTCATGTGATAGTTTCTATGAGAAATGCTTACCTTCCAGCAACTAATAGAAAATTCACATAACGAAGACTGCATCTCCTGATAAAAAATCTCCAGGGATGAATTAGCCCTAGATAGTTTTACTCTCTGCTTTTAAATTCATGTTTATATAGAAAGAAAAAAAGCTAGCTGATTTGAAAAATCACAGATCCACTACAAATTACAAGCTATAAAATACTGTACCTTGAAGGTGAAAGTTGGATCATTTTTAATGTAAGGGAGCCACATATCTTTGTTTTACCTGCCCAGGCATGTTTTTGTAATAGAGCAGCCTGGCGTAGTGACATTTCTTATTTCAGCTGTCCATTTGTCACAGTGGGTTTTCTTCCTAGTGTAGTAGCACAGAAAAAGACTAGGACTCGGAACTTAACATCTCTGTTCTTTGTTCCTGGCTGTAATTCTCAGATTCTCATGTTTCCTGGTACTACACGAATCCCAGCAAAACCAATTTTCTCCTTTTGGGTTTTGCAGTTCGTTTCTCCAGATTAAGTGCAGAAAACTCTGCCTGACAGATGTCTGGGAGCTGTTCTGGCGTCCTCAGGGCCAGATGCAAAAGACAGCCTGAAAAGCAGCTGCGGGATGATCTTCCAGTGGGCTGTAAGGGTCAGTTCCCAGTTCAGAAACAGTACGTGGGGGCCTGCCTGCATTGTGTCCGCTGATGTGAGAGAAGGCATCCCATTTGTGCTGTGTGGCATGTCATCTCCACTGGCCCTGAATGCAAAATCTTTCTGCGTTCCTTGCAGTTATGCACACATATAGACACAAGACACCTTCACCAATTAAAAGGTCTCTTAGACATCAGAAGTAAAATCTCAGGCTCAGGACTATTCAGACACATTCTGAATTGCTTCTGTGGCTTGCCTTAAAAAGGGTCTGGAAGGTGTCATTTGTTTTCTCCCATCTTACCATGCTTCTATGAAAAAGAGAGTCTATATATGTCCATTAAACCTGGCTTCTACAGTCTTTGGACAGCTTTGCCAAAGAACAGGTTCAGGGCAACAGAGCTATAGGTAGCAGAGACTATGGGGTCCTCTGCATCCACTGTAGTCCCCTAAAAGCTCATAATTCCAGAGAGATGCGTGCCTGTTCAGCCTCTCTTTCACCTACTGAAAGAGCTGGAACAGTAAAATGCTTTCCACTGACTTTCCAGAGGGACCGAGGGTGGAGAAGAAATAGATGCCTCTGGAAATCTAATCTTAATACTCAACATTTCATAGCCCTCAAGCAGTCCCCACATTTCATCGATGCCATGTGTTGCAGGTTTTTTTCCCTGTGTAAAGCATTTTCAGGTTCTCCTAGGGACAAACAGAAGCCCAACTGCCCCTCTGCCAGAGTTCATTCTCTGGGTCACTGTCATTCCTCGCTAATCTAATAAATTCTCCAAGCTGATTAATTCAGGCTTCTGGTAACAAGTGGTTGTGCTACAAGCGTGCTGGGATTAACACCGGGCACTCGCTCCCCCTGCGCGGGAGCCTCAGCTGGCAGCAGCACATAGCTGGAGGCTGAGGAGGTACTACAAGCAGAGACAAAATACTGCTGATATCTGGCACTACAAAGACAGACTCAGATAGTGTGTTGTCCCTTGGAGGTACAGAAATGAAAAAAGTAAGATATGAAGAACTTAAATATTTCATCACAGACTTTGCTCGATTTTGTTCTTCATTTACATTAGTAAGCAGCACACACTTTGAGATTGGGAGGGAAAAAAAAAAAAAAGAGAGAGGGTATTCCTTGGTTGTCCTCCTGTTAATGTTTTGGATGTCAAAGAGCACCTACTTCCACCCCCTACATCCCAGGAGCAGTGAGTAAGTATCACCTGGATGGGTCTCCACTGGGAATGACTGTGTCCACAGAGCTCCTCCATCTGCCATGGGCCATGTGCAGGTGTGTTATCCTGAGATTCAAAGCCAGGCTTCTCTGTAAACACAAAGGGCTGCAGCCTACACCCTGAACGAGTACCTTGATGTGTTGAAGTAGCAGATGATCTTTCAGACACATCTGAGTACTTCACTCAGTGCAGGATGGGGACACTGAGCATACATGTCAGCACTGGCAGAGACCTCCAGCCCAGACACAGCCAGGGCATCGCAAAGCCCTCGGCATAGCATCCATAGGTTAAGGAGCAGGGTTATGGGGCCAGAAAGGAAAGGACAGAAATATCACAGCTGGTCATGGCAACTGGGAAAGGAGCTGCTTTTTTTCTTTTGCAGAGGAAGGATGGGAAAGAATTAGAAATGGGAAAGAAAAGTCAAGTTAATAATGAAGCAGGGAATAACAATGGAATATAACGAAAGAGATAATGCCATAAAAATCCCTATCTCTCGTTTGGAATCAGTGCCTGAAGTAGCAGTTGTACAGCGTGTTTATGCCACATTTCTAAATGATCCTGAGACTCAAGGGAAAATCTCTGTCTCCAAACAGCTTTCCAAAGTGCTGCTGTACAACTGCAGCTTCAAAGGGTAACCTGCAGCAGTTAGCACCAGTGCAAACTCCAACACCATTCTGGTGAGAACAGAATCAAAACCCCCTTTATACAGCAGCAGACCTTGGAGGAGGGCTCAGTAGCTCAGACCAGGGAGGACCATTTGAAAGTTAGTATCAGTTAATTTTTTATGACTATTCTTAGTGCCTCACAGAAATCTCGCTGTAGTCTTCTCGGGGCTCCTGAGCTCTCCCCTGCTGCAGCACTATTCCAAGAGCTGTTTGACAATTAAAATCACCCACCTCAAGCAGGCAGTTGAAGATGGGGACCTTCAGAGGTCCCTTTCAGTCTCCATTGTTTCATGGTTCTAGGAAAAATCAATTTGCTTTTAGAAATCTAACACCAGGATTTTTGAAGGGATGTGAGAGTTAGGTTGCCAAATCCGAAAGAATTTAGAAAGCATTTTGGTTCCTAAATCCCACACACTAACAATTCCCTGGCCATTTCTTAAAGGTCAATGTCATTTTTTTCTTTAGGCCCGACGATCACAAACCTGTTCAAGTAAAAGTCAGAAACCCTGCTGCTCAGTGACCAGGAACCAGCCTGAATGGTCTTATCAGTCTCCTTTAGTGCTATATACGCTTTGCTAATTTCAAAAGCCATACAACACAAAAGTGCTAGAGCTGCAAAACACCACTGTGCTTGATGCAGTCACATGCAGGAGCTAATGCCTCGATTAATTTTTCTAACATCTGTCCAGAGTGCAGCACAAGAAGGCTGAAGCCTTGCTTGAGGGGTCTAAAACAACAACAGCACAAGAGACTTTCTCTTCCCACCCAGGGGCAGCGCCTCTGTAACCACTGCAGGAAATGACCAGTGGCTACACAGGAGGATTGTGGACAGACATGGCCCACAAGACAGGAGTCACCGTCTGCTGACAGAAGAAGACAGCTTTATATCTGAGATGTAGCTGCTGCTTCAGTGGGTACCATGGACAGGAAGCCAAAGCTTATGCTATACAAGCCAGAAGGTGGAAGACTGAGCATCTGAAGAGCTTAACAAGATGATCTCCCCATGTGCTGGAAACAGCACCACACATAGGTACTTGCTACAGTGTAAGGAGGGCAATGCTTTCCCTGTACTCATTTTGCCCCTGAGAGGGAAAGGTGCCCTGGCAAGTCACATCATGCAACCACAGCGTTTTCACATGGTGCATAGTCTGGACAACAGTGCCAAATAATCCAGTAACCGGGGAAAGAAATGACCATTTTCAAAGTATTTTTTAATTACATCATATATATTTTTGAGTCTTCAGGTCACAATGGGAAAATAGGTTACAAACCACCAATTCTTCCCATGGCCACTTCCTGCACTTTACACTCACTAAGGTAAAAAAACATCCACAGTAAAGCAGCTCGTGAAGTGTGTGCATTGGGCATGTATTCCACTGAAGAACGCCACGATGTTCTCATGAGGGCTTACTGGTCAGCATATGAGTAATTTTTTAGTGAAAATGAACAACACGGTATGTTTACCATGAAAAGCTGCCTTATGCTGCAAGAGGAATTACAAGCCCAAAAGTTCAGTACTTAAGAGTTTGCCTGACTATTCTATAAACACACATGTAACCCTAACATTCGTGTCATTTTAAGAGCACTGCACAAGAATTTCTAGGGTGAGCTACCAATTTCCATAATCCTAAATAACAACTTCCACTAGGATTCCAGGGCTGAAAACTGCCTGTTAAAGGGTGCCTGCACCCTTTGGAAACACTGTCAGCAGAAAAGCTATGAACTGATAGATTAATCCATCTGAGTATAACCTGAATTGGCATAAACCTTTCTTCAGCCCATTACTGTGCAAGCCAGAGCCCAACCCTTTCGTGCGCTCCAGGGTATTGGACTCTGGTTTCATGTTTGCATGCTGTCCCAGCAGCTGCCCGGAGCAGGGCCAAACTTCTCCTAGGCTCATGGATGGGTTTTGGGGCCAGAAGCAGATGTGCTGAATTACTGTGAAAGCCTGATCTTGAGGGGTTTCCAGCGTTTCCAGGCTGGAAACAGAAAGCAATGAAACTCTAATAAGAGTTTCTGCCTACTTTAGAGTTTCACCCTTGTGTTTGAAAAGCAAATGAGGTAAAATAATTTGGGAAAAAAAATATATCCATGACACTTTCTCTCCTTTCCTTCGAAGGAGTTCTGTAGCTTCCTTCATTTCAAAACCACCTTTTGTTCCATTTCCTTAGTGACACTTCCCCTCCTGGCTCTCCTGAGCCCTTTCCATAGACTGTATGAGCCCACCACTCCCTCCTCCCTCCACATCCCTTTCTTTCTGGTTAAATTTTCTTTTTCCTCACGTGGCACCGATCATTTCAAAACAGCCCTTCCTCACCTTTTCATATTATCACTCCCCACTGATTTTCAAAATTCAATTGAAACCCGAAGTTTTTGCCATGATTTTCACTATTCCATTTTCCCCATTTTTACATCTATTTTTTTTCCTCCCGCTCTTAAGTGCTTTGCAGTGCTATTAGTATGGCAAACATCAGACACAAGGCTGGGTTGTGTTGTGCAGCAGTGTCCAGCCTGAGACTCATCCACGTGTTGAGAATAATCCTCAGCAGATTGGTCTGGGGGGCTCCAGTTCAGCACTTGCAGGCATGTGCCCAGGCAGCTGGACGGCAGCCTACAGCCCATTTTCCCTTTTCCCAGCTTTATTCTTTTCAGTAATGAATCTAGGAACTGGCTCCACTTAATCCACAGTCTTTTCTGTCCATTTGGACTGAACATGATGACACTTGTACATTCCTTCTTTTGAAGGTAGCCACCTTTAAGAACAACTGACATCACTCACTGTGTATTACTGAGTTATTTCATAACCTGCAAATCAGGATCTCACCTGCTCAAAAACTGAAAACAAATACCACAAAGGTCTAACTAAAATGTGAGGGAAATGCACCCAGAAGGAGCATAGATACTGAAAATAACATTTCAGGAGAAATTAAAATAAATAAAATTTCAGGAGGGACAAACCAGCAAACGCTGGAAAAAGAAGAGACCATAGGACTACAGAGAAGAAAAGAAACCCTAGACCCCATTTTCTGATATTATGAGGTTATAAGTGAATTGGCACAACTTTCTGGAATGAGCAATGGGACAGGCTGAAAAAGACTTTGGGGTGGTGTCACTGGTACAAACACTAAGACTTCAGCAGATGAGGGGTGATGTGTCATAGAAAATGAAGAAAAAATATCTGACCACTTTTCATTTTTATTCAAACAATGTAGACAAAAATACATGATACAGACATCCTCTGGGACACTGATACACCCTACTGAACCCACTGGGGTTACCCCACAAGCTGGCTCAGCCTTCGTTTCACCCTCAGGAAAGATGAGGCTGACCAAAGTTGTCCAACCCAGCTGTCTCCTCACCAGTAACAGAAAGTACAGACATTCAGCATGAGTAATTTATGAGGCTGATGTAATAGCCTGGAGAGATTCCTACGCCCTTCCTGACAGAGACCTGAGAATACCCATGGTAGTGAGAACTTTCATAGGATCCTGCCTAAGTTGTTCTTGGAGGAACCAAAAAGGTTCAAACTAGACAAGAGAGTCTATTAGAGCTAAAATCATTTGTGCATGCAACACGTCCAGGGACTTCTAGGTTTTGCCTGGGCACAGCATCAGACTATGAGTGGGCAGGTAAGTGCTACCAACAAGGTACAGGAGGAGGAGGGTATAGGCAGCTGCATGTGCTGCAGTGGCAGCACTGCCCCAGCACCTTCTGGAAGAAAGGTGATGACATACTGGGCTGGTTGGGGTCAGGGTGCTCTCAAGATTTCATGAGTTTTATTTACAGAGGAGCAGTTGTGGCTGGTGCAGACAGAGCACACGCAGATCCACAGAGGCAGTCCGTCCAGAGGGGTCAGCACCCAAAGAGAAGAGGATAGAAAAGACAAGGGTAGAGGCAGGTAGATGGAAGACTACAAAGAACTTAGAAGGCAGTGTATTAACTAAGATGACAGCAAACACTTTCATCACAGAAGCAGCTGAAGTACTGGTCAAGGTTTATTTTGTGGTGAACAAGCCCTCTAGAGCTTGAAGTTTAGAGAACAATTGCTTGCAACAGGCACATCATTTTTGGAGAAACACACCATCAGTCCCTGGAGGACCAGGCAACACACTGGCGTTACTGTTGGATTAAAAGTTTCATGTTGAAATACAAAAGAGTTCAGCCCTGAGAATAAAAAAAAAAAAAAAAAAGAAAAAAAAGAAAAAAAAAAAAAGAAAAAAAGAAGTTGCAAATGCCTATATTAAAAGTCCTTGGTGAAGAGGGAGGGAAAATACATGGTGTTTGTGACTGAACTGAAATGGGCCAAGTCCCACACACCCGACTGCAGCACGCTGAACGCAGGGTGTCAGGCTGTTCAGTGGCAATAAATGTCCTGAGATGAGGTGGTTTATAAAAAAAACCTTACAAAGCCCACAAAGAGCTGCAGTCACTGTACAGACTGATGTTAGTGCAACTATGCAATCTAAGCCTCTACCTTAACCATAGCCAGAGGTTTCAACAAAATTGTTTTAAAAAGGAAATAACCAAACATACATAAACAAGTAAGCCTCTGCCAAAATTAAAACTCGCAAACAAAAGTTACCAGACATTCGGGCCAAATTCAAGGACGCAACTATCAGCCAGCTTGAAAGGTAGGTGCTTTATAAAGCCAGGGAGACGTGAGGGGGTAGTGGGGCTGTGGGAAGGTTTTATCTGGGGCATCTCATCCGTGTGCATTTCACCCCCGCTCAGCGCTGCCCGCGCGGTGCCAGCTGGCAGCCGAATCGCAGCAGCCCTCTCGCTGCTCCTCCCCACAGCCCCGGCCTGGCTCACCCGGCCAAAAGCTACAGGCTGCGAGGCAGAGGCTGCGAGGCAGAGGCTGCGTGGCATCCGCGGAGCCATGGAGCAGGGGGAAGCGGACGGCGTGGCAGGGATACAGCTGCTTGCCTGCAGAGCTGGGCCAGGGCGGGGGGATGTCACGGGGGATGTCTGCCAGTAGGCTGGCTGCTCCTGTCACCAGTAACCTGGAGACAATGTGTCCTTCGCTGTACGGAGCAGCTTGTTAGTGATTTTCACATCAGTGAGACACCCTGAGCAAGGGCAGAACTTGGGAGAAATTCAGCAGGAAAGCCACAGAGAAAGCCCAGGGAGCAATGCCTCTGCTCAGGAGGAATGAAGAGTTACTGAGGGATTAGTATCCCATATCTCTTTTACTTAAAGACTTAAAAAACTTGGAACATCCAAGTGAAACTGGGTTGTGAATACGTTGCACCAATTAGGAAAGTGAGGTGAATTTTTGCACTGAGTCAAGTAAAGCATTCAGAAAGGTAGCTGCAAGGGTTACATGGCTCTCTTGCATTGCTGTAGATTTTTTTTTGGTCTGCCACAGAAGTTTCTCGGTGCTTTTCACTACATTAAAAACAAGAAGTCAAAGAAACAACTGCCCTGCCCATTTGTATCTTACATCACAACCTTCACAGAAACATTGGAATTACTATTTTCTCTTTCAAACATCCATGAAGGGCTACCAAAAATTTCAGACCCCTCCTCCATCAGTCACCACCAAGCCAGGTAGAGCCCTCTGACTGCTCACTTCCCAACACCAAGACCATCATTTGGTGTTTGAACTGCTTCCAAGAAGTCATCAAGAGTTTCAGAACCTGTCACTTCCCTTTAGGCTATTTCAAAGGAATCCCGGAAAGTTTAGAAATTGAGACTATATTGTGAAGTGGAAATTACATGAAAGCATCACTGCAGGAAGCACCTTCAAAATTAGAGGCAGTGAGCTCATGACTAGGCATAGCTGAAGCTTCAAGTGCTATAAAATGCCCTTTGGGTAAATTTCCCACAGGTCAGTAGGCTTCAGCCTTGCTAATTGCTATGAATTGCTATGAAATGGTAAGTAGCTCCTACCCAGTAAATATGAATGAGCAGATGGTACCCAAACAGGAGACCGACAAGGTTGTTTGAGATGCCTCCTAGTTTGGCAGGTCTCCAGGTATGAAATTCAGCAGTACAGTTTTTCTCCCCACCACACTTTAGTTAGCAGTGTAATTCTGTGCCATCTCAGCACTAGCAGGCTCTTTCCATGTGTCTTTCTTGGGAGCCTAAGAAATAGTTAAATATCTGTGAGAGGGGGATGCCTTCGGCAAGGGGCTGACACCTGCCCTTCAATACGCATGCCCTGCTCCCACTGTCAGGGCAGATCAATGTTTAATGCAATGGCCTTGACAGAGTGCTGCTAATAAAGATGCAGAGAGCAAACAAAAACATCTGAAATAGCAAGGCCACGTCACATACCTTGCTTTTCAGGGATCTGAGCTATTTGGCAGTGAATTTATGGCAAGCATTTTAAAAATGTATAAATAAGGGTCCTATCCTGGATCTCTGTCTCAGGTAATGTTCTCCTCCGCCTCTGACTACATTTCAGAGTAGCATGGAGAACAGGAGACACGTGGCCGCCCATTTGCCCTGACCACCAGCAGATGAGGGAAAGGGGAGCAGCAGTACAAGACCCTGGTGTCCCTGCACTCCACTTTTGATGCTGGTAGTGCTTGGCTGCATGTGGATATTACCTGGCCAGTGTGGGAATGACCTTTCTTATATCACCTATCTGTCTTTTGCACAGGGTACCTCCTAGAACAGGTTGCCATTCACAATCTTCCTTCCTACTGGAATGTTTGTCAAATATAGGAGGAAAAAATGATACAGCAAAAGACTGAGTGGTAGTTTATGCATGTATATATCTTGTTAAAATAGCTACATGGTGAATGTCCAAAGCAGTGGGAGGTTTTGACCCTTTAAACCAGTAATGGGGTTTGTGCTTGGAATTTCAGCTTGATTTTCTGAAAATCTGCTCAAATAGTGCTTCCTAAAAAAGCCTGATTTGGGACAGTAAGAATGTGTGTGCGGAACACAAACCAGGCAGTGCTGAGCTGCATGCAGATGTGAATTGATGAAGTGGTGTGTAGCTGGCCTGGGCAACAGCAAGGACCAGGCAACACCAGGGGTCACCACAGTCTCATGGTCTTCTGCTCAACCATGACACAGCTCTGACCCCATAGTAACAAGATCTGGACTATACATATACCTGTACATACAGCATATTAACAAGATCGGAACTATACATCTCCTACATCTCTCCCTTCCCATTAATTTCTTCTCTCTGCCTCAATCTCTATCCTAGGTGCTCTGAAAGTCATACATACCTCTCACAACACAGCCCTGCCTCAGATTCACAGCTCTACTTTAAAAATCACCTCTTTCATGAATCCTCGTTGCTAATCTCTCCAACAGTAAGTTTTGCACTAAATACCTGAATTGATTTACCTGACTGCTCTCCAGGCCAGACAAGCCCACAGGCCTATAAGCTTATCAACGAAAGCAACACAGCTAATTCTTTGCCTTGTAGGCACTATGCACTTTAAGGAGTTTAGTAATATCGATAAATAATAAGGTTTTATTCCCTGTATTAAGAATAAACAAACCTCCAAAGATTTTCTTTTAGTTCAGGGATTTATCCAGACATCTGGATGCTTATTTGCAGCCTCTCCAGATTTTCCTGGCCAGGACATTGTGCTGGAAATCGTGAGATTTCCAATGGATTTTTGGTTTTTATCCAATTGGAAATACTGCAAGAGGAGATTTTCCTCCCAGCCTTCCAGGATTTCTAGTTCATGTGCCTGCTGGAATCAGCATATAAAGAGGGACATAAAAAGAAAACATCGATTAAGAAAAGCTGAGGAAATATTTGTACTTCAAAGGTATCTTTTCAGCTTGGGGTGACAGTTCTAATTAGTTTCTAATGAAGCAAAGCTGATGAAGCCTTACTTTATGTGACTGTTTAGATGACCGTTCACAGAAGACTAGGACAGTGAGGAGGCACAATCTAGGCCTGTGCCAAGTTCATGTTTATGATCAGTCAGTGTGTCTCATGATCTGAATTATCCAGTTTTGAATTAGACATGGACTGTTATCTCAGTTTCTGAGCTTTTCTATTCACCAGCCTCCAGGTCTCTCTCAAGGATGCCCGCTGGGATTGCTTTTGCCACCTATTTTGCAACATCAGTAGAAGGTGAGAAGATGACTGCTCTGACCTCAGTGGCCTTTTTTCCCATGCCATCCTCCAGCGAAAGGATGGCGGGAAGTGGATCAATGAAAAGGGAGAAAATTGTGGTGATGGGAGGGCAAGGCAGAGATCAGAAACACTCAAGTGACAAGTGAGGGGATAAAAAAAGGGGGAGGAGATTGACTGAGATATGGTCTGAGATAATGGAAAAATCCCCAAACACATGGCCTCCCCTCTCCTTTCACCAAAACCAGCCAAAATCTGGAAAGATACAGCAAAAGTAAAGGACTAAATCCAATGCTGGGATGGGAGAAAAAAAAAAAAGCAGGGATAAACTGTAGGAGCAAAGGCAACATCATGCCGTAGCAAGGGGGGGGAAGGACCCTTCGGTGAGGAGGTGTGTTTCCTCGTATAGAGGAGGCACAACCTACACTGGTGGCTTGGTAGCACCCCAAAGTACCAGGTTACCACAAGCAGTAAGCAGGTCAGCTTTAGTACAGCCACAGTCATTCAATAGCAGAGCCCTCCTGGAAGTTGTTCCTCTATACACCAGTTTGGCTTCCAGGAAATCTGCTATTAATGAACGTATCTAAAACAGGATTCCAGGAAAACATATGTCATGCACTTAGAAAAATTTTGCATTACATTTACTTTCATCATTGTGTGATGAACCAACAGCAGGTTTCAACCAATGTGGGCTCTGAAAGCCATCAAAGCACTTAACAGCAAATTTAGGACATTCAAGGTCACCAACAGGGGATGTTGCAGCCAAAGGCAGATTACAGATCCTGTCATGGCCCAACACATCTGTTGTGGCTTCCAATGGCTGCTCACCCATAGCAGGTCAGGGAATGTTGCTTGTGTTGACCAGAGTAACTGAATGCAGTGTAACTTCTTAGACCAATGCCTGCCAGTTATCAAGGAAAATAGTGATGCTTGTCTATGAAGGGACAGATTTTCTTTGTGGAGCACAGGGAGCAGAAGTCAGAGCTTCTGTTAGTGCTGGCAGCTGTTGCAAAGTCTGCTCTGTACCAAAAGGTAAGAGTTCTTAAGTGCTATTTTCTATAAAATATAAAAACTCTAAAACTTTAGCTGAGAATCATTCACAACGTGACTTCCAAAGTCATCAGAGCAAATCATAATTCATTAAGAGAGAAAAATAAGATTGTAATTAATTAACTTATAGAAATTATGAATCAAGGACTACACAGGAAAAGGCTATGCATCACTTTGCAAGTTACTCAGTTAATCAAATAACTGGGCAGAAATATTTGCATTAATAATTGCACTAGAAAGTGCTGATCACAATGTGTAATAAATCCAAATTATTAATTCTACAAATGCTATTTCAAGTCTGAGACATACGTACAAAAACTCCCACAGGTATAAAGTGAGATTTGGGGCTGTATCCTTAGTGACTTAAACAAATTCTTTCTCTAGAGCACTTTGACAACTGGTCAGAGGAACAGGTGAAAACTTACCCATGTTATGTCCCTTCCTATCTTATGCATAAGGTTCAGGACAAGGGGCTTTTTTTTGACAATTCGTAAGGATACCTTAGAACTCAACAAGAGTTGTTGTTGGACTGCAGTAGCCAACAGCCAACCCTTACAATTCTTGGATATAATTAACCTTGTCAGCACCTCCCCATGAAGAGCAGTTTCCACAGGCACCATCCAAATCTCACAGAAAGCCCTCAGCTGTGCCCTAGCTCAGGAACTTGAGTTGGTCACACATGAGATGGAATTTGTGGGACAATTGCACCAGCAGCCTTGGAAGTATCTTGGCTGCCCAGTCCAAGCTCTCTCCTGCTGTGCGTGTCAACTGTCTTTTGCTTGGCACTCTCATCCCAACTTTAATCCAACCCCTGGGCTGAGATTTATGGGAGGGGAAGGCAGGAGCCATCTGGCCAAGGAACAGCCCTTGCTGCACTTTGGCAGCCCCCTCCCAGCCCGTTCTCCTGCACGTACTGGCTTTTGTTTCCTTGGATCCCAAACCCAGTGGAAGCTCTCGTGATTTTTATGTGTTCAGGATCTGAATGTTTTATCAAGCTATTACAGACACATCTCACTCCAGACACATGGAAACATGATCCTGACTTATCCTCACTTTCTGGTCAAGAGAAGGTTCCTCTGCTTAGCCTAAAACACCTTAATTTTATTTCAGCTCTGCTATTTATCTAGTTTTATGTCTCTGCTACTTCTGGTTTTCACTGATTTGGGACTTTCTGACTTAGTGGATAAAAGCAGCAGAACAACAGTTGCAAGGAGTCCTGAGGTCTCTCAAACTGCTTCAAATCAGAATAATTTAATTCAGCCATTTGATACAAATGTGAGGTTATTAATATGCCAAGTACAGTGCTCCATTGCATCAACTTTTTCCCCGAGTTGCAGACATACTTTACAAGCAATAGACCTGTAAGGTTTTGTTTGGCGACACTGAGATGTAGTTTTTGCCCTTTTGTCTTTCCTGCTCTTTTTTTCCCCATAGATCTATTTGCTAAAATAAATTGAAACTGGGTAAAAGAATATAAAGCACAATTTATACTAGATATATCTGCAATTACTAACTCTGAATTAAACATATCCCTTCATGAATAATGAAGCAGAAATAGGCCAGAGGAAAAATGAGATAAGATCTTCAATCCATGTATTTTTAATTGCTTCATTATCTAAAATTTGGTATGAATAGCCGTGGATACAGTTTGCTGTTAATGCACAAAAAGAAATGGGAATTTTCAACCAAATCACAAAAGGCTATCAAAAATTAATTTTGTGTGCTGTGATCATTGAAAATGTAAGTGATTTTGTGGCAGAGTGACATAAAAAAAATACCATTTATATGCTAATAATGAACAAGCCATATTTTTTCATTTTGATGCAAAATAAATTTTATTTTCATTTTAATGAACTGTAATGAATTATAAGCTGTTTCTTTTTATCTTTAGGTAAAAGCTGGGGGAAAGATAATGAAAGGTTGACAAAAAGACTGTCCCTGAATGAAAATAGGATGGAGCAGAGCATGACCCTTGTTTTGACCTGTTAAACTGCATTGCTGACTTGGCACTCCACAGTCAAAAGCTGCCTTTTAGACCCAAGGTGTGCACGGCAGTGGACAAGCTTCAGGAACACACCCCATCATAGGGCAAAGAAGAGAAAATCATCCACACTAGGTGGAGGAACTCAACCTTTCTTTCTTAAAAGTCCAAGCAGCCTCAGAAGGGGGTCTGCTATCTATTCATCCACATAGATGAGGCAGCTCTAAGCTTAGGGATAACTTCTGTAGCTGTGGATAAAAGCGCCACGCACCACAAGGTACACTAGATATATTTGCGGTCCCTAACTCTGAATTAAACATGTTCCTTCATGAATAATGGAACTGAAAAAGGCCAGAAGTACTAAGGAAACTGATCCAAAGCCTATTAAAGCCAATGAAATACCTCACGTTGATACATGCCATATTAATAAATAATTACGGGATGGGTTTTTTGCAGTAATTCCTAGAAGCACTAGGTGCAGTCAGGATCTTTATCACTTCAGTTGCTGCACATGATGCAAGAGATAGTCCTGCCCTAAAGGCATTACAATGGAAGGATAAGGTAAGAGATAGCAAGTTGGGTAAGAGCAACAGAGGGAACCCAAACAAGCCATGAGATTATTGTGCTCAGCAATTTCGGCATAGCAGCTGCTCTGACACTTCTGAAACAGGTGAGCACGTACCAACACCAGCTGAAATCAATAGATATTGCACACATTAAACACCCCGAAAAACCCAGCTCAGCTTTTTGAAATGAGCCAACTGTAATGAAAAGCCAATTTGAAACTGCTTGTCTTGTATTTACTCCTCCTCGTTCACACCGAGGTCTTCCCTCGGGGCACCCGTGCCTGCCTTGATTTGAAATCAACTTCTTTGCACCCCTCTCTTGTGCAGATTGCCCACACATAATCAAATTCTAGCTTTAACTTCTTTCTTAGGGTCTTTGGTGTATTATTTAAAACAACTTGATACAAACAGCAGTGCCGTGACGCTCGGGTCTGTGTGCAGCACTGCTTCAGTGAAACATTTCTCAAGTACTGCTGCACCAGGCTGCAGGTTCACAAGCCTCTGGGAAGGATGCAGGTATCCAGTGGGGCTTTCAAAACGCCTGATCTAGAGACTATGGTGCTTCTAGATTCCAATATGTATTTTTATGCACAATAATACCTTTAAGAAGCTCATTCTAAATAACTTCTCAACAAGGGCCCTTCCACTTATTATTTGCACTGGAGTAGTAGAGGTAACACATCAGTGTTTATTTATTCAACTTTGCTGTGAAAAATAACAAGCCCAGACTAAATCTTGGCAAAAGGACGCAAAGCAATGGACATAAGTTACAATACAGGAAATTCTGTTCAAATACTAGGAAAAATATTTCATCCTGAAGGTACTCAACCATTGGAGCAGAGATGCAGAGAGAGAGTGTGGGATTGTCATCCTAGGACATATTCCTGGGCTGAACAAGTAGCCTTCTATAACTAGGCCTCCCTCGAGCCCTGGATTGGGCTGGAGACTTCTAGATATCTTTTCCAACATAAATTGTATGGCTTAAACATTTACAGACACTGTAATGCCACAAAAATGAAAGCTGGTCTTACTGTTTAGAGTTAACTCCTCAGTCTCCTCTGCACCTTCCCTGCACATCCCATGCAAATGGTACATGAGAGACTGCAGCCCTGAGATCCCCTCTCGAGGGAAATCTCCTTTCAGTGTGCCACTGACTGCAATTCCCAACAGGAACAGTGTCCCAGTCTCCCATGCACGGTGCAAATATCTCACCCCTGGGGACTCTGACAGAGCTGGGTGAGGTAACTAGCGCCTCAGAAAGGGGAAATTACCATTGACAGCTCACCCACAGCTCTCTGCTGAGCTCATCCTCACACAGTTCTTGGGACTTCAGCCCTCCTCAAAGCATGACATACATCTATTCTGTATTTATTTGCACAACTATTTACTTGTAAAATGCAGCTAACTGGTATTAAAATCTGTTTAGAGAATTGTGAACAGTAACATAGAAGAATATGAAAGATGACAAAACTAAACTTCTAAAAGAAACCAAATAACTAATAATTATTAAAAATGGGAAAAAAAAAAAAGTTGTAATAACAAGGCACTGACCCATGGGACTGACATGTAAAGCAGAAGATAAAGAGCTATATAATATTTACATGTAATAGAATTTTCATTCTGAAAGCAACTTTTAATCCTTGGGATCTGAGAGGAATTTATTACCAGATGCAATCAGGGATGAACCTGCCTGTCAAAAATACAGAAATGATACAGTAGTGGTCGCATCCTGGAGAAAAACTCAGGAGCTGGGCTGGAAGAAGCTCCCTCTGATGAATGTAACCTCTCTTTGTGGCAAAAGAAACACATGTGATGAAGCTGATTCTGTTAATGTATTGATTGTAAATCAAATTGACCAAAAATGCTTTCATGGAAGCAACTGCTGGCCATTACTTGTCCTGTGCTAATGGCTAACAAACCCAAAGCAGCAGCTCTCACCTCTCTGAATGGTGTGTTCACCTCTTGAGGTCCTGTCCTTTCCATGTGGCAACTTGATGCTCCTAGATTGGGTGTCATACAGAAAGATATGCTGAAGTTCAACTACAAGGTGTTAAGGGTGAAGAAAGAGTAACTCCCGGCTAACAGTATAAACTCACTCAGAACAAATGAACTAATTATCTTCAAATAGGCTGGCAAAGGAGCCTGGAAGATGAACACCCATGTTTGCAAACCTAGGCTGATTCCAAGTCAAATACAGCAAAAATCAGGTGCAGAAATCCATGAAGAAGTAAACAGGATTAAGACTTTTTATAGAAGAAGACAACTCAATAGCCCGAGGCTTTCATAGCATGCCCTTGTGAGCTCATCCCAAACCAAAGACTGACAAGGACAGTGCCTGAATCCTTGGTTTAGCCAGCCACAAAATACCACATTTGCATTTCCAGAAGCTGTCTATTCCCCAGCAGTGTTTATGCCTTCAGAGGTTATTAGCAAACTTACAAATTATTTATGTTTTCCTTTCTTTTAGCGTCTGCCTAGATTTTTTTCCTTGAGCTAAATGTTAAAGTTTTCAGTTGTTGCAGAAGGCAATAGTTTAAGACCTCATTTGCAGACTCGGTTTTTCTTTTTTCCTTCTCACCTCTGGGATGTATACAATACTCACAGCATGTTTGACAAGATCTCCAACACAAAGCTTTATTGTAAATCCTATTGGTTTACCCTAATTATTCACAAATGTTATTGTGAATTAATTAGAAAAATAATTTAAAAAAAAAGAAAATTACAATAAAAAAAGGAATTGGACAAAAGACTATCTAAATGAAACTTGAAGAGGAATGAACTGTGTTTTCATTCTTGGAAATGTGCATAAAAAGACTACGTAAGCAGTAACAGAAAAATAACAGATGTCTACAAGAAAAAAGGAAAACTGAAGAAAACACAGGGATATGAATAAAAACAATTTGACTCAACCAATTGAAACCATTTGTTTGGTCCAACAATGAAGCTTTCACAAGTGTTAAAATTTCTGTTTGAGTTATTGTCTTGACATAGCTACTGAAAATTGCCCAGATTTTTAGGGATTTGTCCTAATCACATAAAATTGTACCATCATTTTCTTTGGCTGCTACTACGCTCAATAGGAAATCTAGCCAACAAGAGACATGTTAAGTCTTAATCATACTTGAACAAGAAAGACTTACAATTCACTTCTCAATAAGACATAATCAGTTAGATAGAAGGTGATTTGCTTCTTCAGATTGTTTGGGGAAATTAAAGTATTGATTTTCTACAAAGTCTCCATGCATTTTTTCCAAAAAATAATTCTGTTATTGTATTTTCTGTTATTAAATTTTTCCACTTTTTTCTCACTGTATTAAGGTTTGTATATTTTGAGAAACAGAACCAGGGAAAGAGGCAAATATCTGCTTGCTTGACACACTTTTGTCTATTGGCATTTTCAAGAACTAACTGTGGCTAAGTCCTCCGGGCTGCACTGAGCCCCCTCCCTGACCCAGCAGTATCAACAGAGGAATTGAAGGAAACTTTTCTAAATAAAACTTGCATTTAAATTAAGGAGGGACTGCTTGCTCCTCATCTCCCTGTAAATCAGGTAGGCAGGATCTGATCTTTTGAGCTGTAAACCTCAGGAGCAAGCAGGACTTCCAGGATCACAGACTGCATCTGCTATTATACTCATGCAAACACTGCACAGCTTGAAGAAGGGACTGAAATGTTCCAGGTTAGCCATATCTTGGTGTCAGTGGTCCTTACGGAGAATTAATTCAGTAGAGCCCACCTTAGGACATGAAAGTGAAAAACAGTTTGCATAAAGCTTCAGCCTTTCTTGATCACCGTTCAGTATACCCTCCTCTTCACTAAGAACCACTTGCTCATCTATCAGAGGTTTGAAATGGCCATTTATCACATCCTGTGCATGCATGGATCAGAGCCCAGAAATGAATCAGAAGCAAGAATGGCAGGAGGGAAGAACGTCCTTCCCACCCTGCTGCTCTTTCGTATAGCACATGCCAAAATGAACCAACAGCTCTGAAAAGTCTCCAGCTTCCAGTCATCTGGTGCTGATTGTTGGCCCAATAATCACCCAGGCTCCACGAGTCCATGCATAAAAGGAATCAAAGGGATATATTACTGAACATAATTTTTTCCCTTTCAGACAAGTCTTGCTCTGCCATAGCATGCAGAAAAGTACTGGGTGAGCGATCTGATAGGAAGGGTGACAAAATGACAGAATGGGCACTACTATGTTGGCCCCAAATCATGCTCTGATGATATACCTCCATGATTAGGTGGCTTCGAGCATAGACGGGCTCTTGCAGTCATTCATAGAATAGTTTCAGCTGGAAGAGACCTTCAAGATCATCAAGTCCAACCTTATTCCTAGCCCTTTCAAAACCACTACACCATGTCCCTGAGCACAACATCTACCCGGCTCTTAAACACTTCCAGAGATGATGACTCCACCACCTCCCTAGGCAGGCTATTCCAATGCCTGACAACCCTTTCAGTAAAGAAATTCTTTCTAATCCAGCCTGAATGTCCCCTAGTTCAACTTCAGGCTATTTCCTCTTGTTCTATCACTTGTCACCAGGGAGAACAGATCAACTCCTGTCGGGAAGCTGTAGAGGGCAATAAGGTCTCCCCTCAGCCTTCTTTTCTCAAGGCTAAACAGCCCCAGATCCTTCAGCCTTTCC
>WUAM01000103.1:576733-631411 GCA_024336885.1 Actenoides hombroni | reverse complement strand
TACTATTACTATTACTATTACTATTACTATTACTATTACTATTACTATTACTATTACTATTACTATTACTATTATTATTATAATAGGCTGTGCATTTAGTGGGTTTAAGTATCAGGTGGGGGACAAAGGGTATCCACACACTGTGTAAGGACTGTCAGGATACTGAGACAGGGTTAGAAATCGCTTGATGTAGGTGTCTACTTCAGGGGCTGCTGCCTCACTCTGACGTGAGACAGCTGAGTGAGATTTAAGTGAGAGCCAAAGAGTCTCATATAACCAACCATTCACTTCTCAGTGAACGCTCTTTTCCATTTCCATAAAACAGGTCTTCTCATATCTACAGCTAAAAAGAGTTTCAAAGGTTTTTTCTTTTGCAGGAGTTCAGTCCTGATCCAGTCTTTCAAAGTCAAAGAAAGACTTCCCTCAGCTGAAATAAGCATTGGATCAAGCCCCAGCAGAAGTTAATTTTGTGAATTGTTTTTGTGGATCCTTTTCTACAAGGATAAAAAAACCCAAACCAAACAGAGATGATATTACTCCATTACTATGCTCCTAGAAAAGGACCTGACATTTTTATTTTGGGATGAAGATTCAGAAGTTCTCCAACAGGTAACAATGGCTTTTCCATGAAAAAGCTCATTGGATTCATATCATTGGCCATATGCCCAAATTTTCTTTTTCTTCTTGTACACTTTGTTTTTAACTGAAGCGAAGCTGTGACTGCATGTCAGCCCTTTATCCTCCCCCAAACGGGGGAGAAACTTAGTCATGATACATCCATCATTCCCAATTATTCCAACAGCCTGAATACATCAACAAAAAGACCCAGTCTAATGAAAAAAAAAAAAAAATTTGGAAAAAAATAATAAGTAAAACAAGTTTCCATATGTTTACCATAAAAATAACCTAGACTCCACCTTGGGGTGTATAAAAATATAGACTACAGATTGTGTATTTTGGCATTAGTTAAAAAATGCCTTTGTAAACATACCCTATTAAAATTTAACTGCAGCTTTTATCATTTACTCAAGTAACATATGAAAGGGCTAGAACACATTTATCACAGAAGTAGTCATTTTATCAGGGCTTAGTATTAGCAGTGATGTATTGTGCAATTTGCAGGGCATGCCTGGTTTACAATACAATACTGGTGAGTACTATCCATACACATCTGTAAAGTATCCTTTAAAGTGTATCCAGAAACATTAACACCTATTAAAAAAAAAAAAAAAAAAAAAAAGTCATAAGAGCAGCAGACTTTTCACTCCTGCAGATAAGACTTAACATATGTGATTTGTGTCCAGACTGCTGGCCAAGAGAGGGACATGTAGGCAGTACTACAATAGGAGGACAAGTTTCAACTATTCTCTTTTTTTGCTGGTTACTGAGATGCAGTTAGGACAAATATTCTCAAATAGCTCTAGACTGAGATTCAGAATCACTTTTTGGACATAGTTTTTATGGTATCAAAATAAATGCTCTAAGAGCTCATATGAATCATTGAGCTGTCAGGTCTGGATACTTCCCACTCAATTTGGATTTTAACAAGCCAGAGATGCTTGAAAGACTTCAGATCTCCTTAAAAAGTAGCTTATATGACTCACTGAATTTTGCATTACCCCAGCAATTGTCTGGCTAAGCATACATACCACTCATGGGCCAGTGGCAAACCCTCAGCAGCCCTCGCTGCTGGTGGCAACACAGGATCAAGCAGGAACTTGATGAGCTCACTTGGGACCTGAATTTTGTCAAGAAATTCCTTTAATAGACTTATTCTAAGCCTTTCAAAGTAGTCACTGTTTCTACTACAAAAGAGGAGTAAGAAGGAGGAAAGTTAAGATGATCTGCAGGTGGACAGCACAATGCCGCCTTTGAGTAGAGGGGCAAAGACAGTTGCTCAATAAACACTGCTGTTTATTTTGTTTTTTGAAAGTGTGTGAGATTGGGAATTCAAAGGATAATATTCAGCACAGCTTAGCTTTAGTAAAACACAAGACCTGCACGCATCACCAAATGTTACAATCCATTTCATGAGGCTTGAATACATCACTTCTGTTGTTTCTGTTGCAGGAAAAATATCCTGCACTATCCAAGGACAGTGAATATTCAGGCAAATATCCTGAATTATTCAAGGACAGTGTTTGATTTTGTAGCTAAGTAGATACTGGCAGTATATGGATTAACTAATTATCTCTGTTTACATAAGGAAAACTTTATTTTGATGTAGGATGAAAATGACTGGAAAATACAAGTCAGATATTTCATCTTTTCTTTCCCATGTGCCAGGCACACGTGCTAACAATATCCCCCCGCCATTCATCACATGTTTTATTTGCTATGCCTTAACCCCATGGAAGAAAGTCACTCCTTGAGTCAAGCTGAGAATATGCATTAGACATATTTGTGCACAAAACATTGTGCTCCAGAATAGTGTGCTTTCTTCCTGAAGAGAAGTTTGGAGACTGGAAAAAGTGGGCACTGTGTTCACGCCAAATTATTTTTGGTGGTTATACATGTACAAATGAAAGAGAATATCCAGCAGGAGATGCTGATGGAAGACATTCAAGTGACAGAGACAGTGGCATTTCTCAGGAATTTGATAACAGGAATGTTTCTCCAGTCAGCACGACGTCACTGAATCAATAGCAATTCTATCCTGCGAGGCCACTTTGGGGAAAGCTGTGTATGCATTTCCAGAAACAGTGTTTGCACTTTAACAACTGCTCTGCTTTATCAGTGCATTTTACAGCCTCTGCTGTTAACTGAATTATATTGCTGCTGTGAAGTACCTCTGAACCCCAAGCCTGCCGCCTTGCACAAAAGAAAACAAGGCCAGGCAGATGGAAGAGAGGACATGGGGCAAGCATGATAGTTTGTGGTCAACATGAGGGTCGCCATCTCCAAAAGGGAGTCTGAAATTACTGTACTTAGTCTAAAAGGCATCTAATGTAAAGCAGCATCCTGCTCAGGGATCCAAGAAACAAATCTGAATGAGAGCCTTAACAAGTCCACAGGGTTGTTCCCTCAGTTTCCAGGAGTTTAAAGTCAAATGCAGGTGACACAGGGACCACCAGAGAGGGCATTTTGCTTGGGCATTTTTTTCCCCATCAGCAGTGACAAGTAACTCAGGAATTGGAGACTGCTCCTGCCCAAGAAGACCTGGCTCCCAGCACTGCCCACAGGGATCTCTCCTTATTTTCACTGTTGGTTGCCTATACCTTGGCCAGCTGTGGCCTGAGCTAGACCCTGCTGATAAAAAGAGCACTGGCCAGGGACTGTCCCAGGGCACAGCAGAAACAGGGAAACCCTGTTTTACAAGGGTGTAAGGAGAGTTGAGCTGTGCAAACAGAAGTCTTGTCTTCAGCACTGGAAAACAAGCACCAGTCCATTTTTGTTTGCTTCTGTAGATGTAACCTCCAGCAACACTTAGCTCAAGTCTTGCTCTGGGTCTAGTCTATTCTTCCTATGCACCTCCCAGTGCTCATTTGGGTATCACCTTCAGGCATTATTAACATTGCCTCTTATGCTGCTGTGTCTAAACACCAGCACCCTCAACAGGAGTGGAAGCAGAATATTTTGGTTGTTTTGTTTATTTTCTTCTTTCTCCTTTTATTTTCTAAACGGCTGGGAAGATTTTTGGCACACCTTAACATGAGAGATAGTACTGTAAGTTCGAGGTACAAATAACATGTATTCGTAAAGCTCCAATGACTACAATGAAGACCTGAGATGTCCGTGCTAACCTCTGTTCCCATCTCTACAGAGAGAACCCACTGATCTCTTCATAGAAACTTTTCTGGGAGCAGATACGTCCCTGGCCAAGGGGGACTATGCAGACAGCTGACAGCCAAAAGACATGCTTCAGCTGTGTGCTCACACAAGCTCAGGGGAAAAGGTCTTTTCCAGTACTGGTATCAGATTGCGTGTTGGTCCTGGTGAGGCTGCCACCCCACAGCATTTTTTTTCCTATGGCTGAAGGGACCTGGCCTTTCTCTTTTTGCCTGGATTTCCATTGTTATGCTAGGGAGTAATGCAGGTTATAAATAAGTAACAAGAGAGGAGCCAGCCACTCATACTACAGATCGCAGAGGTTAAGCAGCAGCATCTCCTTATATCAGCCCAACTCCTGCTCGAAACCCTTGGGGAGGTCCCTCTTTCCCATCTGTGGTGTGGCCTGGGAGGATGCATTAATTGCTTATACCACTAGAAAGCCCATTGTCTGGGCAGCATTTAGATGGTTGGAATGAATAATCATGAAATTATGGTGAGCTGGACAGGGAAAACACCCACAATAAGCAGCAAGAGCTTTAAGTATACCATCTAATGGTTCTGTGGGTGACCACAATTATTCTTCCATCTTTTCTGGAAACAAATTGTCCAACAAAGCCACACAGCTACAGACCAGGTTGTTCTGAGTCTAGCACCAAAATATCACAAAATAATTCACTGGGGATGCCCAGGGAGGTTGTGGAGTCTCCTGCTCTGGAGACATTCAAAATCCACCTGGACATGTTCCTGTGTGACCTAATCTAGGTGATCCTGCTCTGGCAGGGGGGGTTGGACTAGAATCATAGAATCATAGAATGTTAGGGGTTGGAAGGGACCTCTAGAGATCATGGAAGGGTTGGAAGCCTTTAGATGATGTTTTGAGGGGTTGGAAGCCCCTAACATTCTGCGATCCTGTGTGATTTTGTGATATTCCTTTCCTCCACCTACTGCAATTGCCCAGTGCAGGACAAAGCTTCAAGGACACTGTGGCAAGTTACAACTTCATCTGGCATGAATTACTCAGAGAAGGTCAGCATACATCTCACCCTCCCAGTGGGTCTCAGTGTGGCAGATGACATTTATAAACATCGTCCCCCCAACAAGCTTGCATATGGGAGCGCTCAGCATCAACGTCCTTCTGGTCACTGGCACTGGACAGCCCTAAAATTCCGCATTGCTGTGTCTCCGTGGCACTGGTCCAACCACCTAATGTGGTTTCCTGAATGCCATTTTCAAATCACAAACTATGGAAATATTTTATCTCCAGTTGCAGAATTATATCACTGTGAATAACATATCCTTCCTAATTAATAATTGCAATATTGCCAAGAAAGTTATGAAAGCTTGGGTCCCTCTATTCCTTTAGTAGGCCTGACATTTTCCCAAGTTTTCATAAGTTATATTTTAACAAATAGCACTACCTCTTGTGCTTCTCAACATTTTCTGGAATAATTTAGGGTAAATTTCTTTAACATGTAATTCTAACTTCTTCATTCTATTTTCATTCTAGGTATATCCAAAGATAACCTGTCAATAAATTTCAGAGGCATAATATTAAAATTGCAGTGAAATAAGTGAATAATAAGAGGGAGGAGAAATAGTGTTTGCTACAAAAACTATTAATTAATGATTTCATATAGTCCAAATGTATTTGAAAATAAGTGTTCTCAATTCAAAGACAAAACATGGAAGTTTAATGTTTTAAAACAGAGGCTAGGATGAAATCATTTCATGTTTAATAAACTGAGCCTTGACATGCATTTTTGGTATTTGGGCACTTTGCCTGACTTGGGAAGTTGGAAACTGGAATGTGTTGGTTCCTTTTTAGGTTAATTTTTTTAGTAAAGCCTATAAAAAATAAAACTGAACTAAATAAACTTATCTGGAAAAAAAAAGTAAAAAACAAAAAACAAACAAACAAAAAAACCCAAAAAAACCCAAAACCCAAAACCATAATCAAAAGAAACCCAAAGAAACCTCTAACCAAAAATGCATCACTATTAGAAAATGCTTCTCAGGGCAGCCACAGCTCCACTCCCTGCCCTGCACTAGCAGTAGCTGCAGCTCTCATGCCAGGCACATGGACCCTCACTGGAAACCCCTGACTCCCCATCTGACTTAGAGAGCCATGGCTTGTGGCACAATTTTTTAGGGTTTTATTTTCTGAAGGTGATCCATATTTGTATTTTCATTAAAAAACAAATGGAAAACAGCATGAAATCCTCACAGTTCTTTCCAAAATGGAAGTTTCACTCTGTGCCAGCCTTATTCACAGAGCAGGATGTTGTCACGTCAGAAGCTCAATTATGACAGGCATTGGCAGCCTCCGCTGGTGACGAAGAGGCTCAATGTTTAAATTATGTCCTGAAACAAGTAGAAGCAAAAATTAGGTCCTGCATACACTAGGTTTGGGATCAATAGGGAAGAATGATCAGCAATAAAAGGTTGTTGCCTTTTAAATCTCCCTGCTTGGTGCACAATGTCTGCAACTCTCCAGTATTGCTGTCAAAGTCTGGCAGATCCACAGTAAATCAGCATATATCAGTGTAGCTATACTGGTGTTGGTGGAGTCACACTGGTTTACACTGGCTGAAGACCGACTTCAAGGCACGTGAAAGCATTGCAAAAAAATGTAGAGGGGGTGGGGGGAGTTGAAGCAGTTCACAAGTTTGTGGGGTTTTTTTAAAGGACACAAATGGCTGGTCAAGGTGCATGAAATTTTAGGTGAGCTGCCTTCCCAAGCCCTGCCATCATAATCACAGCTGTGGGAAACAGCTACAAACAAACCCCACAGAATGACAAGGTAAATGAATGCTAGCGAGATGGAGGTAAGCGTTATGGAAATAGCTCAGCTGTTTGTAACTTCTCTTAGGGGAAAGCTGAATAAGCATGCTGGACCCAAAAGAGATCTTCTGACCCCCTCTGTTTTCTGTACAGTGTTTCCTCACTAACAGCTTGCAGACTGCACTGATATATGGTACAATATATGCTGCCTGTGGACTTGATATTGGAGGTGAATATTTTATGATAGCTAACAACTAATTCTGTGACTACTAGTTGATAGGAAATGTGCTCTGAAAAGACAAAGAAGTTCCTCAAGCTCCTTTTAATCCCCAGCCTCCTGCTCTCTTCTCAAACACCTGCAGTGAGTGACATTACCTACCTTCATAGATATCGCCCACTTCCTCCCTCAGCTAGAACTGAGCACTGCGTTCACAGCTATCTTGAGCGATCATGGAGAAGGTAATTCAAGAGAAAACGCTGTGACAAAAAGTGAAACTAGAATTTCTGAACCAAGAAGTTGCTATTTGTGTCAGAACAGGCTGAAATTTCACCAGGGCATGCTGTGTGAAAACATGTCAAGGAGACAACCTTCGGTTTCACCTTTTGTAAATCTCTATTTGTACTGTGTTGGCAACCGAGTACCTCCCAAGGCTTGGCATATGGTATCACGTGAAGCACAAAATAAAAATATTGCACCCATCTGTACTCCTACATGTTTTTGCTGGCCAATTTCTATGAAAGCAGATTACTTTAATAATACTTTAAAAAATCCTTAAAACACCATCACAAAAATATTTCCAGTTTTGTGTACCTAACGTACTTCATCAGAAGAAACACTTGCAGAAAGCATCATATTTACTCTTGGGCTGTTATCCAAGATGTGGTTAGGATGAATGGGCCCTAACATGGAATTAAATGCAATTAATGCCTATGGCAAGGTTCCTTTACATTCCAGTGAAATAAAGGAGAAATCATCTCTCACATAATAAGCCAAGATAGTTAATTGCATTAGTTACTAATAGTCCTGTAGCATCTGTCAGCTCTTCTAATGGTCCAGAGTCGGGTCAGTTAAGAGAGTAAGACTGGAACAACTAGAGATAAACTTTCTTTGCAAGTTCCAGTTTCTCTCTGCTGTTGCCTTACCATCAGAAAGTGCTTAACTGGAACAGGCATGAGGCCAAATCCTATCTAAGGAAATTCCCCGCCTCACAAGTTATCTATTTAATTTCAATGGCACTATTTTATAATAGCCCTTCCTGTTTCTTTCTCTTTGCTTCTCAGTCTAACTGTGTTGAAAAACTGCCAGCTTTTTGTGTTTGGATTTAAATTTCTGGCATTTTTTTTTTTCCTCTAAATCTCTGGACACCCCTTTAGCCTTTTAAAACTCTGTTATTTCTAGATGCGTAAGTCAACAACAACTTTTGGGGAAGGCTTATCTCACCAGCTATAAACTCTTTTCCTACCTGACTCTCTTGAGAACAAGATGTATTGGCTGCTCATAATTCATGCAAATGTTCAGTGTTTCATGACAAAGAGAAACATGCCGAATTATTTTTATCTCCTCTCCCGGAATAAATCCCCACACAGTTCATTTCCAGGCATCCATCACTTCACACCGGAGTCAGGGCTTTGGTAACGAAGGGAGATCTAAGCGGAGAGGCCTCCGGAGTATTAACCTGCTCCAAGTGGGACAGAAGCAAAGCAGGACCACATTCCACCTCCAGAAGTCAAACTTTGCCATGGTACCTTTAAAGCAAAAATTTGCCAACACATGCTCGCACTGTTCATTTAATTAAAAAGAGCCATAAGCAGCCTTGTTCTCTACACTGGAACAGATCTGTCTGGAAGTGTTGGATACCAAGGACAGATAGGAAACATAGCACATATTGAAGAGAGCTATGGGAATAATTTGAAGCAAATATTTAAAATACAATAAATTCTGCCTCTATCCACTCAAGAATGGCCGTGAACTGAACTGCAATTTTGCTTCAGCTTATCTAATTTTAATTATTTATCATTGTATCAAATGATTCTTGGTCTGCAAATTATATAAACTAATGTAAATAATGGAAAACCAGTCTGTGTTGACCAGCCCTTAGCAGGAAGTGACACATTCTTGTTACAGCCATCTGAAATGAAAGCATAATCTCTTAAATGCTTTAGGTTTGGTTTCCCTATAAAACCAATTTTTTTTCATTGCTGCAGGACCAGTTTTCAATATTTGGCAATGGTGTAGGGGACACTTTTATTTACCTGGCTCATCTTTGCATAGTCAATTAGCATGAGCCAGGGAAACACAGTTAAAAATTAGCATGTATTAGAGCAGGGAATATGACCGGAAGCAGGTCTTATCATTGCTAAACCTTGAACTATCAGACAAGTGGAAAGGAGTCATAAGGAACTATTACTCAAAACATACCTTTCCATAGATATAGGCCATGTCATGGGTGTGCTTTTTGGCCATCAGCCGTCTTCTTAATATCTCTCAAAGAATCAGAGGCAAACTTTGATAACATAATAGTCTGTAAGGTAGACTGATAAAAAGTTAATAGGTCAAACAAATGGGAAAAGTGTCTTTAGCTGGAACTGTGAGTTGGATTTTGGTGGATAAAAGCTTGCAACAGTGTTAGATTACAGAGGGTGACACAATTCTGCCAAAATGTCATGAGATTTTATCTCAGACTTTTTGTAAAAAGGCATTTGCTTTGGATTGTTCCAAGTCCCCACAGAGAAAGACCAATTGACACAACTGCTTAGAATGTCAAAATGCTTTTTTGAAGCTGAAATAAATGCACTGATTAAGGGGAAATGTCCCCTCTCAAAGTGTTATAATTACATTAAAAGCAAGGCAAGAGACAAAAATGGGACAGAGATTTGCCATAGGCTTTGCTGAGCTGTATTTGTACAACACTGAGAGCTGAACTACACTGATTTTAATAAAAGACTGTTCCAGTAACCTGCTATGTGATTAAAAACAGACCTGCCTCGGGTACAACAGACAAGTCAAGGACTCGAGGACCCAAAGAGTTTCACTGAATGTAGCTCAGATCTGAGACAGTGCTGAGTCTCAGTAGGACCTTTCCCCTTACTGAAATGCAACCCTGGGAGCCTGGGGTGGCCAAGGTTGAAGATGGTGAAACCACAACCAAATGTGTGACTTGTCCAGCTTCTTTAAACCTGAGCCTCCCTGTAGGGACCAGGATCTAGGCTCCCACACAGAGGACCAATCAGAGACACCACGACTCCCATACTTTCTGCCATCACACTCCAAACTCCCAATCCTAGAGAGATCCTGAGCTATTTAGGGCTTGATTTTTTTCTCCTACAGAACCTGCAAATCTTGACTTTCAAGGTAAATCCAGGACATCAAGAGCTCCCAGGCTTCCCATAGCATTGTGTCGAGCTGGAGCCAGTGTCCGCTCCGACAGCCCATCGCCCTGTGGGCACTGATGATAGATTTGCTCCGGATCCACATCTCCCCGTTGTCCTGGCAGCTACTTGTGAAATTTGTGCTGTCCTTGTCCTTCCAGCTGCTACTACTTAATTCATTAGTAAACATGGTGTTTCAGTGCTTTTAAAAAGTAAATTTCCAGTTTCTGGGAAATAGGGATGAAATTAAATTAAATCAAAACTTTCACAAGATTTCCTATGAACCAGAAATCGTGCTTGCTTGCCATTTTTCATCTATAGTTCTGGAAAAAAAAAAAAGGTCTTCTGTGCTGAGCTTGGACAAATCAAAGTGGAGTTTTTAAAGTCAGTGGTTACTTTTGAAAATTTAGCCTTAAGATTGAATTTCACTCTGAATCAGTTCACCTTCTTAAATATGTTAGATAACTTTTATAAGAATGAAAAGTCAAACTTCACAGGCCTTTCAGACATTTACTGCATATTTTTAAAGCAGAAAATACATATATTGAACCTGTGTGAATTCATCCTACATCTGTTAGAATTGTTTTATCAAGTGTCTGGAAGGGCCTTTGGAAGTTCATCACAAAGAAGTAAAAAGTTTATTCTCTGGTGAGGTTCCCTACTCTTCAAATACAGAATTTGCAAATCCCCTGGAATTCAGAAGAAAGGAAGAAGGAAAATATATTAAATGAGCACGTAATTGGGTTTTAAAGACAAAGAGAAGTTGTCTAGAATGCAAGAACCATGAGGATCCAGCCCTCAAGAATTAGTCATCCTGGTGGGCACAGAGCAGTGACAGCAGAAAGACAACAGGGACCAGACTAGTGAGTGATAAGGGACATTTAGCTATCTGTTTGTCCTGTTTTCAGTGGTCATACTTGAAAATTGAGAATAATAAGCATGCTCAGTGTAGAAGCAATGCACATGCCAAAAAGAAAGGGATAGGCTGATGAAATTCACAGGGTGCTCAAGCTCATCCTTGTGCTCAGAATCCCTACTCAGAGGGCAATCAGGCTCTTCCAGTCAGCCTTGTAATCAGGAAAATCGGGAAAGTAGTTCTAAACTGGCTTTTTATTCACAGACTTACCCATCCTTTGCTGCAGGTATCACCATGTTGATAGGGACAGAGGAAGAGTGAAGACACTCAGTCAAAGCAAATAGAATTCCCACATCACAATTATCTGCCAGAACAAAACTCAGTCAGCTGTGTCCCTGGCATACAACAACACCATGGCTGGGATGGCATGTGCAGAAACAGCATTGTAAGCACGTGGCAGATATTGCCACTTACCAGGTTGGCTGTCCCCAAGCTGGCTTGCTTTTGCCTTGTTTTGCAGAAGCAGCATGAATCAGCTTACCCTGACACTGTGTCACAGTCCAGCTGAGCTGACAGCTGTTTTGCAGCTGCACTCACACTTTAAAACTGCACTGGCCCCTCTGTCAGTTGCAGTCATCTTCTACCCAGCCTCCTCCAGGAATGTAGAGGGACTCAGACCTCAGTGAACTGAACTCCGTGGATGAGCTCCTCTGCTTACCCATCTGCATGCACACAGGTTTTAATGAAAGTACCACAGTTGATACTCCTCTGGCTCATGGAGTCAAGTTCAGACCTAATTTAAGCTCTGGCAACTTGCAATGCTGGGGTGTGACATCAGGTTTGGCCTTGTATCTTGCACATGAGATAGTGATATGTGGTCTCCAGTATCACCAGTTTAAAATATTGTTCTATGATCATTGCAATATTGTCTGTTTTTTTAAGAGAGGTGAGTGGTCATATATGTCTCCTTTCAAACCAACAGTTGAAACCTAGTTTCTAAAACACTCTTCTGAAGAGAAGAGCAGTGAACACTGTCACTACACAGATCAGCTAGTGAGACTCCCCTTGCTAAGTTTTCCTTCCACGTTAGTATATCTAAATAGAATTTTATAGTCTTTGGACATTCACCAGTACCTAGCCCGTTATAAGTGCAGCTGTGCTCATACCAGACAACCTGTCAAGAGAGGAAATGCAGTTCCCTAATCCCGGCCCAACACATTAACTTCCCTCATATCCCTTTTTTCCTTTTTTGTTATTCACCTCACAGAGTCAAAAAGTCATGACCTCAGAAAAAATGTGTGCGAGAAAAAATGATAGCACAGCATTTTGACTCTCTGCACTGGTTGGGAATATGTTTTCAGAAGCATAAAAAGAGAGGAGGAATATCAAATCAGAAACCAAGCAACTGGAAAGCTAGAAGAAGTGCAGGAAGTAAGATGAAAAAGGAAACAGCAACATCAGTGTATGAGGGTGAGTGAAGCCACATGAGCTTTATCCTTAGCCATGGAGTAATCCCCTGGCTGGTGGTGAGCCCAGAGGCAAACACCCCAAGGGAAGATGAGGAGGGAAGAGCAAAGGTCCCCCAGCACAGGGAGTACTCGTGGGTGGGGAGCCACAGAGAGACTTTTAAATGCTTACTCTCTTTTGTATTGAAGAGTAAAAGAATAGTGAGTTAATGAGAAGGGCTGGCTGAGGCCTCTCCCATAAATCAGTTGTCTCAGGGGAAGGGGTGGGGGGAGAAGAAAGAGACACCCCTCTACAAAGAAATGCAACAAAAACAAGAGATCAAGATTTTTCCCACACTTAATAACATTTTACAAGATTACAATAAAGGATCTCCAGGGAGTGAGGTTGCTTTGTAATGCCAAGACATGTACTTGAAAAGAGCAGTTAGACGAAATTGTAAAAGAATTCTAGGTTTTGTAGTCTGGAAAAAAAAAGCACAAATGTATGTATAGGAGAAGCTTTTAAAGAAATAATCCTTTAAAGAAAGTGAGGGAAAACAAACAGAAGTAAATTGCATTTTCAAACATCAGTGACAACCCCCTGAGAAGGCGGCTACAGAATTAACTTAGTTATTTATATTACTACTTGTTCAAACAGCTGGTAGGTCTTCAGTGGATTATGCATTATTTGGTGAAATACATCAAAATTTATTCAGAAAAAAAGTTAAAAAACCCATGAAATTGCTAAACATTCACACCCAGGCTCCTTGTATAGACACAGAGTAACAAAATACCTGTCTGCAGTAGATGGAATTGAGAAAAAAACTGTGACAATTAGAGGCATCACCAGACTTCAGAAGTATGTAGTAGTCTGAGCAAAGACTTAAATTTAGGACCCAAACCTTAATCGCATCTCTGAGAAGCAACTGAGTGTTGTTTTGTGTCAATCAGATACTAGTTTTGTAAGTGTTTAAGACATGATTGTGATTGATATATTTGCCTGAATTTCACTAAAACTGGAGAGGCGTTGTTTCTTTCAGTTCCTGGCTATGGCACAGACTTTTCGTGTAATAAGTATCTCAGAGGCTTCCTTTGCTTTGCTAAATTGGTGATAATAATGTTTCTTTTGTCTACTTAGCTCTTAACCTTTTTGCAAGTGCTTTCTCCATGGGACCACCTCATGACACCAAGTACTGTAAATGCACAGACTTACTAACAATATGGAATCCTTATGGTTAATGACAAATCAGTAAACACTCTCCATAAGAATTTTGTATTGTTATTTAGACATTAAAGCAATAACATAAATCAAAACACATCATGAGCCAACATTGCTTTTGGTTAAAATAAGCTGTGTGTAATTTGTGTTGAAGATAGACAAGGCAAAACGGCAGCATATCCCTCCCTCGCAGGCCAGTGCAGAAACAAATATATGAACCTTCCTCTTCTGAAAAGCCACATTTCCACCCCTGTCACATGTCTCCCCATGCCCCACACCAGAGCAGCCCTGGGGGGCAAATGTTTTGAAGAGGCGGAAGGAGGAAGCCCTCAGAGCTGGCCCCAAAGATCCCCTGTGTCCATTAAGGAAGAAGCCAAATCAGAAAAGCTGCCACACCACTCCTCCATACACAAATGCAAAGCACAGGGAGGGCCACAAAGATGATCAGAGGGCTGAAGCACCTCTCCTGCATAGACAGTCTAAGAGAGCTGGGGTTGTTCAGCCTGAAAAAAGGCAGCTCCAGGGTGACTTTATTGCTGCCTTCCTGTATCTGAAGGGGATGAAAGCTGGGAAGGGACTTTTTACAAGGGCTTGTAGTGATTGGATGGGAGGTAATGGCTTCAGACTGGGGTAGATTTAGAACAGAAATTAGGAAGAAGGTCTTCACTGTGAGGGTGGTGAAACACTGGAACAGTTTGTCCAGGGAAGTTGTGGATGTTCCATTTCTGGATGTGTTCGAGACCAGATTGGATGGGGCCTTCAGCAGCCTGGTCTAATGGGAAGTGTCCCTGCCTGTGGCAGGTGGGTTGGTACTAGATGATCTTTAAGGTCCCTTCCAACCCAAACCATTCTATGATTCTATGATATCCCAGGTCAGCTAAGGTTTTTGGAGATAGGAGTTAGCACTCGTTATACTTTAGTCTTCAATATATCTGAGAAATGGGCAATGGTGGCTGATCTTTGAGCTTCCATGTCTTATTTTGTAAAGCAGAGTGTCTTGCTGGGAGTGTGAGCTGCTGGGTTTGAGATTCACTCTGTAATTTAATTTAATGGCAGAACATCTTGCAGACACTCCAGAAGAAGGGAAATGCATCCTATTTGCATTTGTTTCTCTTCTGTAAAAGGGATTAAGCATGAGTAGTTCAGAGGAATCCTGCCTGATAAGTCTCCTGGTGTTGCTCACTGGAAACACAGAACACTTCCATTCTGCATAAGAATTAGCAGGTTGTTGGCCCTGTGGGAGAAGGTAATTTAAAAAAAACAAAAACAAAAACCACACAAATCACAACAACCTGACTTATTTAGTGTTAGGATTTATTGCCTTGTTCACCAGTAACAACACACTGAGTCACAGCAGCCATGGGAAACTTTGTTCTTGGTTGTGCAATGTCACCACTCTCCTGCATCGTGATCTTATGAAATGCAGAAGTATCATTACACTGAACCAACACTGTATTTCTGAAAGGGCATCTTATATTATGTAAACAAACAGCTTTTAGTCTCAAAACAAGAGATCATTGTGTAAGACTATGCATCATCATTGCATAGTTCAGACACCACTGCTCTGATGTGATAGAATTACTGAGAAAGAAGCAAAGTCCTAGTAATACTGTTTCTTTTTGGTTCTTTTTTTTGGTTCTTTCTTTCTTTTTTTTTTTTTTTAAAGGAAATTAGGCTGATTATTACAAAGGGTTTCACTGCTGATGAAGTCTGGGATCCCACAGTGTTTCTCAGAAGTGTTCCATGAGAAAGGGATTTGGGCTTGGAATACTTCCCATTCTTTCAAACACATCTGCAGCAAGCATAGCGTAGCAATGTCTGTTGGATACGAATTCCCTGGCTCTTCCTCACACCTCGGTGCTCTTAGGTGATGTGAACTTCAATGAGGTACATCCCTAGAGAACTCATTTTTCAGAGGGATGCCTTGGTTTATCCCTTAGACAGTGCACTTCTTTTTAAGTGAGCTGCTTCTCTCCACAGTAAGTTGGGGAAAAGGAGAGAAGTGATGGCACTAATGTTCACCCCTGGCAATGAGGTGCCACTTCTTTCCTGAAGGCAGGGCTGTGGTACAGCTGGAGAAGAGCTGCAGCTTCCTCAAGCTTCCCACTGCCCTGTTGGCACAGGCCGTGCAGAAGACCTGCCAAGGAAGTGTCACCTTCTAGCCATCTCAGTCAGTTCTCTCCACCTCAAGGGCTGGAGCTCAACTCTTGGGTACAGCCAAATAAAGATTGCTTCAGGTGCCAGCAGATTCCAGGTAATGAATCCAGTATGTACAGAGGGCTGCCTTCACCCACCAGCTGGAGGGAAACACAGCAGCCATTGAAACTTATTATAAAGTATGTAGTATTTGCCTAGAAAGCCGTTATGGCCTTTTGCTGAAACACTTGTACTATTTGGGCTCACATTAATACACAGAAAGATACAGATCTCTTGAAGTATGTGCATGGTTTAAATTGCTGGCTCAAATTTTTCTTTCTTAAATACAAAAGTCTCTGGATCTAATTTGGGGACAAGTATCTGTAGTTTCAACTCAGAAGGAAAAGTGTCTTTCAGTTTCTATCAGTAACATCTAGCACTGCTGCCAGGTGGGGAGGGGGCTCCCAGTGGGTAAGCTCCCAGTCTAGACTTCAGAGACTGATTAGCAACTGCAGAGGAAGATAAAGGAGCTGGGAGGGATATGCACTGCAGAAGAGTGATTGCAGAGTTACAAGGCTCTACTAGGCATACTTCTGACCAGAACCCATTCATTCACAGGCCCTTCATGGTTACCTTCATCCTGCTGCAGGTACGTAGCTCCATACACTGGCCTTTCCTTCCTCACCTGCTTTCACCCCCATTCCAGAGACTACATTTCAACTCCTCCATCCCTCAACCTTGCTCCATTGCTGGCCCACCATCTACATCCCATCCTCCATCTCCTTCTCTCACTACCACCACACCCTGCCCCTAGCTCTACTATCTCATTCATACAAAGGCTGGCCACTTCACTTTGCCCTTTCCCATCTCTTTCCCCAGATCAGAAGCTTTCTGTCTGTTTGCCAGTTCTTTATGCATCATCTTTCAATCCTTGTCTTCACACCCAGTCACTGTATGTATGTGTTTTTAGTTTCTAACCTGTCATCACTGACTACTTTTATTTTGCTGGGACCCTCTCTGAGGTCCTACCTCCCTTTCAATCAATGGCACAGCTATGGTTCTTTCACATAGGTCTCCAAATAATACTTTTGTTGGCTTCTTCTTCCCAACATGAGGTCTACCCTACCCACTATCAGGACTTGCTCATATCCGGCACCTTTTTTCTTGGTTCCCTTTCTCATACTACTGATGCTTTTGGTAGGTCACGTGACTCTGCTGAATGCCCACCACTATTAGCCTGTCCTACCCTCCAGCTGTCCTGACAGCTTCCTACCCAGAACACAACATCTCTTAACTTCAAACTCACTAGAAAGCCCAGCCTTTTTCTCATCACATCTGAACCATCACAATACTCTTCCGTCTCCACTTCTCTCTCTACAGAGAGGTGCACCAGTTTCCCATGACAGAGTCCTCATCTTCAGGAAGCAGAATATCAAGGGCTGGAAAAGACCTCAGGCAGATGTCTGGCCCATCCCTGGGCACAGAGAAGGTCTAGCTATCATTTATGAAAGATTTTTTACTACCTAGGTCTAAATAACCTCCAACAACAGAGACTGCAGAGGTTCTCCAGTCAATTTATGCCTGATTTTGCTATTCAGACTAGTAGAAAGATTTTTTTCTGATTTCTGACTTGAGTTATTCTTGTTATAATTTAAGCCTGGGGCTTCTTGCACTAAGGACTACAGACAAGGAGAATGAGTTACTCCTTGCATCTTTGCAGCACCCTTTTATGTTATGATATTCTTTCTCATCCTTCTCTTCTATACTAAGGAAAGCCAGTTCATACAAGACCATGTTCATCTAATCTCTATTCACTCATGTCGCTCTCCTCCAACATCCTGTTGATCTCCATTCATGCAGCATATCTTTCTCGAATCACAATTCAGACACAGCTTTACTAGTGCTCACTAGAGCAAATGGATTAGTTAAAATGTCTTGCAGACTGTCTTTTGGTCCATGTAGCCCAGTATGATGCTTGCCTTTTCCAGAAAAGCGTAATATTGCCTCATTTTCTTCCACTTTAACATCCAGAGGCACTTTCTGAAGAAATGCCAGAGAGCAGCAATAGATACACAGCTGCTTTATTCTCAGTTAAGTCCAGTACTTTAAGTTAGACCTTGTTGAATAGCATCCTATTTTTCACCTGGTTTCTCCAACACCTTTGTATTATTTGAGATTTAATCAGTATGATCACAGGTCCTTATTGGTGACTGAGATTTCTTCCAGCTTATATAGAGTCTATCATCTCTCTAAATTATGTGGTCTCTCACCCATCCAGTCAGCTAAAAATCTCCTCTGTGGGATTTCAATACCTTATGTCTGTGTTCAGACAGGATATTTTTTCTTTAGCCTTAATAAATAAAAACTTCTTCTATTTTGACACATCCCAAATATTGCCAAAGAGATGGTTTTCCTCATCAGCGCTCTCACTTTGGTACACCCTGTTCCTGGTGAGTTCCCTCCACTTTCTCTGCCATATCATACCATCAGCAGCTTGTCACCATTTCAAACACCATCCCTCACTTAGTGCTGAGCTTCCAGCCTACACTGTATTTGGCCAGCAATGCCCATTACATCTTCATCTTGTATGAACAAGCATTTCTGGGTTTTCTCTTAAGCACCTCTTATGCTTCAGGGCAGATTTCCAGAAACAACAAAGAAACTCCCAGGAACTTCACTGCCCTCTTCAAACTCTTAAAAACTTTTTTGGCAGGAAGTCTACAATATGTAAATGCAGAAATTAATACAATAATAAATGTTGGCTGTGCTGAGAACACAACAAAACACCTCCTGACTGTCAGTGTCCTCTTGCTTCTGTATTGCCAGCTCATGTTGCTCCTTCACACACTGGTTGTTGTCTTGTACTTCTAGCACACATTTTTCCAGGATTTTTCTCTCTTCAATATGTAGTTGTACAAGACCTAGTCCAATGGTGTCCTGGCTTCTGACTAGTGTTCTAAAAACAGAATCACAGAATGTTAGGATTGGAAGGGACCTCGAAAGATCATCTAATTGAATCCCCCTGCCAGAGCAGGATCACCTAGATTAGGTCACACAGGAACATGTCCAGATGGGGTTTGAATATCTCCAGAGAAGGAGACTCCACAACCTCCCTGGGCAGCCTGTTCCAGTGCTCCGTTACCTTCACCATGAAGACATTTTTTCTCATATTTATGTGGAACCTCCTATATTCCAGGTTGCACACATTGCCCCTTGTCCTACCATTGGTTGAGACTGAGAAGAGCCTGGCTCCATCCTCCTGATGCACACCCTTTACATATTTATAAACACTAAGGAGGTCACCCCTCAGTCTCCTCTTCTCCAATATAAAGAGACCCAGCTCCCTCAGCCTTTCATCATAAGGGAGATGTTCCACTCCCTTAATCATCTTTGTGGCTCTGCACTGGACTCTTTCAAGAAGTTCCCTGTCCTTCTTGAACTGAAGGGCCCAGAACTGGACACAATATTCCAGATGCGACCTCACCAGGGCAGAGTAGAGAGGGAGGAGAACATCTCCCCACCTACTAAGCACACCCCTTCTAATACACCCCAGGATGCCATCAGCCTTCTTGGACACAAAGGCACATTGCTGGCTCATGGTCATCCTGCTGTCCACCAGGACCCCCAGGTCCCTTTCCCCTGCACTGCTCTCCAACAGGTCAGTCCCCAACTTGTACTGGTACATGAGATTGTTCTTGCCCAGATGCAAGACTCTACACTTGCCCTTGTTATATTTCATCAAATTGCTCCCTGCCCAACTCTCCAGCCTGTCTAGGTCTCACTTAATGGCAGCACAGCCTTCTGGTGTGTCAGCCACTCCTCCCAGTTTTGTGTCATCAGTGAAACTTGCTGACAATGCATTCTATTCCCGCATCCAGGTCACTGATGAATTATTGAATAGTACTAGTCCCAGTACCGGCCCTTGAGGGACTCCACTAGATAGATGCCTTGAACTAGACTCTACCCAATTGACCACAACTCTCTGGCTTCTTTCCTTCAACCAGTTCACAATCCACCTCCCTACTGATTCATCCAGACCACACTTCCTCAGTTTAGCTGTAAGGATGCTGTGGGAGACTGTGTCAAATGCTTTACTGGAATCAAGATAGACCACATCCACTGCACTACCATCATCTATCCACCTGGTTATGTCTTCGTAAAAGGCTGTCAGGTTGGTCAAGCATGACTTCCCCTTGGTGAAGCCATGTTGACTGCCCCTAATGACCCTCTTATCCTTGATATGCCTAGAGACAGCACCAAAGATAAGTTTTTCTAGGGATGGAGTTGAGGCTGACCAGCCTGTAGTTACCTGGGTCCTCCTTGCCCTTTTTGAAGACTGGAGTGACATTTGCTTTTTTTCCAACCCTCAGGCACCTCTCCTGTTTTCCATGACTTACTAAAGATGATGGAGAGTGGTCTAGCAATGACTTCCACCAGCTCCCTCACTCATTACTCTGGAATAGAGCAAGTGTCCATCACAAATCTCAGAATTAAGATTGTATGTAATCTGCGAAGCAAACTCTTCATTGGTTTTTCCCATGGCCTTTTAGTAAGGAGATAACACATTATTTTGAAAATTTTCATCACTTCTACATCCTTGTCATTTCCATGCTTCATTTCTATAAGCCATTATATGTCTGGTTTTAGCTGGGAGCAGGGCAGAGCTCCAGCTGGTTGGAATGGGACATCCAGTTCCTCAGTCACTGTCTTTCACCTGTAGCTCTAAACCACCTATCATCTCGTAATCACTTCCCATTCCCTAACAAATGCAAGAATGTATAAAAAGTTTGCCTCCAGCAATAGTATTTCTGGATCTGCAGCACATCTCAGGATTCCAGAATGGACTGAGATCTACTTGGGAGGGGTGGGATTTTTGGAGGGAATGGGGGATGAGGAGGAGGTGTGTGTTATAATGAATAAGACACTACTTTCCTTCCTCTCAATTTAATAAGCAATAAATAATTACCACACTTGTCTTGCCTAGGGGAGAAAGGGCTTAAAATTCTGTTCTTTCTGATTCAGATTATGAATTAGTTCCCCAGTTTCTCAGGCTGCATACATAATTTGTTTGGAGAGGGATACTGATTATAGGATCCTAAGATGTAAGAAATACTGGTTTATGTCCTTGTTTGGAATCATTAAACCAAAACTTATACTTTGATCTCCTATTTCATAGTTAAATTCCTTTACTACAAGGCTATGAGCTATAGGTTATGAGCATTTAATCAGTATTTCTCAGTCAGGTGTAGACAGGACCTAGGTACATCAATGGCTTTACAATCCCCTATGATCCACCAAGACAAAACTACAGCAAACACATAATACTTGTAACTTGAACAAATACTTCTTCTATAACTGCTCATAAGATGTGGAACTTTCACAGCATATTGAAATAACTAAATTCCTTAGTAAGTCTTTTCTACTCTGGTTCTCTACTGTGCTTGAAAGAGTTCTACCTTAAAAGGCTGACTTTGTATTCCAGCATCTTGCAGTCTTGGGGAGAAAATATCCAGGTTTCTTCAGAAAGTCCAGCTCCTAATATTTGCTGTGCTAACTGGATTTATCTATGACTATTTACATGCCATCTTGACAAGATCTACAGAAAACCTACAATGGAAACAATAAGTAAATTTCCTAAGCAAAAATCCTAAAGATTTGATGCTGTGAAGGACATTCAACAGTGCTAGTAGATAAGTCTCAGCTCCTATAGTATTTTAGGTCTTTCAACATATATCTTACTCTCCCATGAATTTTACTGCTCATTTCCCCGCAACCAATATTGGCAATATAAATAAAATGATGTAGATTGATAAGTGGATATTCTAGTGAAATAAATAAAATTTAGAACCTGCCATTTCTCCTATCTCACTTAGATCCTAAGAAATTTCATTAACTGGGTTACAAATGTTGCATTCCAAGGGCTTTGGAAAATACTAAACTTACTTGTAATGTGTAGATCATCTTGATAAGGAAATGGAATAACTTCTATGAAATCAAACATGAAAGAACTCTAAAGAAAAGCTAGACTTCTGATAATGCAAAGTTCATTGTGGGTGGTTAATCATGGACAGTGGATTTATTTTTTTTTTTCTACATTGTGTTCTTTTTCACTCAAAGCATGCTGAGTTGCAAATATAATAGAGAGAAATGGCTTTCATGTGCCCCGGCATGCAGCAGGAATGATTAAAAAGACACAAATATAACCCACAGAGTTTCTGTATTTTGGAGAAAGCAATGATTTTAATCAGTGCTTTTTGTTTGTTAATTTGTTTTCCAAATCTGGGATTACGTCTTATTTCAGAGACTCTGCAACTATTTAACATTTGCCCACATTTGTCTTGAAGTGAAAGAAAGAAAAGCCCTCTTTCTATGTTTCTACCTCCTGGGTAAGTTTATGTATCCTATAGAGTTCACCTAGGGAAAGAGCAGATGAGACATGTTTTTAAAATGTGTAAAATTACATGACTGTAACATTTCAGTGTGGATGAGTCCTCTAGTCTTCCTGCCATAGGCATACCTGTTCTTACCTGTAGCCACGTACAGACTCAAGTCCATACTAACATTTCAAACTTGGTATTTGATAAGTACCATCTCTTGAAAAGTAGAATTTCACATTCAGAAGACACATTTCTTGAAATTAGAGTAGAACATATAAAATATTCAGTATTAATCTCCGTGCCCCCACCCCAAAAGAAAAAAAAAGCTGAAATACTTCTGGTTCCTACATTATTCTGCATGTTTCTGGCATTCTGAAATATATGTTTAGTCTCCTAATTGAAAACCCACAAACCCAGCTACCAGCAGCCCCTACTATATCCAACCTAGGGTAGATCCAGTTGTTTTTGCCCTAGGTAAGGAGGCACAGATCTCCTACCCCCATACCAAAGTCACCTGCTGGGATCTCTTTGAGTGGCACTAGATTTACTGAAAGTTGGTGAACCTGAAGCTATTTTGAATAAAATATTTCAAGAGAGCCAGTATTAACAAATGCAGCACAATTTTTTTAGAAAACATTTAATGAACTCAAACAGAAAAAATATAGTTATTGATATATCAGGTTACTGGTTTTTACTTAAGTACTTAGGCCTTGTTGTAGAAAAGAAAAATGTAAATCTGAAAAATAGATCTTTTTTCCAGTGATACTCACTGTAATTCTCATGGTAGTGACAGAAGTTCATTTTATAACTGGGTCTTGTATTTCTGCCAATGCACAGCATGCTTGACCTGCAATGCCCTTGCTATTCCAGTCCTAAGCCTTCCCTGAGCAAACTCTGACAGTTGTGCAAACTATGTCAATGAGGATCTGTAGCCAGTTAACAGGAAAGTAATATCAATAAATTTCCACTTGTGAGCTAAAGCAACTCTCCAGATAAGATAGCTTAGAGATGTAACCCATTGTTCCCTAACCTATAACACCATTGCCTATTAACTGGTGTTCAGCTGTTTGTACTTTTAAAGTGAATACTCCAAAAATATAATTTTCTGATAAAACCAAATCTGAGATACCTTCACAGCATGAATAAATAGTGTTGAAATTGGACAGTAATTTTTTATTAATTGGTTACCCCTTCCTTGTAACAGAAAAAGTCATGTATGTGCTTTGATGCAATTGCCTCACAAGTCTATTACAGAAACAAAGAAAATATGATTATTTTTTTTTTGACTGGAACTAGTACAGTTCTTGGAAGACCATGTAATCGTAACATCAGCTTAAGCAATTCAAGAGAGGCCGTCTAAAACCATGGTATGTCGAAGGTTGCCATGTGATGTAGAGGGACGAGCTCTTGCCTGCCCTACGGTTGCCAGTAGCAACTGGGAGGCATGTGATGCCTCTGGTGTGTTACAACCACCCAGCAACAGCAAGAGCTTGGATTCAAATAAGATGGGTAGAAATATTGATTAGGACAGTCGGAGTTGCCTGGTGTATTGCAGTGATAACACGGATTGATAATTATGGTGGAAAAGTGGACAGTTATCAAAAAAACCTGGTGGCAGATATTCTAATTAATTTCTAAGATGTATTTCCAATAATTATTTATTAAAAAAACCCAAACCACAAAACAAAACAACAAAAAAACCCAAACAAACAAAAACCAAAACATACACACACAAAAAAATAATCAGGTGCAATTATTTTAGGATTAAAGCTGCTATCTTTTTTATTTAATTTCTGTCTACTATATCATAATGTAAGTAAAAAGAGAGTAACAGAGAAATTATCGTATACTCAGTAAGGAGAATAAAGAATGGAGTCAAATGTATTAAGCTTTAAAAGGAAAAGGTAAGATTTATCCATTTTTTTCAGAATTGTTTTATCCCCAGCAATTGAAATAATGATAAAACGAAGAACAAAGCTGACAAGTAGTGCTTATCGGCTTCAAGTCAATATATCAAGATATTAAACTTGCATTAGCCCACTATTTACATGACATATTTCTGCAGCTAGACAGAATGGCATACTCCTGGCATATCTCAGAAACTCAAAACCATTAATTTCATTTTTCATTTATCTTAATTCCAGAAGATATTCTGAAGCACTTATGTATACAGTAAGTTAAAAATTTCCTAGAGCAATATTGTTAAATCAGGAAATGCTACACATTGTATTTTGTTGGATAACATTTGCAATATAACAACTAAGGGTAGTCCCACAAGCTGGTTGCTTGTTTCGGTCCTTTTTTTTTTTTTTCCCCCCTCATATTTGAATTTTTTAATTCATTTTTGGAACTTTTATTTTGAATAACTTGAGTGCTGGTTCAAAACACTTTTTAGATGTTTGAATAACTCACACATAATTTTGAAATTTAATTTCGTAGACATTCATTTTTATTTATATTTTTCTAAACAGAAAAACAAATGCCAGAAATCTACAAAAATTCAAATATATTTCTGCTCATAACTTTATATTTGCAGCAAACATTTACTAAGTTATAACAATACGTTGTCTTTTTGCCTTATTCTTTCTGAAAATGTATATATTTGACAGAAATACCTAAACCCTACACCTGTAGTTGTTATGAGTATATGCTAGTGATCATGTATTACAACAATTAAGTACAGGCTGTGTTCAAACAGCAACACCAGCAAAAGTTGTTCAGGTATCTGATGGAAAAGGTGCTTTAAGTAAAATTTTTCCAAGTATTCAACTGGAGCAATTTTAGTTTTTTCCATTCATCTGAGACATAATTTTAATAGTAAAGGCTTGTTTGCAATATTTTAATCATTTTTATTTAAAATAGAAATCTTTTCTCAGGAAAGTCTTCCTTTTTTTCAGAAACTTATTTTTGCAAGAACAGGATTACATGCAAATCATAGAAATCTATGCTCTCTGACCATCACATTGCACAAGTATTCAACAGCCTAATTCAGTCTGCAACAGGGTCTTTCCATTAGATGCAGTAGAGGACCTAAATGGGACTTAGGCAGATCTGAGATGCCTAAAACAAAAAAAATCCCTCATATTCCCACTCAATGGTGTCTAAACCTGGAGGCTGTTAAGATCAGTTGATGCCTCCCTGTTTGATTTTAAAGTTCTTTTTTGTTTCAGTGAATGCCCAGGGCTTCCCCAGCCCCAGGAGATGCTCATCTCCTACCTAAGCCTGATGAAGATCCAGAAACAAGGTCTTTCTCTGCCAGGGTCCTCCATGGTCTGATACAGACTGACAGGACCTCAGAAAAATGTGGCTGCTTTCTTTCCGATTGCAGCTGAGGGGGGGAAGTAGTAGCCACAGAGATTCAAGCATTCAACCAGGAAACAGGTGATCTGGAATGAGTTCTCTCCTTTGCCTGAGGGATTCAAACCCACATCACCTGCCTCCCAGGAGAGTCATGTATGAACAAAGCTGTAGGTTATTTGAGGGAACAGAAGCAAAGCAAGTATGTGAAGGGGGGCTCTTCACATATTCTGTCTACATTTTATGCCTATGGGTTAAAACCAGAAGTCAGATGGCTTTATAAGTTCTTAGTTGGGCATCCATCTGAACACAGAGACCCTGTGTTATGTTTGATTTAAAGTACAGAAGCAGTCTTTGGAGAAGGGACTCAGAAAATCCTCCAGAACTTCTCAAGTCCTGGCCATCAGATTGTGGCACCAAGCCCCTCTTTCACTTCCCTCATGAATTTCAATGCTGACACAGGAGAGGGACAATGAAATGGGATCTAATCATGTATAATAACCATACTTCAGTGAATGTGTGGCCTTGCTGCCATAGAATGAGTCTTTACTAAGGAGAATTTTGAACCCAAGTGGGGGACAAATTCTAAAAGAGGTGTAAAAGACAAGTAACTACTCCATCTCTCCTCTTTCTCTTTCTCTACACACCTCTCCCTCTCTTTTTTTTTAAAGAAGAGTAAGCCCTACAGCCATTTAGAAGACTGGATAGAGTGTCTGCCATAGTTTGTATGTACTCACTTGCACCTTTTGAAAATAAATTGTCCTTCTGCAGCCCTTACTCACTATTCGCAAACTGCTATTTCAAATGTCCTGTTCCTTAGTGTGCTGTGCAGACTGGCCCTTTCCTAGTGTCTTCTCCATTCTGGATCCTATTCTGAAACAGCTAATTCTCCTCTCCTTCTTTGTTGGAATTCGAAGTGCCTTACTCAAAACTTATTTTCCATCAGGAAAACAATGTCTAAAACATGATTAAACATATATATTCTTATGCATTAAGCATAATTCTTCATTAAATGCAGAGATTCAAGAACTGGAAAGAACCTGGCTTAGTGCTCAAAGTGTATAAATAGTTAGAAAAAAAGTCAAAATATTATTTTATGTCTTAACCTAATATTTGTGATATGAAAAGCCTCACATTACTTTCTAAATTAGACAGCTTCCTCATTAGGCTTGCTTTCTTGGTGCCACCATCACTGGAAATCACTTCTAAGAGAAATCTGGATCCTGCACATCCAGACAGTTACACTCACATGGCTAGTTGGAGTGAGAATGAGATGCCAGTATGAAACTGAATGATTATAGCTTTTTTCCTCCACATCCACTCAATCACAGTAATATTACACAGTTTAATTCTGTGAATCTTTGTATATCTCATATCAGGATTATTCTCTTGATTGTTTGCAGATTAGAGATTTCAGAGAAGCAAAGAGGGAGTCTGAAGGAGTGTTTGATTTAAATATACCATCACCACTTCTATTAACATTTCCCCTGCTTCATGGTGTCACATAACTGGGAAAGTCATCAAAGGAGGAAGAAAGCATATGTTTGTAATAAGTCCAATAATTATAAAAGTTCTGCATAGTTTAGAACCAGGAGGCTGAATTAATCTCAATGGTACAATATTACAATGGACAACAATGTGCATACATGTCTATAGGAATATGAATGAACATAGAAGTAACTATTATTTACAGAGAAATATATCAAAAGGATGGTGACAAATACACTTGCATTTACATGACAGACAGTTTCCTTTTTCCCTTCATAGTCTTCTTGTTTCTCTATCTTTGTATCCTTAAAAAAAGTCTGAACAGTTAGTTTCCTATAGACAGCAACAAATTTGACTTTTGGCTTACCTTGTGTAAGTGCCATCATGTACCTTTGAATAGTTGTTTCATTGAAAAATAACATTTAAAATGACCGAAAAATAACCAGAGGAATTTCAAGAGTCTGCTGTTAGGCAGAATTATATTGTTAAATCTTCTATTTTTTAGCCTATTTATTGGAAAACCTAGATATTCACAAGGAAAGAACCTGAACTTTCTCTGACATGTATTCTGAATTTATTTCTCATATGATAGGAATTTTAAACTGTAGAGGATCCTGGCCAAATAATATAACATAATTGTGATTTGTATTTATATACACAAAGTGCAAGCTAGTAGATTTGAAGATTATAATCATAATGGTTGCCATTTAGGAGCAAACCATGCCAAATGTTTGGAGGGACTTAAGAACTAGATTTACAGTAAAGTATAAGTTAATAACAAAAATGAAAAATGTGAGAAGAACATGACACCTAGAATCCTGATTTCACTTGTGTTTTTATATCTTCTCTAGATACACAAAATCAGGTATTAAAAATCTTGGTTTTACTGCCAATTCTGCAAATTATTCCAGATGGGAGTAATGTTAGAAATTCCAAAATGGGGAAAAAAAATTATTTTCCTTAACTTGTTCTTTTAAAATGTTACTGACCTCTAAAATTTGGTAAGGTTTCTTAGAGATGCAGCAGAGTTCACAGGCTGAGAAGACTCACTTAAAGCAGTTTCAAACACCTGGACTACAGCAAAGCATTTGATACTGTTTTCCAAGCCTCCTTCTAGCCAGACTGGCAAGATATAGACTGGATGGGTGGTTGGCAAGATGGATAGGAAATTGGCTCACAGGCTGCATTCAGAGGGTATCAATCAATTATTTTTACTCAGATTGGCAGCTGATCACACATGGGATTCCCCAAGGATCAGTACTGGCCCCCATGCTGTTTGATGTTTTCCTAATGATCTGGACGGGAGGATCGAAAGCACCCTCATCAAGACACTAACATAGGTGGTGTCTTTATTGCTTAAAAAAGCTCGATTTCTTATTGTAAATGTTCTATAGAGTACTTTTAATGCTGTCTTTATGTCCAGCCAGTTCTTTTGATATCATTAGTCCATCACTCCTAAGTAGTAAAGATGTTACCCATATTTACTCTGCTTTCTGATTTAATTTTGTATGCACTTTGCTCAGCAGTGTTGGAGAAAGGGAGGAACAAAGAGAGCAGCCCTGCTGGGTTTTTTTTCACAAGTAGGGTCTGATGGCCTAGTACTAGGGCTTGATTTTTATCTGAGTTAGAAATTACAGAGCCAGTTTTCTTTTGTATTTGAGGATTGGATTCTTTGTTGTCTCCTTAGGAGTAAGAGCAGAGTTTGCGGAAATATTCCTCTGTGCAAGTTATTTTCAGAAAACTTGTTTCATGTTTCATGAACATAACAGTTTTGAGGTTTCTGTTTCTCTTTCATATTTGATATCTACAAATGGATTCAAAAGAAGAGAACATGCCTTCAGAAGAATGCACATATTAAGTATGACTATAGATTTTTTTCTTGAAGTTGAAATCTCATTCTCTCATTGTTTCAAGTGACAGTAGAAGAAAGAAACACTTTAAAAAAAATTATGTATTGTTGATTATGTTATAAAGTCTTTTTCAAAAAATGTAGCTTACCCCTACATGTTGCCAGAAGTCAAACTCAAGTCTTCAGAAAGGTGTTATGTCTGATTAGAAATGTGTACTACATAAGAATCTGATTTATTTAATTTTGTGGATAACCTGGAGAGTTCACCTAGTGAGAATCACTTCTCACCAAGCAAGATCTGCAAATTGTACTTGAAATGAATATTCCTGATTAAAACTGGCACTTCTGAACCTCCTATTGACTAAACCCAGTTTGCTTAAGCAATTACCTCATTTCATCTGAGAACGTCTTCAGCACACACACTTTCAGTTCTGTATTCCACTCTGTTCTATTTTTTGCAGGATGACTCTAAAACACTTATCCCTGACTAGCTACCAGACTATTGAGTTGCCTTGAGTATTTTCGCTGACATTTTTCATAGTAGGCAGTGTAGTAGTTGAAAATTTCCTCTTTCCTCTCAGTTGGTGTCTCCTGCGATTCTTCTGATCACCTGCTGTTCTACTCCTGCCTTGTGATCACTGGCCATCTGGACTTCTCAGTGCCAGCCCTTCTATTTTATCTTGTGACATCATTCCGATACATTTCTACATTTTCCCAGATGTGTTTTAAGATACAGCAGCAGCTAGGCAGAGAGCTCAGTGCCATACTTCTCATTCTGTGAGTATAAACACATTTCTATCCCAAATCCAGATGAATACTCAAAATGGGAAAAAATAAAAATTAAAAAAAAAAAAATCAGGTATTAATCAGTTTTAAGCCATTCTAAATTTTTTAAAGTTTGTACTACATCTGGCTTCAGTTTCTAATTTGTGATCTTTGTGACTGGGAAAAATTACATTATACTTTTCAAAATGTTGAAATATTCCTTTGCAAAGTTCTTTGTATACCTCTGGAATATAAAACAAGTCAACATTTCTTCCATTTCTAAGTAGAAGTAATCACTCTGTCAAAGTGAAGTATGTAAAAGAAGTATGAGATAAAATGTTTTTGAAGTTTCTCTGTTGCAGGTTATTTCTTTTTTTTTTATCTTCAATATGTTTTGTTTCACCTTGAGAACTATAGCTGACCTTATACCATTGCACCTTCATAATCTCCAATATCTGCTCAGAAGTGCTTCTAGCATTGTCATTTTCTGACCTGACACAGTACCAGAATTTTCATTGTGATTCTAAAACAGCACTGTCCTTTAATCAATATAGTTGGGATTGTCTGGAAAAGGAGAGCAATAGTATTGCTAAAAACTTACTAAGCATTCACTCCTTTACAACAGAAGTCATATTTTGTTGGGCCAGTGCTCTAATTGCTCTGATATCATGCAAAGGTGGTCATCTTCCCTGGCAGCCATTTTTCAAATGAATAAGCATAACTGACCAGATGAATAATTTTCCCACAAACTGCAACTAACTGTTCAAGTTATTCCACAGAATAAAGGTGACTACCAGCAGCTGTGTGCTTAAACTTGTATCACAGAGATTATTAGCTGCGAGATAGGTTCCCTCACCTCTACAACAGGATATTTCTGTTTGCTGTGTGGTTGTCTAGAATTAGACACATAGAGAACTAGCAAGTAAACCTAAAGATTGTAAATTTTTAGAGTGACAAAATTTCTTGGAAAGATATAGACTGTTGCAGTCTAGATCTGTCTCTTTGCCTTATACTGTGTCCGAGGCAGCACAGTAGCCCCAAATGCTGGCATAGAACCAAGCTAAATGAGATTGCCCATAGTGGCTGCAACAGTGATACACACATTATTCCCAAGCAGGTACTGGGAAAGGCCTGGCTTGAACTATATCTCTGACAAAGCATAGTCACTCCTGGCTGGCTCCCTTAGACAAAGTACACACTACTTTAGTGTTCACTATTCAGTGAGCACAGGAGAATCTGATGGACAGAGGTGAGCGAGCAAAAGCTCATAGGGAAGGTACAATTATAAGAGCAAAGCTGGGCAAAGCTTGAACCAGTCTACCGATTTCCGAGAGTGTAAATAGTGATACAAAAAAGCGATGAAGCAGTTCTGATTGCTGCTGAAAAATAGATTTAAGTTGTGCATGAAGCTTCTGAAGTTCTTGAGAAGCAGTGCCAAAATTTCTTTGATAAATAAAATATACTACATAAAATGCCTTTTATTCCCGCCTGTATCCTTGAGAGAACTGTAAGGAGACAGAAAGGGAAAACAGTCTGCACTGATTAAGACAGAGATTTAGAAACTTATTGCAATGCTAAGAACTATAAATGAACTGTAAATTTATCCTTAGTGCTTGAAAATTTGTCACCCTTAAGGAAAAAAATCCCTTATAATTTCATTACCAACTAACTTATGTTGTAGTGAGATAACTGAATTTTAGAAAATTAAGAAACATTTGAGCAATTGTCAGACTGTTCTTAATTCAAGAACCACCTTTGACACAGGTCTTCAGCAAACAGTCATATCTGGGTTCTGACTGGTTTTATGGAATACTGGTAGCTATTTAGTCTAATATCAGGTCTTTCAGGTCACTGTCTACTTGGCACTTAACTGTCAGAGGTTAATTAAATATGGAAGAAATATGTATTTTTCACAGTACTTGGTTTTCCATAATCACCATATAACTCTACATCAATAAGAAGTTCAGCGGTTAGCTTTATTATCTTGACCTTAGTTCAGAAGATAGAAATAGCTAAAAATATTTTTTCAGAGATGAAGTAGCTCCATGTTGTCCCATGCAGTCTTGGCAAGTTTGATATTGGGAGTTTTAGAGTATATATACACAGCTATCAGGAGGACCAAGAGCTGTTTTTGGGTTTGTTTGATGTTTGTTTGTTTGTTTGTTTGTTTTTCCCCAGGAAGTCACCCAAGGAGAGCAGAAGTGGCAGACTCACTTATAGGTATAATTAAGTATGTCTCTTCATACAACACCAGGCATCTCTCAGTCCAGTTGTTTTTTCAGGAATACTTAAGACCAACAGCCAGGAATAAATTTTGGATGTATATTAGACAGAAGTTTCTGCAACAATTTTCCAAATACAGCAACAGAATGAAAGAATGTATCTAGGATATATGGATATATATGGACCAAAATAAGATATATGGCTTCATTCAATAGCAGGGGATATGCTCACAGAGAACATGTCTCATTAGTGTTTGTTTTCTCTTAGAAATATGTTATAGATGATTCATGAGTTCTGGAAGAAACATAACAGGATTAGTCCAGGAAATAAAAGAAGTTTATTTGTATATAAATATATGTATGTGTATTTACTGCCTTAAAGATATGTAAGTCAAGATCCTTTAGAAAATGTATCAAAAATTACTCTTTTAACCCAGAGGTTAAAAGAGGTTTTACTCTTTTCATAGAATCATAAAATAGTTTTTTCTGGAAGAGACCTTCAAGATCATCAAGTCCAACCTTACTCCTAGACATATCAAAAGCACTAAACCATGTGCCTAAGCACAACATCTAACTGGCTCTTAAACACTTTCAGGAATGGTGACTCCACCACCTCCCTGGGCAGGCCATTCCAATGCCTGATGACCCTTTCTGTAAAGAAATGCTTCCTAATATCCAGCCTGAACCTCCCCGGTTCAACTTCAGGCCATTTCCTCTTGTTCTGTCACTTGTCACCAGGAAGAACAGACCAACTTCCGCCTCACTACAACTTCCCTTCAGGTAGTTGTAGAGGTCAGTAAGGTCTCCCCTCAGCCTTCTTTTCTCAAGGCTAAACAGCCCCAGATCCCTCAGCCTTTCCTCATAAGACATATGCTCCCAAACCCTTTACTATCTTTGTAGCCCACCTCTGTACCCTCTCCAGCACCTCAACATCCTTCATGTAGAGAGGGGCCCAAAACTGGACACAGTATTCAAGGTGCGGTCTCACCAAAGCCAAGTACAGAGGAATGATCACCTACTCCCTGCTCCTGCTGACCACACTATTCCTGATACAGGCCAGGATGAATCCATTGGCCTTCTTGGTCACCTGGGCACACTGCTGGCTCATGTTCAGCCAGCTGTCAATCAACATCCCCAGGTCCTTCTCTGCCTGGCAGCTCTCCAGCTACTCCTCCCCAAGCCTGTAGAGCTGCTGGGGGTTGTTGTGTCCCAGGTGCAAGACCCAGCACTTGGCCTTGGCCCAGTGATCCAGCCTATCTAGGTCCCTTTGCACAGCTTCCCTACCTTCAAGCAGACTGACACTTCCACACAGCTTGGTGCCATCTGCAAACTTACTAAGGGTGCACTCTATCCCCACATCCAAATCACCGATGAAGATGTTAAACAGAAGTGGCCCCAGTACTGAGCCCTGGGGGACACCACTCGTGACTGGCAGCCAACTGGATTTAACTCCATCAACCACAACTCTTTGGACTCATCCATCTAACCAGTTTTTCACCCAGGAAAGCATATGCCCATCCAAGCCAAGAGCAGTCAATTTCTCAGTCAACAATAGTGTTGCCTTGGATGATAAAGGCATCTAAATTCATCAGTAACTATGTTGAGATCTTGACTTGTCATTTGTCATATGCTGAGCAGAGAAAACATATGATGGATTTGACTTTGTGTCCACAAGGAGAGCCTAAAATGGCCCCTCCTCCAGACATGCTTTGTATTTGCTGAGTATTACCCTCCTGGTTTTCATCAAGTACCAAGTGCAGCAGCTGCACTATCTACACCACCACAAAAGATCACTTTCCTCTTACATGAAAAGTTCAGTGCATTAAGAGCAATACAAAGCCTAGTAACAAAATTTCCAAAATAATGACTTCTTCCCCAACTCCGTGAAATCAGTTAAGGAACAACGTAAGTGTTGAGAGATGCTGGTGCAGACGATCAGAATTCATCTTACATCGTTTGAGTCTGCTCACTTTTGGAGAGCATTGTCTGCGGATTTATGATTCACCAGGTAGCACTAAGGATGCCTAGACAGTTTGGCAACAGCCTCTCAGATTGTTATAAAAGAGAATGGAAATTGAAACTGAAGTGGATGCCATAAAGTAATTGGGTTATTAACTGCTTCTGTTCTGAAAGACATGCAGCTGCATCCAGAAAATGCTCTTTTCTATTATTTTTTGGACACTGCAACAGATACTTTCAACACTGAATTCCCTACTTAGAAGAAAGGTGCTTTACTCTCTCCATTAAGGAGAGGGTAGGAGCCATCTGCCAAACTGGGGTCCTTTTCAACTACTTGCTGAAGGCTCTATGACTCATTTAGAAAAGGAGAAATTATACCTTTGACGTTTGGAGAGTAAAGGCATTTGCCTCCCTAACTTTCCTGTTTTCTTGCAGATTTTACAATGCATTTCATTTTGGCACGTGGTCACAAGGAGACCACAACTGGGTATGACCACATAGACGCTGCTGCTTTTGAAGTGACTGCAGTAGGAAAATAAACTGCTGTGTTCACCTCAGGGCTGGTGTGCCCATTTGCACTTGAAGTGTTAGAGTTCAGTGCTGCATCTTTGAAACAAGCAGACTTTACAGGAGTAAGGAAGTCATAACCAAAATCCAAATCAAACCTACATTAAGGAACTCTGCTTCCCCACTTCTTTTTTTTTTTTTTTACCTTTAAGGGATGGTAGGGGGTAAATACAGGCAGTCAGTAGACAACAATGGAAATAAGGTTGGAGACTGACAATGCACAGCTGTCCATGTGGTGGATTCTATTCTGGATTTTGAATAAATCTTCCAGCACACTCACCCAGACCCCCAATAGGTGGTCTCTTTTACTTTCCTCCCTTATTACAATCTGCTGGTCTCCCCAGACAAGGCTGCAATGTATCACACAGTTACAGTTAGGTGTTAAGTAATAGTTCAGGCTTTGACCAGTCAGTACAGTCTGATCCAGTGAGAGCACACAAAAGGGAGAGAGATGTCTAGAAAAGGGATTCCCCCCTCCCTGTTCCATGCAAAGTTACAACACTGGGAGGAAGGGGAGCAATTTGATTTAAATTAGGACAATATGGCAAAAAATTTCCATTTTTCTTTACAAGCACCTGAAGTATGCAGAGCAGCAGCATGTAAAACCACACTAATCCAAGCCTCGAGAAGGCTTATTAATGGGAGCCTGATCAACAGTTAGAGCTCTCTGCAAGCTAGTCACATTGCTTGCCAAACACGAGTGCTCATGGACAACACACTGTTTAAAAGCAACAAAGTGCTGTGAGTTGATAAATTAGAATGGTCACACGGGTGCCTCAGTAAAAAGTAAAGCTGCAGAAAAATATAGCTATGTCTTTATGAAGAAGGGGTATAAAAAAGATCTATGAAAGCAAATGAATTGAAATGTGTATGTGAGAATAACAAAAGACAGATCAGTACCTACAGCAGCTGTCCCTGCTTAGCTCCATCTAGAGAGCAGGGAGCCAAGACGAAAGAGAAGATACATGAATGTTGAGGTGTCACAGGAAGGATATTACATTTGGGGGATGACTTCGCAAGCGAGTTCCAAATGCAAAATTTATACCAATTGTTTATTTTTTAGAAGGATGTTATCCTGGAGGAAATAAAACATCAGAAGGAGTCTGCATGCCATCATTTTACACATAGAACAAATATATTTTTTCTTTTTTTTTTTTTTAGGGGAAAATAAGCCTTAGGTAGTCTCATAATGTCTTGGTATAGTGTCAAAAGAAATGTGAACATTTCAGACAGTCAGATCTTTGTGAAGCCTGTTCAGAGGGTACTATAATGTATGCCATTTGGCAAAGAGATTTTCAAAGCATTGCCAAGCCCCAGTCAGTTTATGGATTTAAGACCCTGGTTGTTTAAGGCCCTGTTTACAAAGCAATGCATCATGTCACAGCATGGCAGTGAAGTTGCAAATGGCTCCCAAATTTTGAAAAAATTCTGTGTTGCAGTGGAATACAGATCACTCTGAGACACAGCCATAGGCTTTAGGAGGAAATGCAAGCATTTTCCTACAAAATCAGCATGCCAGCTCCTCAGCTGGTATAAATCAAAGTGACCCTTTTTCAGATAAAAGGAACAATGCTGATTTACATGCACTGAATCATATCTAATATCTCTTGAGTAACACTGGCCTAAGAGCCTCAGGACTGGATCCTGAGACAGAACTGGATACCTAACTCCTGCTGGCTGCACAGAATTAGGTATCCAAATCCCTTCATGGAGCTGAGCCTAAGTGAAACAGCAACCTGCAGGCATGGTTACAACATGCAATAAATACAGTATACTTCATTTGTGTCCAGACTGGTTCCAGATTTGGCACCAGGGGAGCAGTAACAAGCGACGAACAGGCTAATTAGCCCTGCTAAAAGGGCTGTACTGGACTAACACAGATATTTTGTTCCCAGGAGCTGAGCCAGTATCTCGTTTGAGCTATGCCTTGTAGACGTACTCGCTTGCTCAGCACTGTTTCACGGCTTGCTAACACCAGGCTAAGTTACACATCACATTTTCATAAATGTGCATAAGCCTGTCCATTCAATACAACACTGCAAGGACTTCCAAGCCTGTGGAGAAACCTGGCAAAACTGGAGACAGCTGGAAGAGAGGAGCAGAGTTTGGGACATCACAGCTCAGGTGTGCTGCATGCACTACCAAGCTGCTGGCAGCCAAAGCACAGAGCCAGCCTGTCTATCTGCAGCCAGTCCTCCAGCCCCACCAGTTCTGAGCCAGTGCAAGGGAAAAATACCTTCATCTCTGGCCACCAAGTTATAGACACCATCATCCCCATCCAGCCCCCCAAGACGTGCATGAACTTTGCTCAGAAGGGACCTGCTTATGTCTTTTACCATCCAGTGACAGAGAGGCTGCCTTTAGCTGCGTTGTTCTGGCTGATGTTGAACAGGGTTAAACAGTCCTCTACCCCCACCCCTGAAGTTATTACCCTCTCAAAGCCATATACGTAACCACACAAGGGTACATTCTTTCACCAGCTCTGGTCAAAGGACCCATGTTAAAAACCCCTACTTACAAGAATATTTCCATCTACCTGTATCCCTTTGGCAAAACAGTATAACACGTAGGTTTAGCAGCTCTGCAGAAAAGGACCTGGGTACTGTTGGAGATCAAGCTGACTGTGAGACAGCCATGTGCCCTTGAGGTAAGGAAGGTCAACAGCCTGGGTTGTTGGAAAACCATCACCAGCAGTCAAGGGAGGTGATTCAACACTTAGAGATGGGAAGACACATCTGGAGTGCTGCTTGTCCAGTTTTGGATAAGTAGGTATTGGAGCAAGTCCAGTGAAGCGTCACTAAGATGATTAAGGGCTTGAAGCAACACATTTGAGGAGAGATGGAGAGAGAAGAGAAGTCTCAGGGGTGGTGGTGTCCTTTTAATGTATGTAAATATCTGATGGGAAGAAGCAAAACACACTAAGACTCTTCTCAGTGACAGGACAAAAGACACACTTCAAAACATAGGAAAATCCATTCAAACTTAAGATAAAATTGGTGTTGTTTAATCTTATGTTTGATTCTCCTTGTAAATATTGGAACACATTTCCCAGACAGGCTGTAGCATCTCCATCCTTGTAAATATCCAAAACCTGAATGTGGACCTGGACAACCCTCTCTAGCTGACCCCACTTTGAGCAAGGATATTGGACTAGGCAGTCTCTAGAAGTGCCTTCCAACTTCAGCCTTTCTATGATTCTGTGACTACTCCATGTACAGGTGCAAGTTCTAACTGCAGAGGGTGGCAAACCTTTAGGGGGAATGGAGAGGACGAGCTGTTGGTAGTGGTACTCTTTGAAGCCTACACAGCTATGATCAGGACAGCATGTCCCAAGGTAGACCCATGCTTCAATCTGCACTCTAAGCCATGCACAGTATTGTGAGGCCAGCCAAGATAAACCTCAAAGACATCAGAGTGATTACTGGCATAATAGATGGAAATACAAAATAAAGTAGGATTTAACTAGCACCTTATGGGGTAAGCAAATTGGGACATAATTGGAGGACAGAAGTCCTAATGAGTTATTCAGCTTTAAAGTTACTTGCAGTAGAGTTTCATTACATTTTTTCATACAAACTGAGCATGAAAGTCAGTCCTCTGACAACAGAAAGGGAACAGATATAACTCAGAACTCTACACAGCTTGCTGCCTCCTTCCTCTGCTGGAAAACTATAATTATCTCAGGCCTGCCTAATACTGTAGGATTTATCCCACACAGTGTTAGTACTTTCATTGTTCTGTACAGTGCTGGGTATTTTCATCCACAGATCTCAAAGTGCTTTATTGTGGGGAAGGCAAGCAGACCTCTTTAGAAGACAGAAAACTCTCTTCAAGCCATGGACATTTTATGATGTATTAATTTCTCTTTATACATGATTGACAGAACCTGTGCTGGGACAGACAGGCTTGGGCACTCAGGACAGCCACTGCCACGGGGGCTAAAGGTGCAAGAGCCTCCAGTAGCTTTGCAAATCTAAGGAGCACCGCTTTTTGGCAATGCGAAAACTTAACTGGGTCTAGATTGGTTTGTATTACTTTGATACACACAGATGTTGAGAGAATAAGGTCTGGAGGGATTAACTTGCAAAAAATTATGTTTTTCTTACAAGCCACTGGGGACTTTTATTCCCACTTCAGATATTGTGAGCATCTCACTGTGGGCCAAATGCGTCACAACTTTATTGCTCTTCAGCACTCTGATCCTCCACACAGTAATGGCAGAAAGATTTCTGGCTGGTGTAAAGCAGATAAACACCACCACAATCCAAGAACTTTGTCTTTCTTGCTCAGCTGTTTCAGCAGAATACCACCCATAGCGATCAGTTCAGTATTCTGCCTCTAACAGTGATAGCTTTTTTACAAAATGGGGACCAGAAGTAAATGGGACAGCCACCAACTTAGGGAGCTAGTAGATAGTGGTCGTGTGCACCAGCATGTCAACTGACCCTTCAAAAACTTGCCTGATGCCTTCCTGAACTCCACATATTTTGTGGATGACTTCCACATCATACATGTAAGTGGCACAAGAGATTCCCCCCCGCCCCCATCTTTTAAATGTATTGCCTATTCCTTTCTCCATTTTTCATTTACTGAGAAACAATGAAAAAAAAAATTCCTTGCTCACCTGCTCCACACCACCACTGATTTTAAGAAGCTCTATTTTATCTTCTCCTTGGTGATCTCTTCTTCCAGGCTGGAGACTTACAGTTTTCTCAGATGGAAGCTATATAATAATATTCATGCCTGTATCTGTACATGTCCTACTTATATCCTTTCTGAGATGAGGACTCTAACTGCATACCAAATTAGAGATATGAGTACAGCTTTACACAGTAGCATAATGATTGCTGCTTTTTCTACTTCCTTTCCTAATAATTCTTAAGAGTCAATTTACTTTTTTGACTACTGCCAGAATTAGCTGATGCTTTCAGAGAAATACTCACAATGACTCTACCAGAGCACCTTCCTCAGTGGAGATAGCTAACCTAGAGCCCATCAGAGTGTATGAATAGTTAAGGTTCTTTTTTAACCTTGTGTATTACTTTGCATTTATCAATACTGAGCCTTTGGTTCCACGCTGATACCCAGTCACTTTTTACTGTGTTTACTTTGCAGTCAGTTTTAGCTTTTACTACCTTGAATGTTCCATTTCAGTAAATTTTGTCTTCTCACTATTAATTAATCCTCTTACACAGACCATTTATGAATGTGGTGAATGGCATAGATTGTACCTAAAATCCACAAGAAACCCACCAGTAGCAGCCTTACACTGTAAAAATGGTCATTCTTATCATTTGCTTCCTGTTCCTCAGCCAGAGTGCTTTCCCTCTTAATTTTTGAGAGCTTAGCTTCTTTGAGTGCCTTTACTGTCAGGTTTTGTTGAAAGTCTGACAAAAATTAGCAACATCGGCTGGATCACCCTGATATAGAAGTTCTCAGAGAATTCCTATTTCTGATGCATAACTTTCTTTTGTACAAAGCCTGCTTTGACTCTCACTGTACTACATTTATCCATGAATCTTCTGGTTTTAGCTTACTAAAGCTTCTGTTCATTTGCTTATTAAAGTCCTAGCTATGTTTTTATTTTTCCAGCTATTCCCCCCCAAGCCTTTCTTAACAGCTAAATAAATATTCATCACTTGCATATTTTAATGGTCACAGCATAATCAAACTCTATTTTTCCATCCTTTCTTTACTGTCTTCTACGAAAATCTTGATGATTTCTGTATTACTCTTTTCACTTCCCAGAGACAGAACTTGTATTAGTTTACTCCTAGAGGAGCTGCATGTTGCATTCTTACACTCCATATTATTTCATGCCTCTCTACTTTCTATAGACTTTGCTTTTAAAAATCCCTTAAATTCTTGGAAGCATTAAGTGAACAAAAGCAGCCTAGTTTGGCTAGTAGCCATCCTTCATGTACAATATCCCTGCAGTCTAAGATGTTCTCCATTTTCAAATAAATTAAAAATATATTAAAAAAAAAAGACAAAACACTTGTTATGGTTTAACCTCTGATGGCAGCAAAACACCATGCAGATACTCAGCCCACTGCTTCCCTCCACCCCTGTGGGATGGGAAGGGGAATCAGGAGGAAATAAATAAATAAATATTTTTTTAAAAAGGTGAAATCCCAGAGGTTGAGATAAGGGCAGTTTAATAAACCAACAAAAAGAGAGAATACTAATGAAATGACAAAGTGAATAATAGAAATGGGGGAAAGCTCTACCTGTGCCTGAGACACCAACTTTCTCTGCTCCAGCCACACTAAAGAGAATTGAAAACAGGTTTTCCCCACTCTGGCCCAGCCCTCCCCTTATATAGGGACATGACTCAGTCTGGTATTGACTATCCCATTGGCTGGCTCAGTTCTTTATCCCGGCTCTGGCCCCTCCCAAGTGATTGGGCCAGCAGCTGCTGCTGATAATAACCTGAACTAAACCCAGGACAATACACTTTCACCATCTGAAGAGAATTCAAGCAAGTATTAACACACCAACCATTCACCTAGCCTCAGATGAAGGTACTGCAGAACATGCCACTGCAAAGGTCCCATCTTTAGCCTTCTGTTTAATAGATTCCAGTTAACAGATGCCCAGCTATGAGACTAGTGGTTGATACAGGTCTCGATTTCCATTAACCACATTGTCCCAGCACTGCAGCCTACCTGCCCACACTAGCTGGGGACAATCGTCATGGCGAGAAGATCCCCTGGCTAATGGATGGTTCCTCCCTCACGACCTGTTTTGGTCTCCCCAAATAGATGCTCTGCTGCCCAGAGGCTTTCCTCCTGACTAGCAATGCTGGGTTGGAGGCAGGATGGCTACACCATGTCCCTGCAAGCTGCCCCTACATATCTCCTGGTCTCCCTAAGCTTCACCACAGCTCAGATACTGGCATCTCAAGTGACAGTTCACCAGGAATCCCCTGAGCTAACTGGATGCAGAAACTGTTAGTTAATTAAATAGGTGATTGTACCTAAAACACATTACTCAAACAACAGACCCTTGAGCTACATCTACCTCCCTTGTGTCTTACTTCCAGAGGTTTTTGACTACTTCTTTGAATATAGAGAGTGAATATGGATGAAAAAAAAATAAAAATGACTCCTTCAAGTGGCTTTAGCACTTGAGAGGCAAAGGTTTTCTTTTAGGTGAGTCTCAACAGCTAACAAAAATTATTTTACTAAATATCTCTGAGCCCTTGTTTTCCCTTTTAGATAGAACAGCAATATCTACTTTTTTTTGTGGTTGAGTTTGCTGAAAGTCAAAGAAAGGTCTTAGATTTCTGCCCTCTGCCCATCAATATCAGGAAATCATAACTTCCACTCTGTGTCCTGGCCCAAACCTGCAATATAGTACCTTCTTGTCAATGAACTGTAGGTAGACCTTAGGTTAGCCTCTCTGAACTTTCTCAGTAGGAAAGAGCTGTTGTTAACTAGTCATTAACTAGACAGGAATATCAAGAAAAGGATGCTTTAGTGTCAATGATCCAGAAAGAGCAAAAAGAAGATTTCTTCTGCCAATAGGCTGTTGAAGTCCTGAATGGCATCAATCATTTATGAGTGCCTTTTGCAAGAAGAAAGGGGCTGACCCTTCTTTCAGCTTTCACTGATTCGTCACCTTTCCACTGACAAAATTTCAGAATAGAGTCCAGTATAAACTTGACATGAATGAACAGAGAACCAGGGCACAGGTTTTCAACTTACCCAGGCAAAGACTTTATGGTATAGCCTGTAATAATGTCAGTACCCTAACTCTAATTTGCAAGAGAGGCACATGTGCTCTATATCACATTACCAACCAATGTATTTAAAGCACAACATCAACTTTCCTCGACATGAGTTTCTAACTTGCACAGAGATGATAATTACAGATTTACTTAGCTACCAGTAGAAATCTGCAAGCTCTTTATTACATATCTTGTGAAAAACTTTATTACTGTGCAATTCATGATGTGAAGAGTTGCCTAAACAGCCCTCCCCAACCATTTTAACAGTTTGACTCTTAAAACTGAAGTGATTGAGAGTAATTTTCAGGAACTGAAGAGGCTCAGTGCTACAAGGGAACCAGAGTATGTTCACAGTTTGGAAGATATGTCAGATGAGTAAACACCAGCCACCCTCCAAACTTACTATACAAAAAGGCACTGCAAACACATCTCCAATCCACCACACTCTAATAAAATTCAGAATTTAATTTGAGAACATTAAAAACCTGCGAAGTAATTTCTTTACAGCCTTCTCTCACTGATATTTTATACCAGTGAGTGGTATTTAAGCTCTTTCTGAGAATCATTCATCCACCAGAGTACATATCTTTGAGATATAACACCTCACCTCAAAGATGAAGGGCATCTTGAAAACTGAGATATATGGAGGAAGACATACAGCATAAAAGGGGATATTAAATGCAAAATGCTAAAGCCATAGTGGTGTTTATGTGCTGACAGACGACCATGGTGCAGACAGAGCAATCATAATCAGGTAGTCCTTCACATCAACTCTTACCTCACATTTCCCAGTGTGTGCCTCTCACTGGGGAATGCTCAGCTTACCAGATCAATGAGTTGCTGTTAAGGGCACTGGCTACACAAACGCCCTGGTGGTGCTCCGAGTCACAGGACATACCAATGACAACTCCTCCCTAAGTACCATTAGGTAGTCCTCTGGATGGATATAGTCCTGAGGGACTCGAGATGCTTACTTGCTTAGGTGGCAATAGGGAGCTTTGCTCCAACAATTAGGAAGCCTGAACAACAGTATCTAACATCTTTTGTGGATTTAATTAAGGCTGCTACCTCTTGTTTATTAGCATTTAGCTGGAGCTAGAGTTTAACCATCATTAGAATCAGCATAATTACCATATGCCATAGATCCATTTAATGAGCTGTGTATCTCTGCTATTTGTGTTTCAAGAATAAGCTGGAAATAGTAAGCATTTTCTCTCCAATAGCACTTTGAAAATTAGACTATTAAAAAGATCATATGGTGTAATATACACTATTTAGTACTTCAGGTTTATCTTTCAGCACTGTAGTTTACAGCTAGCTACGGACTGGTAACCTAAGTTTGTAGATGTATAAAATGTTGCAATAAACAGATTACTATGTATTTCAAACATTAATTGCCTTCCAAGATCTAGGAATTTCCCAGTGAGCTCACCAACAGGTTTTATTGGCAGTATAAAATTTACTGTGTTGACATACCCTTTAAAATGCTGAATACATCAGAGATAGCACAACGCTAGGGTGAGATTACAGAGAACGACTCAAAAATTTTATATGACGTTCTTCCCACCCTATGCCCCCCATGTCTTTTACACAGCAACCCAAATTAAGCCACAGGAGAAGTGGCAACACTTGTACAGAAAAGTAATCACTCTTTACCAGAAGCATTTGCAGGGAATTGCTAATGAAGCAGTGTATTTATTCCAAGGAATTCCAAGACACAACAAAAAGGTCTCATTATTTTGGGTGTTTGAAATATATCACCATAACAAGCCAAGGCAATGCAAGACCTTTACATATGTAAGACAAAATGAACCACTTAAAGATACTCACTGTGTAGTGTCCTGATTTACGTTAAACAGAATTTATTGCTATATTATTAAACTGACAACTTCAGTAAACCTTGCCCCTGAGGAAGATATGCTGGCATCATACATTTTTACCTACCTATTAATAGGAACTTCCAGTAGGCAAAATGAAAGTAAATAAATGAGAAGGCAATTCAGGAAGACAACAGACTTTTGAACTCAAGATTGTCTGCCAAAAAGAGCATGTGAGAGACAAACAAAAATAACTATACAGGTACAAACTCGCAACTTGACTCTTTAATAAAAGCACTTCCTGAAAAATTAAGATCACCAAGAAAAGTACATTTATTCCAGTGCAGCAATCTATAAATTTTATTTATGTTTTTTTATCAAATCAAATTGGATCACTTTCCATTCATCACTCTCATGTTAATGAGGATACAGTGTACATTATTAGTGGAAGAAATGGTCAAAATAAAAATGTCTCTGCCTGAAGGACTTGATTGCCTTTGGTTCTTTGAGGATGCTTCTGCAGTGAGTTACTTCATGCCATTCCAGAGCACTTTGCAGGCTCCCTCTGGAAGAGGAGGCACCACAGCTCCCACAATGTCCACCAGAAGGAAAGGAAAAGTGGCTGTTCCCAAGGGGAAAATGCTTATGGGAATACGTCCATAGCTCAAGTATGAATAAACAACTATTATTTATGTGTTACCACAGACAAAATGCCAAAATACAGCACTATTTTAAGTTTCAAAATAGGATTTTCTTTTCTTAGTTGTTAAAATGTGAAATTTGCTTAAAATAGGAGGAACAAACCCAAAATAACTTATTCATCTTGAAAAGAATAAGCACACTCCATCCTGGGAAATGCAGCTATGACTGGTGTTACTGGTATGAAGGTGTCTGACTGCTAACCAGAGTCCCAGTGCTCATCTGAAATTAGGAATGAGAGTCAAAGCAACCCCTCACCCTCACTGTCCCAGTACTTCTGACTAGCACTTCCCACCAGCAGAGTTTTTTCCCTTTTAAAGATGTATTTTCTATGCAGTTTTTACTGATACAAGTACCAAATAATCTGTATCATTCACATCATATGCTGAGTAAAGTCCAATTCCACTTCTCAGGCTAAGCTGTCACAAAAACATGCATCCATGTGTACCCGTAGCTACTGGCCTGCATTGGGTTTCAAAAATATTTGCATGATTGACATTCAAGAGCCATAAACAAAATTAGTGGCCATCGTTCAAGCAGAAAGTTATTATCAGGTGGCACTAAACAAACAAAGGCTCTGAGCCAAATAGAAGTTTTTTTAAAATAATGGATGTCTGAGTAATTTAACTAATTGCTACACTCAGTCTAGCAGAGCACATTTTTCTCACACATAAGCAAACAGAAACCTGGGAATATATAAGCATGGTGCTAGCAAATTAATCTTAGTGTACAAATGTCACTGTAGAAAATTCCTAAATCCTTTAATTTTTCTATTTAAATTATAGGGTCATTTGACTCGTTCTAAAGGTTTAATATGGACCTGCATCCGAGGAGCTCCAACACTGATAAAATAAATGGGAAGGAGAATGGCATCCAGCCCCATAGCAGCTTGGACACGGCCCCTTCACATCCCTGCAGGGAAGGACCAGCTACCAGGCTTTCACACAGAGCTGGGTCAATGTGAGCAGACATGCTCAGTGATGGATACCTCTGCAGAGCAGAAGTGACCACTGGAATCTCCATGGATCCAGCTGCAAGGAACCAAAAGTGCAGGTTGAATGCAGAGTGCAGCCTTCCCCATGCGATAAGGTTTACTCTGGATTATAAATGGATAGGTTTAGACAGGAGCCAAAACCTGAGCAGGAGCCTTTCTTCTGCAGACACCAGCAGGGATCATGTCTGCTTTCAGAAAGGGGTGGGCTGGCTGGCAACTCTAGAACCCAATTTTACATCCCCCAGCTTTGGTTTAAGCCATCTGTTGATAGGTTTCTCTGGTATCTCCACTGAAGTAATTGGAAAGACTAAGATAACTGGATCTTGAAGCACACTGGGACAATACCTCTGGGTGTGAGTGGCAAAATCACACCCTGGTTAATGAATTTTTGCAGGTTTCTAATGAGTAGAGATGGTTTGTATTCACAGACAGCATTTGCTACTGGTTTATAATATATGCAGCAATTATGCAGCTGATGGAGCCTTATGTAGCTGCTAGTTCTATCCTATACATAAATTAACAGCAGGATTTGTGTAATGACAGGATAATGAAGGCCTGGGTCATTGGTATTCATCTGTAAAAGGCCTTGAGAGGCTGGGTCAAAGACAGAAATGTTATTTGGTTAACACATATAGAGACCATTGTTAAAGTATTTGTAATCTTATTCCACTCAAGACCCATATTAACTCTCTCCACGGCTACTAAAACGACTTTTGGGAGGTGGGGTTTATTGAGCTTTGGTTTTGGTTTTTTTGGGGTTTTTTTTAGGTGCTCGAGGGAAGTACCTTCCTCATAAGACCGTCTCTAGGATGGATTTAGCCCACTGAGATGCAGTTTGCTGTGGCAGGAAGGGCTGGCTGCCTCTAGTAGCCCTGCATTTGGGTTTCAGCACACAGGAGCAACTCGGGAATTGGGAAGAGGGCCTTCAGGAGTCCCAGCTCCCTTTTCTTATCACTTTTATGTCTTCTATTCCCCATTTGTGCTCATTTTCCATAGCTCCAGGGCTGCTCCACGGCTCTGATTTTTCCACAGTGCTGCAGGGCAATTTCATTGATTGCAGCAGAGGCTGCACCTCTGTGTTTTTATTAAGTCACATCAAAATTTCTTGGTGCCTTACTACTAAATCTGTTGATTTTGTCACAGCACATTCTTGTCACAGACATTCTTGTGCTGTGAGAATGTCTGATTCCCTTCCTCTATCCAGAGCAGTCTTGGCATCCTGACACCCTTTTGGAGACAGGAGATGGGGGAGACCCAAGACAGGGCAGAGACAGTGGCCAGCCTCACATGTCTCTGCCTGCACCGCACAAGAGTAAAATATATTAATGCAATGTGCAAGGAGCAATGCCATGGCTGGGCAACCAGATGCTGGGGAATACTTTTGGGAGGAGAAAACACCTGGATGAAATGCAATCTGCAGGTAGCCACGCTGCTGAGCAGGACAGCTGGGCAATACCAGCCAGGATGCGACTCTGAGAAGCAGATGCAGATGCCTCTCCTCAGCAGTGCATGCAGACTGGGTTCTCAGACCCCGCAGCCCCCCATGCTACCATCACTGTCTGGCACTCACACGATGAGTGCCGATGAATTTATCGACTCCCATGCAAAGTTGTGGACCCTGATTACCACAAGACAGCTGGCTGGGAGTGCAGGGAACAGCACTGCGCACGGCTGCATTAGAAAGGGCTCTGAACTCCTGTCTCTTCTTTCTAATTGATGAGTGGAGAATTAAAAGCAACACTCAATGGTGTCTAGCTTGTTATGTGTGAATGAAACCATTCCTTACTGTGCTCATCTTCAGCTCCCACAAAAGTAATAAAAGGCCCTCCTGTGCCTTATTATCCACACAGCCTCTGCCTGCCTCCAAATTCTCTCTAGCTAAATGAACCATGGCTGCTTCGCTGCAGAGGGGAGGGACCAGGGATGGGGCCCCTGAAGGAGTTAAGGGAGAGCCATGCATGTATGATGGCAATCTAAAAAAGGTACTCCAAAACATCAGAGCAGAAGATCGTCACTGGTTTACACATGATCCCAAGAGGCTTAAGTTCCTTTTATCCATTGTGTTTTCTGGTGATATCACTTAAAATAGGTATTTGGTTGACAGAGATCCTTTCCTGATGTGTCTGATTTCTAAAGCCCTTTGAGATCCCATGGGGAAGAGGGATGTTGTGTCACTGGGCTTAGGAACTGTTTGAACAGTCCTTTTACATGGTGCTGCTTGTGAGTGTTAATGGTGATACCTGAACTGACTCTTACAACCAGACTGTCTCGTGAAGAGAGTCTTCATTCAATAGTCTTAATCCTGGGATCCACTCCCTTTTGATCTGTCCCATCCCTGAGATTTATGGTGTGTAAAAGGGCCAGTTCCTCTAATACCACTGTCTTTGACTCACATCTTTCTTTTGTTCTTAACTGATACATTTTTTCAGCCATTTACAGTCATTTACATTTCAGTCATTATATCGTTAATACCAATGCTACATCTTGTCATAAATTTATATAGTTCACTTAGTTTTATAAAAGTCTCACAGTCATGATGTCAGTAACTGCACATCTACAAAATACCCACTTCCCAAGAGTCACTGACAGCATTTGACCACAGCACAGTACCTCCTGGTGCTATAACTCCAGTAACACAGTGAAGACAATTTGAACTTATCATTATTAGCTTAATGAGAATACCTTGGTGAGTTTTTCTCTCTTGAGGCTAGTTTATAGAAATATGTTTGGCAATGGTCAAATCTCTGCAAAAAGCTTGTTGCAACTGGGATGGGGTAGAGAAGAAGCCCTCTTATGATTGCACATTGCTAAAGAAATTGCTTTCTGGGACATGGAGGGCTACTGGGGTTAGAAATAAAGAAAAGAGGATTGAACATAGCATGAAAGAATATATAAAGTGTAACATTTAAAACTTCAAAATACTTGTGTCCATGCCTGCACAGCAATCTACATCTAAATATTTCTTCTTCTGTGCAGAAGCTACATTATAATTTTAGTGAAAGTAGTGAATTTTAGGGACAGTTACAGCCTCACTGAAACAACTTTTCTCATACCTTGGTAATGGATGCAGGACAGAAATAGAGAAGGCTGCCCATCCTATCCATTCTCATTATCAACTCTTCCCTCACTCCTGCAGTGAACATATACATACACGCTTGCAGAAAAGCATGCATCTCATTATAGTTTCCAAACTAGATCATTGGACTGTTAGAGATGCCAGCATGGATTAAGTCTCTGGAGAGAGATTCTCTAATAGCTTTGGAAGCTCTAAAAGCTTCATCTTCTCTGTTATATTTATTATTACTTGAACAAAGTTATCAGAATGAGATGATTTGCTCCAATTGGTGTCTCTTTGTCAAGCCAGAAATCGTCTTTCCAGGCTAAAAAAGGTCAGATATTGACCAGTGTTACACAAGCTCCAACACAAGTAACAAACTCACATCCTATAGTCCTGAGCACATGGCGTGACCAGCATGTCACCTATACAGTCCCCGTGAGCTCAGTAAGACCCATGAAGCCATGTGGACTTAGTCATGCAGATCAGATTAACAGCTCAGGACTCAGTAATAGCCTCACTTAAATCAACCATAATATGCTACGTTATCTACTATAAAGAGAGTAGAAGAGATAATAGTTTACAGTCTCCACTTTATATACCAATTCAGCTGTACATCTGTCCAATAGTATCTTAAAGTATTTCCAAAGGGCTTCAGTAAAATACATTATTCTAATTGTTAATCATCCAAACATCACATTTGAAGTGAGAAAAACATTTGAGACATGCCTTAAAATATTCATCGCAGTGGAAAATGTCTATTTCTGACATGCTTTTGTTTCCAGGAAATCCCTCATACTTTCATTGGTCAAATATCACATGTAGTGTCAGTTCCATGATCACTGAGATTGAATGCTCCCTGAGTACAATTCCAGTGACATGACATCCAAAGCCCCTGCTTACAATCAACTTAAAAACGTACCAAGGTTTATTAACGAAGGAAGGTCTGACCCAACCAGTGCCCATCACACGGAACAGCCAACAGCACAACTTGTGTTGATACCCCCTCTTCGGTTAGGTTTACCGGGTGCCAGCCTTTCCATGCGATTAGCAGCATCCGCACACTCCCTGCAAAGCAAACCACAAGCATAAAGGGGTTAGAAAGCGTTTAAGCCTTTAAGCCCCTAGATCTCCCTCTGAAGGTGTCCTGCTCTTCTTTTCTAATTCATTAGAGAATAATTCTGTGATAAGCAAAGTAAATTAGATTCGGTGACATTCTGCTAATTGAGTCATCTTCCTCCGCCTGGCTTGGCTGGGTTTTTAATTACCAGCTAATCTCATCAATATGGTGGATGGCTGGCGGTGTGCAGATCACTGTCGTATAACTGCAACGAAATAGAAATAGAAGTTCATGGCTCACTGGGTGACCCAGGTCTCTTTTGTCATACACAGGAATAAATTGGGCAGATCTACCAGTCATATACTGACCTCAAAGTATGGAGAACAAGGAGAATAATGGAAGGTAAATAAACATATAAAACCAGCAGAGCAGCTAGGAAGATCTGCAGCATTTCAAGAACGATGGAGCAGGAGAGAAAAGGGCTCTGTAAACCTGTCCTGCATTCTGATGAAGCCCTGCTGTGCTGAAGGACTGGAAATGGCATGAACTGTGAAAGAGATAATTTTATAATTGAGATCATATTCATACTGCAGATTCTCCCAGACATTGTGGCACTGAGGAGCTATTCTCTTCACAACAAAGAAACCTCTCAGGATTTACAAAGAGAAAGATGGTGCCTTGCACACATGTCCAGGAACTTGTATCTGGATAGAGTAACAGTAAATCAAGACAAAATTCTTCCCTATAAATCTCTCATACAGTTATACTTACAGCTTAACTACAAAGGTTATTATATTAAAACTTGAACTAATGCACCTGGCTCGACAGAGTCATGACCTGCCATCCTGCGCTCTGCTGCTCCAGTTAAACTCAGCTAGAGGAGTGGCATCACTAAAAACTTGATCTGTATATTCTTCTGTTGTACTTTCACAGCAAAACTGAACCTGTTGTCAGATTTACACAGGTGGATCCCTGTATTCAGGGGCTGTTGGCTGGCCCAGGGATCCCAGCCCATTCACCAAGATCTTAAAGCAGGATGAAGTCTTACATTTGCTTACATCCATTTCTCTTTTACATTTGTTTTTAAATTTAGCTCTATGACATAAGAGCCTAGGATACCCTATAGTCTCAAAGAAGAGATTTAAGCCAGAGATTTGTGAAGTATGTTTACAAACTTTAAATCAAACACCTGATTCATAATGCAAAGAACAGAAATATTTGTCTCGTGCTGTAATTCTTCCCAAGCCTCACACCTGCACCATTGATACCAGTGGAGCTTTATATCAACTTTAGAAGAGGCAAGTCCTGATTTTTCATTTTCCTAAGGTATCTTTGAAACAGACAAAGACTGCAGTTTAAACTTCTTATCTATTTTTATCTGGTAGTAGTAGATTTGTCAGGGTAACAGACAGAAGAAGCCCCTCTTGAGCAGAAATTCAGTCGGTTTTGTCTCTCTAATGTAACTGTTAGTGGCTCAGTCTCCAGAAATAACCAAATAAATGGCTGCCCTGCATAAATATATTCTGACTGTATAAAGTATTTATAAATCATCCATGTCATCTAGGAGCCTGTTCACTTATAATGTGCTGTTTCAGTGAACAGCACTGACAGTAGTGCTAAACAAGTCACAAAAAATGAACATGGAAGGGGTATGAGCACCAGCAAAGTAAAGCCATTAAATGTTGGGATTAATGTCTCTATTTTAATCCCAGGAAAAGAAAAAAAAATAAAAAGAAGATAATTTTTTTTTTTTATAGTATTCACTTAGATATCTTTTAAATGCAGTCCTTAGAGAGCCTATTTAGGCACATACGTGCTTTCAGAAGAGAAGAGACAGTAATATCACTGTAAGAAATAAAATTATCCCCTATTTTTCTCACCATGAAAGGCAGCAGAGCTGGTGCAGTCCTGCAGAGAGGGGAAATATGGGAGGAAACTGTGACAGTGAGAGTCCTGCCTGCAAACACTAGGAGACTTGCATGGATGAGCAGGGAGCTAATGAATAAACTTAAGTGGGATGTATTAGGAAGAGTGTGGCCAGTAGGTGAAGGGAGATTATTTTCCCCCTCTACTCTCTGTTGGTGAGGCCTCGCCTGGAGTACTGTGTCCAGTTCTGGGCTCCCCAGTTCAAGAAGGACAAGGAACTACTGGAGAGGGTCCAGTGCAGGGCCACTAAGTTGATTAAGGACCTGTAGCACCCACCATATGAGGAAAGGCTGAGAGAGATGGACCTGTTTAGCTTGGAGGAGGCTGAGAGGGACTCTTATAAATGTTTATAAATATCTAAAGGGTTGGTGTCAGGAAGATGGGGCTAGGCTCTTCTCAATGGTGTCCAGTGACAGGACTAGGGCCAGTGGCCATAAACTGGAAAACAGGAGGCTCGACCTCAACATGAGAAAATACTTCTTCACTGTGAGGGTAACAGACCACTGGAACAGGCTGCCCAGAGAGGTGGTGGAATCTCCGTCTCTGGAGACTTTCAAGAGCCACCTGGACTTGTTCCTCTGTGACCTACTCTTGGTGATCCTGCTCTGGCAGGGGGCTGGACTAGACGATCTAAAGAGGTTCCTTTCAACACTTACCATTCTATGATTCCCTGAAATGCCATACTCCCCCCATTTTATGTTTCAAAGACCAGTGTGGAAGAATGAAGAATTTTTCATTCCAAAAGGCCCTGTACATGCCTCGGGTGAGGTGTGAGGATTAACCTTCCTAGTGATGTATGATATTAGCTGGGGGGCGGGGGGGGGACACACGACTGCCCAAGGCCTGTGCTTGATGCCTTGCTCAGAGGTGCGATGGCAGGGGCAGAGGCTCTGAAGGTGGGGCTGAGGGCTGGGGTATGATCAACAGGTGATCCACGTGCAACAACTCTTGGGAGAGGAAGGAAAAGGCAGAGTAACTTCAGCACAGCAGCACGACTTTGTGCCCTACACAACTATGCCAAACTCTGCAATGCAAACCTCTGTGCTTGCATTGTGTGGGTCAGAGAGGGCTCAGTCCGTAACAGCCCATTCAGCAAAACTGGTCTTTATATTCTATCCACAAACATCTGCTAAAGCATTCCCAACACCCAGCCAGTCATGCTCTCATCTAACTTAAAAGCATCCTAAATGCCTGCATAGGTACCTCTGAATTCCCCCTACTTCTCTTGAGGGCAGAGCTTAAAAGTAACTATTTATGTAGTTATATAGCTGTATTTGTTTTCCTTAGAGCACCCAGCCAAGGTCTGCAGACAGAGATGGATTCCCAGCAGCTGGAGAATCGCTGGCTGTATCTATTCTGTCTGAGATGGATTGATGATCATCCTCCGATGGGATCAGTGTGACATGGCAACTTCTCACAAGCAAACAACAAAGAAGGGGGAGTAATAAATAAATCAATCAATGGCTCAAGTCTATTCTACCCTCCCCCCTAAACCAAACTAATGGCACCCCAAACCCATGTGGATGCTTGCTGGGCAGCCAAGTCCCAGAGCCAATACACAGAGCAGGAGGTTTGGGGTTGGTTCTCATGACATGAGGCCATTGACTTCAGCAGAAAATGGCTGCTCCAGGAAAATTCAAGATGAGAAATCACATTTGGCCATTCCTAGGCACTTGAACAACTCACCATAAGGGTATTCAGTTACTTTCTCAATGTGTTTTACTTCCAGCTGAGGGAAGAAGGAAGTGCTACAGCCACCTTCTGGCATGTGTGTGCCATTTTCTCCTCCTGTTCTGTGAAAGCAAGTTGACCTCTGCTGCTTGCTGCAATAAATCTCCCATTTTCGCCTTCTTTCACTCGTTTCTGTTCAAAGTTATTTGTACATGAGACTTAAATACATTATACTCATTTCTTTAGGAGCCCTGACACGTTGCTAAATGACCATGAATCTATTTTAGTTGCACCTTAATTTATTAAGTCTCCTGCCCGCCTCCAGTTTGGGTGCCTCTACTGTAGGATCATAGGAGGTTTAGGTTGATTATCCTCCTAACTCCATTTCATATTCAAAGCTATTATTTCACTATGCTCTATGCTATTATAATAAAGTAAAAAGCTCTTATTTTTTCATTTCCAGTTCACATTGGGGGACTACACACCTTATTAGTTTCTTCTAAATTCCTATATTCTGTTTGTTGTGTAGCACAGTCAGAGAATACAGATATATTCTGCCACTAAGAGCTGCTTTGCAGAATTTAGGATGGAGATAATCCTGGTTTTATGAGTTGAACAAGTGAATCTTAGGTCCTGATAGCTCTGTTCCCTATCACTGCCAGCATGCTGCCCACATCCTTAGAGGCACGTAATTGCCCATCTGCATGTTGAGACACCCCTGTCCACCACTGGGATATCGGTATCAACCTCCAGCTGCCACTTAACCTCAAAAGAACTTCTAATTCCATAGGGGATTTTGGTTTCTCTTGGTCAACAAAACAGAGACAACAAAGCACCAGCATGGCTGGCCATACCCAGCCCATCAACCAGGACTGGCCCCATGCAGTCCCATCGCTGGTCCCACTCCATCACCCAGGAGTTTCATCCTCAATAAAAGGGCAGTTGCACCTTCTCCACCTTTTGAGAGCTCCATTTGCACACTGCTTTTCATTGCCTCAAATGCAGTTTCATTCAAGCTGCTCTTAAGCCTTTGGCACACACCAGAGTTTGCAGCTCCTGTGCAGCTCTACGGAATTTAATAAATGGTCTAAAGTGGCCGCGAGAGGCTGATTAGTATTTGGCAGCCCCATGCCACCCAGAGGTAGGTCATCTCAGCTACACCAAGATCACAGCACAAGAAAATACTCACACCACACTTCTCCCTGGACTGGCTGCAAAGCAGAGTCTCTCCTGCATGGCAGAGCAGCTATTGATTTTTCCAGCGGTTCTCAGGGGAACTCACAAGAAGAAAATGATTTTCTTTTAAGTTTGAATGCAGGAGTCTGCCTTGCTAAAGGGCTTATCTTCGCATATAAGTTTTACCAATTCAGCTTGAGTTGTATAATTACAGTCACACAACCCCCCATAGTGTGGAAAATCCTATAAAGATGCTTTATATGGAGACAGTTGTATGAATTTAAAACACTCTCATATCAGTATAAATGCACCCCCATGAGAGCCTCTACAAATATAGTTACTGTCCAAAGGCATGTATCAAGGAATTTTATAACTCTTCAGTGATCTTTGTCACTGTATAGTATTGAATAGGGTCTAGTTCAAGCCTTCCAAACACAGGGAACAGAT